>LFIW01002591.1:0-211613 GCA_001625285.1 Colletotrichum incanum | reverse complement strand
TTTTGATCCCCCCCCCCCCCCCCCCCCATCTTCCTTGTGGGCATGCGGTATGAGGGATCGGACGGCGGCGACGGCGGCGGCGTCGTCGTCAAGACGGCACGGCATCAATAGGTTGATGGGGCATCAGGGGCGCCGGGAGCCTGTTTCTTGAAGGGGGAAGACTCCATATTGGCATGGCATGAGGGTGTGTGATATGTGAGATGTGTGAAGGGGGTGGGAAAGGGGGGCTTGAGAAACAGACGGTCGGAAACAAACGCTAATTTCAATATGATCTTCAGTTTAGCTCAGGCGCCAGGAAGGTCCCTCGCTTGCGCAGGGTTGCTTGAACCTTGCAAGGACAGGGGCTAATGGAAGGAAGAGACTGGTCTGGTTCTTTGACTTCGGCTCTCTCTCTCTCTCATTCTGCCTCTTAGTGGGATTCTCGCACTCTCTTTACTGTGTGTGTATGGTCATCTACTTCTTGGCCTGGTGCTCGCTTTCCCAAAACACTTGATCCCCCGGGCCCCGACCGCGATGTCTCGCCCATTCCCTGTCATCTGCAAGGTGTCTCTACCTCTCTCTGACTCTAAATGCCCTTGTTGAAGGGGTCCGTGATCGACCTAGAGACAAGGGTCAGGAAGATGGGAGCGAACGTTTGGGAACTGTAAGGGGATGCACACGGAACGGCAACAGGTTGCTGGGAAAGCCCGGGGTCAAGGGCCTGGGAAATCGCTCCTCGGGAGAGCCATGGCATGAAGAAGGCCTCGAGTTCCGAGAGCTTCTCAGGCACAACTGTGCAACAGAATGCGATCAGATGAAGCAGTGACTCGTCTGTTGTTGCTGCCGAAGACCACATGACAGGCCGGTCACGTCTTGTCCCGCCGATGCCGTCCCAAGTCTTCCGCCGTGAAAGATCCGGTCGCTCTGATGTTTGTGACTGCTTTGTTGTGCTTACTTTGTGGCGAGTGTCAATGTCGTAGAGTATATGCGTTGTGTGTTTGGTGTTGCGGAATGCGCATCTGGCATCTGCCTCTCTGATAACATTTGCATTCCCTTTGCATTTGCATTTGCATTTCTGCGCTATGCATTTTGCCATGTGCGTTGCCTTGCGACAGAAGAGCCTCCCTGAGACTCAACGACGTCTTGGCATGGCACTTGGAGAACGACAACGACAACGACCCGTACCCCCCAGAGGCTTGTTGCGCTTGCAAGGCTCGGGGAACGGGGAAACGGGGAACGTTGAGACAAAGTGCAGACTTCAGACCTCGCTTGGGAGAATGGCTAACGACGGCGTCGTCTAGCGTATCCGTGTCAAACTTCGCGAAAGACTTTAGCGCCCTAGCACGTGAAGACACTGACAGACTAAGAGACAGTTCTGGTTGGGTTTCCGATGGCAGTGAAGACTTTCTCCCTCAGTTCGTAGACACTGCCAGTGTGACCAGGTCTGTGAGGCTTGCGTGGCGTGAAAAAGGGGAGAGACGATCCGGCCGTTGCTTGCTTTTTCCAAACACCGGTCACGTCCATGTCCCGGACGAAGCCATCGCGACACATGAGATGGCATGGCTACCGCTATGCCGCGTGCTAACGCCGAAGAAATTGTATGTTCCGTTGCGAAGCACGCTAGACTCACACCAGAACCGGCTTGGAATCCTTTCGTGGTTTTACCTGTGACTGGTACTGGCTCGCACATTGCTGGGCCACCAGCCGACATAATGCAATATGTTCGCTCTGTTTTCATCCACCATATTACTTACTCAACCCTGTCCAGCGCCTACACACGAGTATGCCAGTACGCACCACACACTACGCACTACGCCTGCACTGCAGCGGGCGCATCGTCGCTCACCGTTGTAGGATGACCCCTCCCTAATCTCCATCTCCCATCGGTGTAACATCTCGCTCGTTCACTCGCCAATCGGCAGCAGCTGGTCTCCCCCCGCTATGGGGAGGATCATGATGGGTGAGCACCAACATCATCATAGCCTCTTGGCCGTCCGTGTCGTTGGTTCAACCATGAAGCTACGTAATCACCTCTAAGTTATCCGTGGCTGAGCGTGCGTTCTATGGTACGCTATTCCACCCACCTCGAACATGGGAAATGACTAGCAATAAACTCCAGAGCTCGCAGATGAAGCCGTTCGTGAGCATGCAGCGGCTGCAGATCGCCGGGTAGCCGGCCACCCAAGCGATTTTTTATATTTGTATATTTTTTATTTTATTTTTTACTTTGGCTAGGCTAAATGAGCATCTGCCAACGACTCAGTACCCGCATGAAATCGTGAACTCTGAAGTCGTTTGTTCCGACGGGATTATTCTGCCCCGTCTCCATTTTGCAGCCTAATCCCAATCCCCCGGCCTCGGTCAATATCCTTACGAACGATTGACGATCTCTGCTCTTCTTTGACCATGTAAAACAAGAGAGAGGA
Organism: Colletotrichum incanum; assembly: GCA_001625285.1. NCBI lineage: Eukaryota > Fungi > Ascomycota > Sordariomycetes > Glomerellales > Glomerellaceae > Colletotrichum > Colletotrichum incanum. The sequence continues at coordinate 209,208 of LFIW01002591.1, read as the reverse complement.
TCCATTGAAGATGACATAGGCCGCGGTTCTCGTTCTCGGGCTTTGAACTGGACTACGCTCTCGGGCTTTGAAGCTTTGCTAGCGCGAACCTGAGCATCCCTCCCCAGCACGTCCGCCTCCCGCCGCTGTCGACGGCGGATGGGATAAACAGATCTCTCTCGCTTTCTCTTGGACAAGGGGTTCCGCGGACGAACGAGGGTAGCAAAGCTTCTAAACCTGCCTTAGCCTAGCTGTGCCAAACGAAACGGCGTCCATCCAGATCGGGTCCAGCGCGTGGCACCCGCCAAACCTTTCGTATCGGTATCCCTCTCCTCGTCCCCCGCGCATGCAAAGCTGCTGCGTGTCGACCCTGCAGTATGGGGTGGGTATCCCACGGCGCGAAGCGGTCGTACCTCGGAGCCTCTTGCGAGTGACTGGTCGTACGTTACATATACCGATGCTCCCATATAGCCCTCATTCTCAGTTCCCTAGAGCGGTACGCCCTATACACATTAGACAAGTGGCAGTTGTATCTGTGCAGCGGCGGTAGCGGTTGAACGCCTAATCAAACATTGGGCTTTTCTGATGGTAGTCGGCTCTCGTAGTGAAGGAACCTGGGACGTAGATCGTCCTCTCGGCAAACTCGATCTCGGTCTCGGACCACGGTGCAGCCTTCCCCGATGTTCCATGCACCGGTTCACGACCGCATTAGTGAATGGGCTCACCTTGCCTCTCAATCACTTTCGCGGCCTGGGCCAATCTTCCTTCTGCTCGTCTGCCATCAACCAATCTCCGGGAAGGCCACAAAGGCTGGGCTGGCCCTCTCTGTGTTACCCCTAATCCAGGCCTACCTCTAAGCGAAGGGCACTACGCAGCGCCCGCGCGGTGATCGTCTTCGACTGCCTCGGTAATTATCCCAGAAACAACCTCTTGGTAAATCTTGGTCAGCAGGAGCAAGTGAGCACGTTGTCTGCTGTAGCGCCGCGACCTCTGTCCGGGTCCCCATCGTGTCGATCTCGAAGAATATCCCACGCACCCGGACGGGAAGTTGATCCAACCATGACGGGCGATGATGTCGTTGTAGTCGGCACTACTGTCGCTCTGAGCCCCAGTCGTGACTTCAGTTGCAAAATATCCGGAGAGTTGCAGCAAGGCGATGCTCGTGGATGCAAGAAGCGACATCCACTCCATCAGATAGAAGTCGACGATGGGGGTTAGTTACAGGGCCTCCTTATTGTGATGACATGGGGGCCACTGTCTACATCATTGCCTACGTATGCGTTCCTAAATCTCGCCCATCACAACGTTTTGGACAGCGACCCCGCGAACACTTGGCTCTTGCGGAGAAAATGCCATCCGGAAACCCCTCGCTGTCACTCCTCTCATAACTCTAAAGTCAGACGATGGCACCCGGCCGTTTTGCAACTTATAATGTGCCATGTGCGCTTCTTGGCGCATGCATGATCGTCCTGAAGCACGAGTGGTGTCACGGAAGACCAGCCGACCGATGTGTGTTTGGTACGAACTGTGCTTCAGGAGTACCAGTGTTGGATGCATATCCGAATTCTCCGGCCCCTCCTCCTTTCCATGGTCAGTCGCAGATCATCCACAACTGAGCTGCTCATTCACCGGATGTCGAGCTTTGAGAGCATGACAGTCAGGCAGTATAAACCGATGGCTAGGAGGAATACGTGGCGGTAAGACAGGCTTGCTCCCATTTGCGTCATGTTTCTTCACACACACACACACACCAACACACCACACACATTTCAACGACTCCAGAGCTTAGTAGGAAATATCACCGATGATCATATCCCGTAATTCCGGAAGGTCTAGCTTTAACCACATGGCCGACATGCTAGTAGCTCATGGCATTCACGAGCTCTAGAGACACCTCACAACTGCCGACCGACTGGGCGCAGCGCTCCGCGCGCTATTGTAGTAGGTTTCGTCGTAGCAACGCCACGGCAGCATCGTTTGCAGCAAAATCACTCGGTACTTATTAAAACGTAGCGTTAAAAGGCTTCGAAACAGGCACTCGAAAGTCCACCGTGAGGGTATCTCGTGCATCCACGCGAGCTCGACACCCTGTCTCCCCTTATGCTGTTGGGGAGATGATTCGATGATGCCGCCCATTCGAATCCGCCCCCAGCGCCCTTCTGGACCAATGATTTACGCCCAGTACCGGTGCAACGGGCGTCACCAAAGGCTCATTCAGACCGGTTCCTTCTGGGCGGTAGGGTCGCTGACTAGGGTGCGGAGTTGAAATGTGTACGAAAGTGTAGAAAGGATCTGTCGATCAGCACAGGGGCACCGGCCCAACCCCCCTGGGCTCATCCCGTCAACTTGCTTTTGGGAGCCGTCCCAAAGCGCGTGCGTGCTAGGTGGTGCTCCACCACCTCCTCTTTTTCTTGATGGATCCGAGACTTCCATACGAGAGATGACGAAAGGGCGCAAGAGGAGAGAGCGCCGCTAGATGAGAGGAACTGAGGCTCAAACGTACGGCAAAACATATCAAGGGAACGAGAAATATGTGTCTCCAGTATCAGCAAATCTAGCTCATCCTTCCGTCGCCTCGCCTCGCAAATGTTTATCTCGTTCCTCAAGGCTCAATGAACGTAGCTCACCCCCTCGGCTGTGCCCCTAGAACGTCTGTGAAACGACAATACTTGGGACCCCAGTCTATCACTTGGCTGCGTTGAGATTTCCGAAGTGGGGGAGACTGAAGAAGAGGGAAGCACAGGCCAGATTTGTTCCCATGAAGTCGGCCGCTGGGAGCAGCTGGATTGACAATTCGGAGCCAACTCCTGATGTTTTTTGCTTTCGGCCCTTGTAGCATTGAAGGTGCTCCATATCGCGAGATTTGGTAATACAACTCTCTCAACCTAACTATGCGGCTAGAACTTCTACGACCAATACGGACAATCTCGATTAGATCTCGTCTTAACCCAGACGAGGCTTGATACTGTCCAGGCTGACGACGACGACTAGCCGAGAGTTTCGGCTAGAGTTATGGTGGCAGGCATCTACGTTCGTTACGCGAAAGATTTGGAGAAAAGCCTCATTTTCAAAACCGCACAAACGTTCGGTTCAAAAAAAAAAAAACCCCCCCCAAAAAAAAACCGGAAAAAAATCTAGTAACTTGAGTTCCTACATTCTATGACCGTCGCTCGAATCATTTGTGATTGATTCTATAGAGCCGACACGACCTTTTACAGACAGTGATCTCCCCTTCTTCGTTGACATTTCCCCGAACACCACTTTTGCCTTACTTTCTTCCCTCCTTTCTGGCACCCCAGCCGGTAATCCCATTGGACGCCTCTCTTGAATCCTCCCGAAAGTTCCCTACGGACACGGCCGGCTCCAAAGGGTGTGCAAAGCCCAAGCTTGGGCAAGAAGCTGAGGCCCACGGAACAATCCTGTGATCTCCAGCCTCCGCGACGATCAGCCGGGATTTCCCTGTCCTACCAGCACCACTTCTGACTGGACGACCCAAGAGAACCGCCACGCGGAGAAGTGCAACCTCTTCTGAATGCGTACTAGACACCACCAAAGAACCGTGGTTTAGAGTGGTACTGAGAACCTGGTACCGTTCTTTACCTATTGCGCTAATTAAGGGCCCTTGTTGATGGATCATCCGTCAACTGGCCTTTTGCTGCGTACTGCCCATTTCGCGGGTCTATCAAGCTTGTAAGCCTCGGACTCACCACCTGTTTCTTTCGTACGCGCACTTCGTTGCCTCCCATTCTGGCTGTTTGCATTTACCCATCTCTCTCCACCACGGGGCTGGATTACCAGATTCGTGGCCCTCGTCGTCGCATCGCCTTGGCTTTGTCCTCATCCTCAAGTTTCTAGGCCCGTGACTTGGCCCCTATCGATATTCTATTGAGACGCTGGGGAAAAGGGAAAGGCCGGGATGCCACTGAGGCGCTGTCACTCGTTACCGTTCTCTTTATTCTTCCGTGTCTAGCTCCAAATTTCCTTCGACGCCTCTGGGCGTCATCATGGCCTGACTTTGGCCGTTGGTATCTTCCCGTACTTTTGTTGTTTGCTGTGCCTCTTTGGAGTAGAGAAACAAATTCGTCAGCCACACTCGCCAGCCGAGTGACACACGGAGGCCCATCCCCCTCCCCCCTAGCCGTTCATCCTCCGACTTCGCTTGGTGGACAAACATTCTTGTCAACGACAAGTTGTCTCTTCTTCCAAACGAGGATGTGCCTCACCCTTACAGCTTTTTTTCCTTCGACACGCCTGTTTTGTTCCTTTCAGTCTAATTTTGCCGTCTTTTCGAAGGTTACAACGGGCGCTGCGGGCGACGAGAAAGAATTCAGAAATTTGTGTTCAATTTTCTATTAATAACGCCCGCAAACTTGTCAATGCGACGAGATTACCCAATCTGGACTTTGTCCGGGATGCGACGTCCAATTGTGTTTCTTGCTGTTTATTTTGCTTTTCCGAACTCTTCGTTTCGTCGCGCTGCAACGCCAACGACAATAGTTTACGTCGAAGATCCAGACTCCCTTTGATTTCTATCTCGCAACTGCCGTACGCGTTCGGTGTGGGTTTTTCTCTCTCTCTTCTTTTCTTTTCCAAGTATGTCGAGTATCAACTTTGAAGCATCGGGTCGGGTTTGGGGGCTATTTCTGCCCACGGAGTCAAGTTGAAGGATGCAGCGAGCCACGTCGGTGACCAGCACATGCTGCTTGTCGAGAGAAATGCCGCTGCTGGGATGGATGGATGGCCACGCACGCGCTTGTGCCGGCCAACTGCAATCCTTACGTCGACCGGTGTGCCCGCCGTCCACATTGCGGCTTCGCTGTCTGTGCCCATGTCGTGGTTGGTGCTGCAACAGGGCCAAGTGAGAAGCAGCTATTGACAGACAGGTGCACGATGACTGTCGGGAAGCCTGCAGTGCAACGCAAGACCACCGAACGTACTCTCCGGCATGGTGGTCATCCTTCACGTCTGTCCATCCCATCCCGCTCAACACGCAGGCCGGAGAGGAGAGAGGCAGGGAGCACGCTGCGAGCTTTAGCTCATTCGTCGCTGCTTTCTCAAGGATCCCTTTCAACCACGATATCCGCACCTGCATCCGCAAGTTGGAGCTTTCTCTCTGCTGTTGCTGATCCATCCCGCTGCATCGGCCGGGACTAAAGAAGCAGCACCAAGGGGGCGGCAACAGGAGCCCTCCCAGGCTTGCGACGAATGACTTGGCCCATCACTTGTGACCAGCTGGGTTCCTATCGCCTACTGGATCATAGCTGCCTCAGGTCTAGGCAAGATGGGCTAAGAGGAGCTCTCACTGTATCACGGCGGCAAACTCCGTAAGGCGTTCAGATCCGAGGCTATGATGGACTTCCGATGCTTGCGTGCCAGCTTCTGCAAAGGCCAAACCCACCCAAAGTTGCATTTCCCAGTCCGTACAAGTTCAACAAACATGCGACAACCGCATCGCAAAGAGCCTGCATCCTCTCGACGACTCGGCCACTGCGGACCTGCGGGGGAACGCAGTACGACAATCCAGAGAAAAGTTGGAACGCTGATGACTCGCAAACCACATGGCTGCGAAAAGGATGTTCCTGGCCGTGCTCGTCGAGACTAGAAGACCGTTTGGGACCTTCTCAGAAAGGATATCCCCCTCACGCCCAGCCCTGTCTACAGGAACGGAGACGGACTGGCGAAATGAGGTATTCCTGCTTCGTGCGACCCCTGACCCCCTGCTCCTGGTCCCTATATCAGCCCCTGCTAAGAGCCCAAGACAGCACCGGCGTTCCGGCTTGCTTTTTGACAGCTCTTTGACACATAACAAGAACCGTAACAACATGCGAAATGGGCGCTCTGTCTGGCGAACGGACATCCATCGACATATGTCGACGTTGCAACTCTATGCCCAGCGGGCCGCCTCCCATGAGGTCTAGCGTTGCGTGTAACATTCTTCGGGGCTATTAACTCGACTCAAGAGCCAATGCCCGAGAAACAAGACGGAAACCTGCAGCTTACCATAAGGCCCTATACATCCAATATTGTAAGGTGAGGCACAATCGAGCAGCAGCCAGTACCGAGCTGTCGGGCGAGTTCCGGATATTGCCAATGGCTCTGGCTTACGAAGACCGGCTCCGAGTGGGAGAGCATCTCTTTGAGGCAGAGCGGATGCAATTTGGACCACTTCTTGAACTATGCCCAAATCGACAACTGCATCGTGGGCAGGGATCTTATCCTTGCCCCCCTTGGCCTTTCCTTCCCCTCAAAAGCAACCCTGCCATTCCTGGTACCGCCGCCCATCGGTGTACTTGAAGGTACATGGTACTGGAGTCCCAAGTCCCACCGATCACCGTCCTTGATAATTACCTTGACGTCGTTCATCGCGACGAGGCTCCGTTAGTACCGAGTCTCTGGGGCCCTCCATCCTGACAACTGGGAACAAGGCACCTTGGGATTATTGGGTAAAACTGGAGTTTGTATGTCAGAGTTCGACGGTGAGCAGAAAAAATTCCCAAGGGACAAAGGAAAACTCACATTGCGAACTCTCAACGTTTCGCCCTCGGTGGACTACCCCTATGCGAGGACTAAACTCAGTGGATGCGTTTCCAAAGAATACCCACAGATTCCTCGCCGCCGGGATTCAAACAAAGGGGTGATCCCAGCAGAGACACGTTCCCTTCGTGTGGGCTTCTGCTAGACGTTGCGTCGAAGATACGTACACACTACGAAACCCACTGCTACACATCGATCACAACTGTTCACCGAGAAGAGCAAGAGTACTTTGAACGGCAGGCAAAGCTGATGACACAAACGGCACGAATCCGAGTCGAGCTTAAGCTCAAGCCAGTGTCCACTGCTCCCCTCCTCTTCACCTTGTCAGGAATCATAAAGTACAGCGAGGCTGTGCTTGTATACGTATCGAAAATCGTGGAAATGGGGGCGACTGGGAAGTCCGCGATTCAGAGGATCATTTCCAGGGATCTTGCAAATCGCAGCGTCCATCCCGATTCCCCGAAAGCACAACCCCGAAGCAATTCGTGCTCTCTGGGCGAGAGTCCAGGGGGTGAGATGAGCATTGTCAGTGGGTGGAAACTTACGAGCTACATTACGGCGACAGAAAAACCTTCCGAGAAAAAGGACTGCCTGCCGTGTCGAACAACCTAAGAAGCGGATCCAACAGTCTGGAGTCTGCCGTCCATCGCACTTGTTGTCATACCCAATCCACTCAGGGGGGACGATGCCCGGAAGTTTCCAGGAAATCGCCATTCTCCCATCAGCGAAACAAGTGACGATCAGCATCCTTGGAACCCTTCATCCAACCTTCATTCCAACAGATAGATGAACTTCTTCGTTGACCCAGTAGGACAATGCGTGCTGACATCAACTCTGTCCCGTCCAAGCATTGGAGAGAAATCTCGACCGGTCTATCGTCCGTATCTTCCCCTCCGTATGATGAGGAGAACGCGTCCCGTTCGCATGGGCGGGAAACACGCCTCGAGATCACCCGTACAGTACGCTCCATTCATCAGCATCCACTCAGCGTGCAGGCGCCCCAACTGACGACGCTCGTCTTCACCTCCCGGTGGACAGTCCCCCTTGGCACAGGTAATATGGCACGATTCCCACCAGCCAAAGAAGTCCGTAGACCGTCAACTCCGCAGGAAGGCCCCTCAACCATTCGGTCCCCCCTCCCCATCTCAGTGAAGATCCTTGACACCTCATGCTCGCCTTTGGGGAAAGGGAGGGGCGATATTGAAGCACCTGTATGGAAGAAACCGCATGTGCGCTCCGTATGTGCCGTACCAAAGATCACTGGGTGATCACCAACGCATAACCATGGGTGTGTCGGAAAAGACCAGCACGTCAGCGACCATATCCACCCTCCTATCCCCTCCTGCAGGCAGTAGCACTGTAACACGTCTATGGGGGTCTCCCCTATTGCAACTCCTCTCCATGACAGTAGCTTAATCGTTGATAGAATCCGCCGGTTTGCTTCAGGACAAGACTCTAGTAGTTAGTTCAGGAGGCAAAATCACTCAGGACGAGACATACGTTAATGTTGAGTAGGGCAAGAGGGAGGGGGCGTTAATGGATACTGGAGAAGGCTCGTGAGATGCAGCGGTGAAGTGAAATCCACCACACTCACAGACGCGAGAGCCGACCGGAACTCTCCTTTCACTTTCCCGTCCTATCACTGGTTGCTGTCATATCTGTAAGCCTGTAGGGCCATCACCAAAATGTGACTGCCCACACTGCGATCTCGCAAATCTGCGTCGTTTAGAGGGTCTCTCACTTCCTCGTCGGCCCATTAACCAGTTCTGGTCATAAACCACACTGCCGGCCGCGGTTCTTGCTGGATGAGCACGTCCACCTTGTACCTGCCCACCTATCCTGCACTTTTGCATTTCTCTGTGAGTGGTCAAGCCTCAGTGAATGGAAGGTCTCGTTGACCTTGGGGGGTGGTGGGGGAAGATGGATTCGGTAAGCCTCTTCGCCAATTGCCAAGAGAGTCTTGGAAGAAGGGTCAGCTATCAATAAAGACATCCCTTTAGCAGCCCTTACATGCCCCAATTACCGCGCCCGCAGACGCCACAATCAAAGCCTCTGGACTTCAACCTTCGAGTCTAGAAGCTTTAGTGTCATGGCAACGTTTACAGGGCTGGCGATGCAGGGAGCGATTGGGAGGAGAGATGCAAGGCGTATCTGATGTGGTGGCATTTACATACGTTCCAATAGTCAGCAGCCACCCGGCAACAAGCCGAAGCAGCGCATCGCCGCCCAGATACCGACAGACCCATCTGCGTCTCGTCAACGACGGATGTCATCGATGAAGTTCCAGTCCAACCATAACGCCCGCTGGCCCTCAACTCCTGCATGTTGCCTCCCACGCCCACCCTAAAGCATGGGGAGGAATAAGTTGACCGTGGCCGGGAACCGTAAGGCGCCCCGAAATTAACCTGCTCCCCGTGCTGAGGCAAAGCAGCAAGATGATTACATTCCACCATCATGCACGTCCGCGGTTGGCGGTGATCCTCTCGGTCATCCATCCTATGACCGGTCGACGTCCGGTCCTCCGCGCGACTGTGCCGCAGGCGCGCCTTGCCTTAGCAAACATTGAAAGATCGACCCGGAAAGGGGTCACACGGTGCTCCGAGCTTGACAAGCGGCTACGCGGCTGCGGGTGCTGACCCCTTGACGGTGTTCCCCTGTGCAGTGCATCACGGTTGTTCTCGTTCGTCCTCTCCCTTTGGATGTGCGTTTATCCCGGCCCTTAGGCGTAGGAACGTATGCATACATCAGTCTGGGGTTCAGTCCAAGGTTCGAGTCGGTTAGTACAGCTAATGTCGGCGGTCGATCTCAAAATCCAGCTCAGAGCCGGACAATACCTTGGCATACAGGTAAGGAAAAGCAAGAAAAGGCGAGCAATGCCCCAAATTCCATGATGCTCGCGCATGGAACCTTGGAAGTCTTGAGCAAAAAGCAATGTTTGTTCCCGCAGTGCTCCGTGCCCTGCCACCGCGGGCTGCACGTTGCAGCTTGACAAACCCGAGAAACGAACTTATTGGCGATCCCGCAACGCGGACGTCACTTCTGTTCTCGGTAGGGCCATCCGGGCGAAAAGAAACGTCCTCCCATCCGGAGAGACAAGAGGTGTCTCGACTAGAGCGGAGTACTCTTGGGGTGGTTGGTTGGTCGGATTGGAGAGGTCTTTGCCCTTCAATGCGCTGGGACTTCATGGACAAGCCAACAGGCACTCATGGGGGTTTAATCGGGCGGCCAAGCACGACTTGCATGGGTTCTCGCTTATGTCTCACTGACCACGAAGCGAGAGACAAAAACGCTCGCTCCCTCGTGTGCTCTGAGTTGAGCATTCTAGCTGCCGTTGTGGCTGGCCTTCGAAGCTCGTAAGTACACGGCTAGAAGCCATTGTCGCTTCGCGTGGCTTGAGACAATGCGTTTGGGAGAGCGTGCCCTTTCTTCGCCTGAACCCTACGTTCAACGTAGAACGGTTCAAGACTAGCTCGCATCCCTTCTCGATGACGGGTTGGTCCAGGAACGCCAGTGCCATAACCGCAACGAAAGGAATGTTGTCGTTCCTCTGGCTCATTACTTCATGAGACAGTTGTCGTTAGTCAATACGACCAAGACACAAACATGACAAAAGGCCGCCTTATCACCCCGGGGGACACAATCTTTTGAGTCCAAGAGATGAGATACTGTAGCACCACATCTAGATCTCGTCCATCACAATCACGATGTGATAAATCTGGCTTCCCTCAAAGCAGCCCTGTTCTACTGGCAAAGCAAGCACGATGCAACCCCATGTCTGACCCTGATCAGCTTCAAGGTATACTTTCGCGGAGCACTAGTCCGACTAGGACAACCACTTCGTTAGCCTCTCCTCGAATGTCTCGAAACGCATACAATACGCCAGGACAGAGAAAGAGCAAACCATCTGCCCGCTGAGTCTCTCAACCTTGGTCTTGCTTCCGCTAACGCGGGGGACCTCTTTTCTTATTTCGGGGCTTTTCAACAAAAAACTGCATCTCTCCCATAGACAAAAAATTCCCTGTGCTCAATGCTTTTGTGATTCTCGGTTTCTCTCATGCGAGAAGATTGCGAGGGATCCCAGCCGGATCGTTGAGCTGGAAAGGGGGGTGAGGGGGCCCTGAAGGAAGTAGGCGTGGGAGAAAAAGCAAACATATCAAGAGAACACCAAGCCTAAATCGACTTGGGCCCAACATCATGAGCTGATGAACGAACCATGTGTTCGGCCAGCATCTAGGTTGAGCTCAGGCCCCGATGCCGCGTCAGTTGTTACCATGTATGCTCCCCTCGAGTGCGACGGCACTCTTAGAGTAAAGGAAGCATCAGATTGAACGAACCCGAGAAGTCTCGGTGATGGCCCGCGGGACCAGCAGCTGTCAATACGGAAAGTGGATGACGATGTTGATCCAGAGAGAACCTTCCCAGGCCCGTCCCGTCTGTCATCGAAAGACGGAGCTAATGCAGTAAAAGCCCGCAATCATGTACGTCGCCCATCATGTTTGTCTCAGCGCCATGATGACCGCTTAGTGATGATCAGCAAACACATGCTCAAGCTCCTGCTCCCCCTCATCCCCATTCCCACCCCCTCACATATCACATAGTCCCTATTGATCTTCCTCACAGCGCATCACTTAACGCGTGGGGTCTTGCCAGCAGTTTGCACGCTTATGCGGACGCGGACCTGTGTTTGTGAGACATGCATACCGGTAAAGACCCGGCACTCAGGCAACTGCCCCCTTTCACGTATATCATTGAACCCGGGATCTTCGTAAACCGCGACTGATGAGATCATGACAGGTGGCTTGGGTGGATGTTTCTGGGTGAGTTATGGTAAACTTAACGCCATGCACAAAAGGGAGTGGGGTCTCGGAAATGATAAGCTTACAAAAGGCTTACAACGATTGCGAAAAGCAAATATGCCTTTCCAATGTTTCCTGCTCTTTCGCCGTTTAGTGTCTCGGTCGAAAACAATCGCCATCGGTCACGAGTCGAGGAGACAACATGGCGGGGAGTCTCGAAGCGATCTGGAATGTGCGATGTCTCGTGTTTGGCCGTTTCCTTGCTCTGACCAAACCCCGGGTGTCTTGAACTTTGCATGCTTGAGACGAGAGCGCACTTGATGAAGGCAACTGGATGCCACGGAGACCCTGTGCCAGTTCGGGTAAGTAACTCGGGTGAACTGAGGCTGCCGCTGCAACTATCGGCGTGTGAACATATCGTATTGCATGCTGTGTCCAGGACGGCGAGATCGAGCATGGGGAGACTACGCAGTCAAGGCATACGCAAACGGAAACACGAGACATGCTTTGAAGATGGATATTGTCTTATCCGTGATAAAACTACACCTACAACCCTGATGCAACTTGTACAAGTAGCCAACAAACAATCTACCCAACGCCGTAACAACGTCTGCAATGTAAATGACACCCAGCCGAGCCCAGCAACACCATTCCATCCCAATCCAACACCTCCGAAAATCATCTTCATAAGTGTGTGATCCAAGAGTCCCGTCTGATCATCACCAGGACCCAGGATTGTTGTGAATAAACACCCACAATTACCTCCATCGGAGTGTCCTCCAACTTTTTCGGTGCCGCCAGAACAAAGGAGAGTGATGATAATGAGAGTAATGACAACAGCAAAAGACAACACCCTATGAATGACCCGTGTGCATGCTTTGGTATCTTCGCTACCCAACGCTCGTGTTATGCCAACAGAAAAGAAATCATCTTAGACTCTGGCCATGGGCTTGCGTCGCACCAGGAACGGACTGGGCATCTCGTCCCGCTCAGGATCCCACACAGCTGCAGGCTCACCGCCACTGGCCCGACGCTCCGCGATGCGGTCCTTGAACGTCCTCTTAGGGCTCATGTTCTCGCCGCCAGACATGACTGCAGAGAGGGGACGGCCGCCAGCTCGGGCTTGCTGGAGCTCGACCAGCGTTCTGCCCTTGATGTTGTTCTTAGCCGCAAGCTTGCCAAGGGGCTCCTGGTCCTTCTTGGTAGAGTTTTTGCGAGAAAGACCGCCTGGAGATTCGCTGCCGCTTACAGCTGTCAAGTTCGCCGCAGAAGGAATCTTACTCAATCGGCGGTTAGGTGACTGGCCTCGCTCGCGGAGACCACGGCTCAAGTCGGGGTTAGAAGCCATGTTGGGCAAAGTGGGCAGCGTCTTGTTTTGGTTCAAGCCGGTCGCCGAGAATTGGGGCTTGACTCGAGAAATGGGCACCGACTTTTGCGAGGTCAGAACCGGGCGATCCTTGGAGGTAAAGGGGTTCTGTCTCGACTTGATGTTGCGCGTTGGTGAGGGAACAACGTCCTCATCGTCGGAGTCAATGCTGATGGTATCGCGATGAAGATCCCACATGGGATCGTTAGACGCGCCGGCGTTCTCGGAGAAAATGTTTCCGCTGTTAAGGTTCGGTACTCTGGTGGCGGCGGTGCGTCGAGGAGAAAGCGACAGAGAAGCAATGTTGATAGGCGAAGGAGATGCCATTTCAATGTCCATAGGAGTGCCCATGCCGCCAACGAACATGGTCTGGGCTCGGCTAAAGGGCGTGCGAGTAGCCTTCTTGTTCGTGAGAGGGCTGTCGGAAGAGATGTCGGTGAGGTCCGTTGAAGTCGAGAGCTCTTCGTCTCCGCTGCCGTTGCCGACTGATGACCGCGGGTACTCGGACTTCGTCAGGGAACTGTCAAGGTCATGTGCCTGAGCAGATTCAACGGCCATGCTGACTGCCTTCTTCTGCAGCTCTGCCTCAACGCGAGACTGTACTTCGCTCTCGAATCTTTTACGGAGGGCTTCGATTTCCGAGTTGATTTGTCGGTCGATCTCGAGGCGGGCCTTGACCTCCCATTCTCTCCGCAGCGAACTGTCGACTTCTTGTCTGACAGAAGCCTTGTCTGCCTCAAAGGCGGTGATCTTCTCCTCCAACTCCTTCGCCTTACGCGCCAGTGAATCTTCCTTCGTCTTGATGACCTTGTTGAGCTCGACAACTTCCCTCTCCTTTCGCATCAATCGGACGACCGGAAGGTTGAGGAGTTGTGCAGTGTCTGGGCGGTGGTCTGGGTTGACTCTCAAACAGTCCTTGATGGTGCCCATGAGCTCACTGGAATAGCAACTGGGCAAAGGCGACACCTTGCCCTCCTTGATCTTCTGGACGAGTTGAAAGTGCGACTTGGCATTGAAGGGGGGTTCGCGAGCGCAGAGTTCATAGATAATGCATCCCAATGACCAGATATCGGACTTGAGGGTGTATTTCTCGGCGGCGCAGATTTCGGGCGACATGTAGAAAGGCGTGCCGACGTAGGTCGAAGCGAAGTCGTGAGACTGGATCATCTTGGAAAGACCAAAGTCGCCAAGCTTGACAGAGTTGTCTTCTCCTAGGAAGACTATCCTGTAGTTAGCAAACACGTCGTTGGTTGATGGGGCGACGAAACGTACCATTCTCAGGCTTAAGGTCGCGATGCAGGATAGTCATGGTTCCCGGCGGCGTCTTGGGCTTGGAGGCTGTGCTGAAGAGGCCCAGCACGTTGCTGCCAACCTCAGGCGGGTCGATGCCATAGTGACATCTGTAGAGCGCAGTAACCAGCTGCGAGAAAATGCTCCACACAAATGACTCTTGCGCGCGCTGCCCCTTGACGGCCAGATCTCTGATGACGCGACCCAGGTCACCATTACCGCAATACTCCATATAGAGGTGGAGGTCTTGAGTCGATTTGAGGTGCTCGCGATGGTAGTAGCCGACGATGTTTTGGTGGCGGAGGGTTGAGAGGATCTGGAACTCGGCGTGGAGCTGCTCGCGCTCCTTTTGCGACATCTTGAGGTAGCTGATTTCCTTCCGGCACATGACGAGGCCATCAACCTTTCTCCGAACCTTTCGGATTACTCCAAAGGATCCATGGCCTGTTCCGTTTCATCCGTCAGTCAGGAGTTCTTCAGGGAAACTAAATCGCATCGGGGTGAACAGCTTGTGAACGTGTGTGCATACCGATTTTCTCCAGCACCTCATACTTGTCCGCCTCTGAAGTCATCTTGGATACAACGCGCAATGAATTTGATTAGAGGAAATCTTTTTTTGTATCCATAGAAGTTGAGAGGCAGTTGGAGGCGGCGTCGCGAACCTGCTGTTGTTAGTATCGAAGCTGTTGGCGGTGGTTGACCGGGAAAGGTGCACTGCAAGTCAAAGCTGGTGAACGAAGGCTGCATGGGCACTAACAAGATCGAGCTCGGTAAACAACTGGGGATGGATGCCATGGCAACGGCGCTAGTGCCGGAGCTGAGATGTTCCTTTCCAGCACAGGGACCTTCCACTTTTTCAGCCAGATTTGGATAGCTCTTATCGATAAGGACACCAAAGAGTCGATAGTGGGGCACCGATGATGTGCACGAGGCCGTCACGTAAGGGAAGTCCCAAGTGGCTCGTGCGGAGGCGACTCATGGACATGGAGTTATCGGACTTGACACCCTCAATTTCCTCTCCTTGATGTGCTAAAATCTGGAGGCAATCTTGGGAAATCTCGCTTCTTTGACGCATTTGCCCTTTCGTTTTGCTCCGCTGGGATATTGGCTATAGATACTTCTGGACAGGTCTTCCAGGCAAGCCTCCACGATGGTGCTTCGGAAAGACGAACTCGAAATACAGCTCAAAAACGAGAATGAATTGATCAAAAATGGCGTACTGAGAGAGGATAACCCCTTGGATCAGTCTGTCGAGTTCGAAGCCTTTTTGCTGGCTTGCAGGAGAGGTGACTTGAAGACGTGTCAAGAGCTGATTTCGGCGGGCGTGAACATCAACGGCAAGGATCGCTTTGACTACACCCCTCTAATTATTGTAAGTCTACCAGGAGGACATAGCTGGGATGTCGCTAACCAGGGGGTTTCAAGGCCAGTCTATGTGGTCATTTGGAACTCGTACAGCTGCTCCTGGAATCTGGTGAGTTACGCCATGCTTCAATGTGGGTGTTGCTTACTGAACCGAACTAGGTGCTCTGGCTGAGAGAAATACATTCCAAGGAGAGCGATGCATCTACAACGCCCTGAATGACAAGATACGGAATCTTCTTCTGGAGTACGATTACTCAAAATCGACGGACCCTTTACAACCATGGGCAGGACATATCACCAGCCTCCTATCAAAGTACGTCCCAAAGACGACGGACATCAGCTTGATCGCAGCAGCACAATCCTTCGATTTGCACAAGTTCCTTCTGGCGGCACGGACACCGTACTTCAGGAAGAAACTGTCTGATGCACCCGAAACCACGACATGGAAGCTCCCACCCACTCTCCCTCTGGAGTCCTTCCAGGTCGCCCTACGCTATCTCTACCTTGGCGAAGTTCCAAGGGACGTTGTCAACCCCCGGAGCACCGTTACAGAGGAGGAGGTTCTCACTGGTGTTGATAAGCTGAGCAAGCAGCTCGAGATTGAGCAGCTCTGGGAGGCTATTCTCGCCGGCAACGACCGCCGTCTCGCACGTCAGAGGTACGAAGACGAGGTGAAGCGTGCACAGGGCCAGGTCGAGCGGTTCTATCGTGAGAAAGTCTTGGGTCACAAGATGTTCGTGGAAACGAAAAGGGTGGGTGACGTGAAGTGGCGGCATGACAACTCAATATTCGCCGACTGCCTCCTCTGCGCACACGAGCCTGAGAGCGATGAGATTGAAAATGAAACAGAAGACGCCGATGACGTCGCTCATCTCAATGGGATTCCACTCGGCCCGACTACCAACGGCGACAAGCCGAAAAGAAGGCCTAGGAAGTCAGTGGTGTATCCCGTGCACAAGGCGATGCTTATTCGCAGCCCGTATTTTGAGACCATGTTTTCCAGCGAGTTCAAGGAGGCGCAGGACTCGGAGCACCTCCATGTTGTCACGGTGGACTGCATGCCTGATGTCCTCGAGATCGTTCTCACGTACCTCTACACCGAAAAGGTTGACTGTCCCCTGGATCTCGCACTGGATCTGTTGTACACGGCCGACATCCTTTTTCTGGACAAGCTCAAGACCAAGGCGGCGCAGGCCATCAGCACCCTGGGAAGTGGCAACAATAACGTATGGGCCGACCGCACTCATGCCTCGGCGGAGCAGGAGGACCAGCTTGAGATGGAGCCTATCAACATCTACGACGTGATCCATGCTGCCTGGGATTTGAGGGTGCAGCGCCTAGAAGAGTTCGCCGCGCGGTATCTTGCCGATCGGCTGGAGGACTACATTGACGAGCCCGAGTTCGCGGAGCTCATCAAGGAGAGTGCAGAGAGGCTCAAGAACCGCGAGGAGACGGATACCATCGAGTTACTGGACGATATCCGGTATTACCTAGGCGAGCGTTTCCGTCTGCGCTTCGAGGACGCCAACCTGGATGAGATGATGGACGAGGAAGGCGAGATCAACGCTGCCATGGCGGAGACTATCGCCGCGCAGAGCGAGCAGCAGATCGAAGAAAAGGATGAGCTCGTTGCTTCTCCCAAGGAAGTAATACCTGCTGTGACGAATGTAAAGGATGGCGAAGGCGGTGAAGGCGTCAAGACCCTAGGTGGCGAGTTGGCCGAGGACGAGTTCGCGTCAGATGCGATCAACTACCAGATATTACTTGGAAAGATTGACACAATGCTGGACCGCTTGAAACTGGACGCGTAGACGGTGCACTAGATGCCATAGAGCTAGACAAGACCACCGCCCATGTAGGCAAGACTTACCCCTTGTGCGTATGACGCTGATTGCCACACAACCGGTGTCAGAGGACCAGCCGCCTTTTCAACATTGAAGCCAACGCTCGGTTCTATGGTTCATTTTGAAACATGCTCAGGCGCTTGAAGCTATGTGAGGTATCTGAATACCATATCTGAAATCACCTTGCGTCTTGCGGACTGATTGTCACCAACACAATGATTAATCACGTTCTTATTCCGTTGTTCTGTTCCATGTCCGCTCTGGCGGACAGCCAGTATCCATGCCTGGTATAGCAATCACATCAAATACCATCCCAAATCGCCACCTAGCCCCTTACGACTGCGCAACAACCTCATCAAAGCTCTTGCCCACCAACTTCAAGAAGACGTCTTTGTACTTCTCCGCCGTAGCCTTGCACACCTCCTCGGGCAGCGTGACGCCATCCTTACCCTTGAGACCCTGCTCGATCAACCAGTTGCGGATGAACTGCTTGTCGAAGCTCTCCTGGTCGCGGCCGACCTCGTACTTGTCCGCGGGCCAGTACCGGCTGCTGTCGGGCGTCAGGACCTCGTCCACCAGCACAATCTCGTCCGTGTCAGGGTCGATACCGAACTCGAACTTCGTGTCGGCCAGAATGATGCCGCGCTCCTTGGCGTAGTCTCGCGCGGCGCTGTAGAGCTGGAGGGACAGCTCCTCGACGCGCTTGGCGTACTTCTCGCCGACGAGCTTGACGGCCTCGTCCGGATGGATGTTCTCGTCGTGCTCGCCCTGCTCGGCCTTGGTGCTGGGCGTGTAGAGGGGCGTCTCAAAGGCCTGAGATTGCTGCATGCCGGCCGGCACCTTGATGCCGTGGACGGTGCCCTTGGACTTGTACTCGTTCCAGGCGGAGCCGGTGATGTAGCCGCGGACTGCGACATGTTAACCGTGGGTGTTGGGGTTGACGAGTGGGTGGGCACTACGTACCGATGGCTTCCAGGGGGACTACCTTGAGACGACGGACCTGCATGGCGCGGTTCTTGATGAGGGCGGCGTCGGCGGCGGGCAGGCCGGCCGGCGGATCGAGGGTGATGAAGTGGGTCTTGAGACCGGGGACTCGGTCCGAGAGGACCTTGAACCAGTGGGCCTGCAATTCAACTGCTTTAGCAAAATGTTGTCACGTGGAATCCGGTATGATGGGCGGCCGGATGTGAGTGTCTTACGGAAGCGTGGGTGAGGATGGCGCCCTTGTCGGGGATGCCGTTCTTCATGACGACATCAAAGGCCGATACGCGGTCAGAAGCGACGAAGAGGAGAGTCTTGTCGTCGACCTCGAAGACATCGCGAACCTTGCCCTGGCCGATCTTCTTGAGGCCGGTGAGGTCGACGGAGGTGACACGGTCGGTGGCCATTGTGCGAGTGTGTAGAGCGTAGAGCGTAAAGCGTGTATGAGTGGGGTGGAGGGGTAAATTGGTCTTTTGGAGGGGTTCAGATGGAGGGGCAGAAGCCAAGACTATGTGGTCGGTCGTGCAAGTGAGAATGGAGGGTTCGGAGCAAGGATTTGTCTACGATGGCGCTCGAGAACGATATGATGCGAATGGGCCCAGTGCTACCTTTTCTGAACGGCAGGAGAGAGGATGAGTCAATGTGAAGCCGAGTTCGGGATGAAAGTTGGTGGAAAAGGTGAAGTGAAAAGCCGCACTGTTCGGCACGGGTGACGAAAAGCGCATGAAAAAAATTTCCCCTTCGGGTGCAGCCGCTCCACTGGTACCCGTTGACGGCTCGAACTCTACCACAACGTCTCCAGCTTCAGACGACAACCTGAATCATGACGGCGAGTCACAGCGGGACCAACCAAGGTCTACAACCGCATCAAAACTGAGGGGAACAATACCAGTAGGGCTATATGTTGAGTTCCTTGTAATCGGACTAGACGTTTTCCCTAACTCCTCGCAATACGGAAACCTGTTGTAGCACTAGCATCTCCGGCGCGTTGAGTATATTATCGACGGAAGTCACCCCGCCAGAAGCATTGCACCCGCAACGGCGAATACAGACATGACCAATACACAAATGAACCCATCGGACCCCGAAGATACGCCACTGTGACGAGACGCAGCGTTCCCAGACTCGCTCGCAGCAGGCGTCACGAAGACCGTCATGACTAGACGCGTAGCATCTCCGCCGGCAGTCCGCGTCGGAGCTGGTGTCGTGACCTGGCTCGCCACCCCTGTAACTGTCGGCAAAACAGTTCCGTTGGCGCGGAGCTCAATGACATTGGACCGGCTCGAGTTAAGATTCGCCTGAGCAATGCCAACTTGTTGGTTGCTCTCGTCGTACACTACGTACGCGCTCCGCAAAAAGGTATCTCCCAGGAGGGCGAATCTGCCGCTCGTGACGTCGAAGATGGCACTGTTCTGGATCCCGAACATGCAGGGTCTGTCAAAGGGGGTGAGGCCCTCGAGCTGGTCCATGATGGAATCAAGGTTATCCAGGACCATTTCTTCCAACGGGACTCGGATTTTGACACCAGCAAACTCAAAGCCGATGTAGTGACCTTCGCCCATGGCCCCTCCCCATTTACAGTCGATGAACCCATAGCCTGCGTCAATGACGCCGTATGTTGCCCAGACAGATTTGGTCAATCTCTCTGGAAGCAGGCATACAGTGGAGCCGGAATCGAGAACAGCCGAGGCATTGAAAGAGTCCGCAGCCATTTCCACCGCTTTCCCGTCAGGGGCTTCAATTGCAAGCCCAGTCATAGCTACGCTGTAGCTAGTGATGTTGCCCGAGTGGTAGTCATCGACGAGCGGAAGCGTGGTGAGCGTTCCAATGTACTTTTCCGTGTCGACACCTCCAAAAAGCACAGTTCCCTCGGACGAAGACAGGTCGTTCTATAGTAAACGGTGAGCGAGGATGCTGGCAAGGGAAAAGCTGATATCCATACTAGCCAAATGCTGAATGCTTTCCGGCCTATGTCGCCTTGCGTGACCATGTTGTCGAGGATTGTGGGATATTGACGCCGCGCTGCCACACTCTCGGAGAACCCCAAGCCCATCAAGCCCGAACCCCTAACGGTCTGAATGGCCAATCCTAGTTGCTGATTTCTGATGGTTTTCCCATCGAAGCTCACAACGTCCTGGATGTAGTCTCCTCGGATATTCTTGCCGTCAAGGTATGTAATATCGAAGCCATTGGTGCTCACAACTTTGAAGGTGGCACTTGCTCTTGAGTCGAAAGTCTCGGTGCAGCCTGTCTCATACTGGCGCTGCAAAGAACGGCTCGTACATAAGTCGGCCTGCTTGTCGACGACCCACGTGTCGCTGCTGCCCGTGTCGAGATGCAGCAGCGTCTTCTGACCTGGTGTGCCCACGTTGATCTCGGAATAGTATCCGCCGCCGGTAATGTTGTTGAGGGCCGCGAGATTGAGGGTGTCGCGGCGCGTGATCTGCACCAGGTCGGGGGGGAACTGGACTCGGTGGAAGCTGGCCGAGACAACCTTTTGTGAGGCGCCCTCTCTCACCAGAGCCAGGAGAGCGAACGTCCTGAACAACTTCATCCCAGACAACAGTCAATGGCCCTCTCGGTCGGGGCCCGATGATTCCCACTGCTTGATGTTTGGGTGGCCGGTCCCTGTTGCTGCTCCACCCCCACAGGAAGCTCGCGATGCGGAGAAGCTCGCAGTTGGAGACGCTGAAATCCGCATGCAAGACCCCTTCGACAACGATCGGCAGCACATGAACCGTGGAAATTCAACGACGAAGAAGAAAGCAAGGGCGCCGCCACCCAGACACCAGCGTCGGGATCGCACGTCCTTTTCTGTTTTGACAACACCGGGCTTGCAATTCAGCCGTAATTATGGGGTAGCGTCCGGTCCTGGGTGCCCAGCAGGGCTATTTGGGCCGTTGGAGCTAGCCTGCAGAAATGGTTGCGCCACTTGGGAGGGCCTCTTTGTCGAGATTGGGGGACAACATTGACGGCGCCAGCCCCGAGATGGTTAGGGAGGCACGACACACATTCTGATGGAGCCTTCAGCTCCTCTTGGCTGTAGGCGGACCTGACAAGTGACGATCGCCTTGAAGGGCAATGCTCATTCGGGATACTGAGCCGGGACTACTCGGTACCGCTTTAGCAAAGGGAGGGGAGGCAGATATCATGATTGACAAGAGGTGCAAGCGGTGGCGCTTCAGCAAAAGGCATTTAGAATCTTGGCTCAGTCTTTGGTGCTGCTTTGTTTATTAAGTATCGGTTGCTAGGGAGGAAGGGTAGAGGTTGGGGAACGAAGGGCAAACAGCTGCGAATGGAGCTGGCTTTCTTGGCGCTGCTAGAGGGCTTACTAAATGTCCCAGACAGACTAGATGCCAACAGCCACTCCCAACCCCTGCAGGTCCTTTTCCTTGTGACAGGTCTTCAACGCTGACATTATTTCCCCCAGTCTAGAGACTCGAAGCCTTCTCAACTGTCTGTATGGCAATATGATGAGACCGTATGTAGAGCTAGCTGGTAACAAGCAATTCTCGAGCTGAACCCAACGTTTGTATTGCTAGATGCCACCTGTCTCCGGCCATCCTATTCCGGTCTGCTTGAGCCCATCGCTTTCAGCGTCGTATGACTTACATGCGAATCGAGGTTTGGCAGGCCAGCCAATTTTGACAGCTTATTCTCTTCCCTTCTTGAGCCAGCACTTTTCCAAAAAAAAAAAAAAAACCTGGAACCCGGCTTCTGCACAAGCCTTGGACCCCGTCTCCGCATTGTGCGAGATACTGGCTAGCAGGCAGTCCCACGACAGTGTGAGTTGATGAACACATTAACAATGCCACCCCGTTATCATGCATGGTGCGTTCTGTGTCGTAGCTCAGATGTCTTTCGGGATTGACTTGGCCCGCCAGACTGCCTCGGGGAATCTCAAGCAGACCCGTCGATGGCACCGATAGTAGAGACACCATTGGTAACCCGCTCAAGAGTGTGTCCGGATACCGGCCCAAACGAACCATACCAGAGTGTCCTCCTTGGCTTGTTGATGCATGGTTGAAGACCGACTGGACCAAGATGGGGCGAATCATTTGAATTTGTTGTATCTAAGCAGGAGCCGGCGATGACATCTGAGTCTGTTCCCCAGCCTCCTTGTCTGTGTCGACCACTTTCTGCCCCGCGATGCCATCTCGATTCGCTCTCCATACGCCGTCTTCGCCATGAAACTCCTCCCGTTTCCATACTTCGACTTTAGCCTTGCACTCTTCCAAGGCCTCTTCGCCAGCCCTCCACGCTGCTTGCCTGTGCGGTGACGAAACGGCAATCAGGATGCTCTCCTCCCCGATAGGTACTGTGCCAAGACGGTGGATCATGGCAACCCCCTTGAGGCCGTGCTTCTCGAGGATACTCTTGGCAATGGAGAGCATCGTACGCAGGGCGAGCGGAGTGTATGCGCTGTACTGCAGCTCTTTGACAGGTTTGTCGCCAAAACTATCGCGCGTTGTGCCGGAGAAGAGGACGATGGCTCCGGCCTGTCGTGATCGGACTCGGTTCATAATGGACGTGGCGTCGAGGAGATCGTAGGTGAGGGCGGCGTAACAGGCGCCCTCTGAGGACTCCCATGGCCCGCGATCTTGAGATTCCATTTCGTGATCTGGCTTGGTGGGTTGAATACAGGCGATGCTGAAGGTATGTTTCCTTTCTGTGAACAGTGACTTGACGATTGTGTCACTGGTTCGACAACGAGGGTCCGTTGCCCGCTAAGGACAGAACTGCGGGGTTCGAGGTCTTAAGGCCAACAGAACGCGCTCCTAACCAGTATCTGACATCAGAAAAGAGTGACTACAACTCTTGTTACGGTTTGAATCGCACTCATCGAGTGATTTGATGCATGATTAGACAGCCCGCTTCACTCAGCTGCTGTTACTAAGTCCATCCCTCCTCCACTGGCTTGCTTGGCTTGTGTTGCTCCAAAGACTGAGCGACAGCGGAGGGACAGAGGTGTAGGGGCACAGACCATTCGTTATCGCCAGTCTGATCGGCAACCCCCGCTTGACTAAGCAAAAAAAAAAAAAAAAAAACCCCCGGAAAAAAGGGATAAGGCAGGGAGATAGGGGTGGCAGGGCGGCCAGGGTTGAGCTTCTGCCGGCCCAGCAAGTGGAGCATCCCTTCTTCAACCTCACCATCTGGCAAACTGAGGCCCGCCATCCTTGTTCCATCCATACCGAATTGAAGCAAAAGGCACGGTCTCGCCGCTTGCCTCTAGAGGTCAGCGCCGTGCGCCTCGCCCTCGTTTCTTCTCCTGTCGTGTTTCTTATCGAAGCGAAAAAAAAACTCTACCCGTATCCCACACGGAATCCGAGCACCTCCACACCCCTTCCTGCGATCTGCGATCATGTACGAGGAAACCCATCGCGCGACGGAGAGGGGACCTTACGATCGACGAAGATCCCCTCCGCGAGATCACAACCAGCATTATTCACAGAACGACGGCCATCGGACGCGGCAGGGTAAAGAGACTAAGCTGAGCCTGCGGAGGACATGACCATCTGCAGAACGTCTGGCTGGTTTGAGCTTCTGCTAACTTCCCCACGGGACGACGAGACGCCTCTAGGTCTCCCCCCAGGAATAACCTCGAGCTGTCCTACGACGACGATAACTACGCCGCCGAGGACGTCCAGAATCGGGACGCCGACCGCGGTCCGGATCGCAATTGGGATCGTGACAGGGCAGAGTACCGCGCCAGAGACTACGACCGCTACTATCATGGACCGGCGCGTGAGGCCTACCAGCCACGTCCTGGATCGAGAAATCAAGGCGGTAGTGGGAATGACTATATGGATCGCCGTGATGAAGACCCTCAGGTACTTCACCCACATGACGGCGACGACCGCGGACCACGTCGTTACGATCGAGGTGGCCGGGGCTACCCTCGCTCTTACTACGACGATGGCCCTCGCCGCGATGATGCCCGACGTGGTTCTGACGAGGATTTTCGTCATCTTTCCGCCTCTCCAGGTGGCAGCCCAGGTCGTCATCCTCGTCGCGATCGTTCTGCATCGCCTCTTCGACAAGCTGGTGCTCCGAGTGATACTGTGATTCTCGAAGGTCTACCTACTGGCCTATCTTTGGAGGACGTGCGAGATTGTCTACTTAGACAAGCTGGCCTATCTCAGTACCCAGCGGTCGACATCCGCGTTCCGTCGGGACGAGGTAAGACGTCCGAAGTAAACCTAGACCGCAGTTGCTCACACCTACCGTAGGCCAACGCCGTGCTTTCGTGCAGTTCGACAATGTCGAAAACGCCATAGAATTCGTCAAAGAGAACTATCCTAAGCTAGTGCTTGACTTCGCTGGCTTGGTGGACGGCGACGCCGATGGAATGACCTCCATCTACATCCATTACGCAAGGAACCGCGACGATGCCGAGCGGGATAGTCGCGCTGGGCTCGCACCCAACTGGAACTGTCCGACGTGCGACTTTTCAAACTACGCGACAAGAAACCGCTGCAAAAACTGTGGTGGCCCGCCTACAGGTATGCTGTTCGGTGATTCGTCGTCGCATGCCATGGAAGTCATACTAACCTTATCAGATCCGTCGCAATACCGGCATCTGCTGACCGGTGAAAGCGATGCGGCCGATACACCGTCACAGATTCTGGTGTTTTTCCCGTTGGCACCCTCAGTCAACGAGGATGTGTTCTCGGCGGGTGCTGGGAAACTCCAACTAGTGCAGAAACCAGCAGCGTCAAGGGGCTCTGGCGACCAACCGAAGCTCAAGTCTACTGCGCCGACGGGCGACGCGTCCGGCTATGGTGCGAGGCCAGGCTCGCTGCATCGCACATTTCTGATGCGAGACCAAGACACGAACGAGTCATTCAACTTTGGGTTCGCCGAATTCTGGACCCTGGAGGACGCTTTGGCAGCGATGCAAAAGTTTAAGATGATGCGCGAGTTCACCATTGCCTCGAAGCCCGTGACGGTCTCGACCATCCATCTTGGCGTCTTCGTGCCAGAACTTCGCGAGGTCACTCGTGCTATCGAGCGTGTCTCGTTTAACCCGCTGTTCAACCCGACCCTCCGCGTCAAGTACTGGGAGCCGCATGTCTACCCCAGCCAGAGAGTCATCACCGAGGCACCTCCCGGTGGTACCTCTGCAGACGGAAGCAAGACTGACGCGAATGATGAAACCAAGAAGAGCAAGAAACGCAAGGCAGATGGAAACCTGCCCTCTTCGTCAACCAAGAAGTCGGTCCCAATGGCTGGTCAAATGGCATTCTGGCAGAGGCGGCATGACGAAATTCATGAGGGCAAGCGAGTTGCGGATTCGGCCGCCGGAAACGACAACGGCGCCGACCAGCGTCGGTCCGAAGAGCGCGCGCCGGTCAAGATCTCGCTGTCCGGCTCAAACGCGATTTCTACCGGCCCGATCAAGATCTCGCTGACGGGAGCGACCGTATCGAGATCCCCGGCACCAACAGCAACGCCACCCAGCGAGGCTGTAGTGGAATCTGGAGGCCCGACACCAGTGCCCGCATCAACGACCGTCGGTGGAATTCCAGACCGGGCATCGACGGCGGAAGCGGCGGTATCGTACGTCGACCGCGAAAAGATCTGCTGTCTGATCTGCATGATGAAGTACAAGACCCTGGATGACCTCAACACGCACGAGAAGTCGAGGAACCACAAGAACGCCATGGCCGACGAGGAGAAGGTTAAGGCCGCCAAGCCGCGACTGGCTGCTCGAGACAAGAGGATGGCGGCGAAGCAGGCGGACGAGCAGCCGAAGAAAGAGGAATCGGGGTCCCAGTACCGAGACCGGGCCAAGGAGCGGAGAGAGGTCTTCAACCAGCCCGCGAAACCCAAGGTCCCCGCGCAGGGCGGTAAGCCCGCACGCAAAGACGACAAGTCAGCCGCCCGCCCGTCCGCCGAGAAGACGCCGCCCCCGGCCCCGCCGCAGTCCAAGGGTGCGGGAATGCTGGCGAAAATGGGGTGGAGCACGGGTCAAGGTCTCGGTGCCAAGGGCGACGGACGCACCGAGGTGATTGCGACGCATGCGTACCAGGAGGGCGTCGGTCTCGGGGCGGAGGGTGGTAACCTCGGCGACGCGGCGGAGCTGGCGCAGCGCAAGACGACGAACAGCTACGCCGAATACGTCAACACGGTGCAGGACAGGGCCAGGGAGCGGTACAACAAGTTGGGTTGAATGGGTCTGCGGCGACCATGGCAATCAGGAAATAGCGGGAGTGGGAACAGCTGGGTTTAGATAGAGCGAAAATGAAACCGTCACCAACGTAAACGCAATTACTCTCCGTCACGTCAACGGCGATAACACAATGGGCCCATTTCGAAAAATCTCTCGGCTGTGTCGTGCTTTGAACTTTGTATGTATTGGACAGCATGAGCAAAACGGGAGGGGTCCCGGATGGGTTATATACTCAAAAATCCACAATCTTGAGCCGGCTCTGCACGTCCTCGGGAAGCTCCTCCTTCTTGACGAGGCCCATGATGACGCAGTCCCCAAGGAAGAAGAAGGCCCGCTCCTGGGCATAACTCAGGTAGTCATACTCGTCGCCCTCATCCTCGGCCTCGGCCGCCGCCTGGACCTCAGCCTTGGCCTCGGCGTCACCCGCCGCGGCGGCGGCCTCGTTCTGCGCCTGCTTCTCCTGCTGCTCAATCTCCTCCTGGGACTCGAAGCCGGGCACCTTGGCCTGGATGATACCCCAGGCGACCCACTGGGCGCTGTTGATGCCGCGCCACAGGCGCGTCTCCTCGTACAGCTCCTTGACCTCGGCTTCGGTCGCCTCCTCGGCGCGGCGCTCCTCCTCCTTCCAGTGGTTCGGCGGCACGCGGGCGTCGAGCATGAACTCGACAATGGAGCTCGAGGAGCTGGTTGGGAGGAGGGCCGGGGTGGTGCTGCCGGCAGGGGCGTCGGCGGGGGCGAGGCGCGGGGTGGAAGCGCCGCCGTGGGAGAACTGAGGGCGGTGCTCGACATAGGCCTTGAGGAAGCGGCGCTGCTCCTGAATGGTCGGGTAGCGCACCGTGTTGCAACGGAAGGGCAAAGTTTCATGGTGGTAGTCGTAGGCCCACTCGGTGAAGTGGTTGGCGAACTCGAGGCCGGGAACGTTGGCGGCCGCGTACTCGAAGTCGATAACGACGAGCTGCTTGTGCTCGTTGGCAGGCTGCAGTAGGGGTGACTTTTCGTCGTCTGGGCGCATGCGCAGAATGTTGCCGTATTGGGTCTGGAAGGCTGTCAGTCACCTTTCTTCTGCCCGAGGAGACACACGCGGGTTGTGGCACTTACGTCGTTGTGGGCGAAGACAAGACGCTCGCGGATTCCCTGGTGGCCCTTGTAGGCGCTGAAGACCAGGTCGCGGTACTTGTCGTATAATTCCTTAAACTGATGCCACTCCACGCCGCAGACGTAGCCGGGGCCTCGGAACACGCTGTTGCCCCTTCGGACACCCTCGTCGAGGGCCGAAATCTTCTTCTCGACGTTGCGCAGCCAGTTGTCCCAGTTCTTCAACACTGCGGGGCCTTCGTCTTTTTCCCGGTCCAAGACATCGATTCCCACGTGCAACTCACGCATGCGCTTAGCAATCTGCTTGGAGGTCTCGGGCTCGCGGAGGTCGCTGGGGGTGAGGGTAATGGAGTTGAAGTACTCTTCGAAGCGGCCGTTGGTGAAGCACCCCAGAAGTCTGGGGCCGATCTTCTTGCGCGCCAATCTTCGGAGAACACTGAGCTCGTTCTCGCGGTCGATGAGATGCTCAAGGCCGTAAATACGTAGGAGGAGCTTTGGCGGGGGCTTCTTGCCGGTCGTCTTCTCATTGAGGTTTTCGGGGGGAGAGACGACGTAAACGGCGTTGGTCAGGGCTCCGCTGAGACGCTGCACTATGACGTTGTTGCCGCTATCCAAGGGGACCCTTCTCCATCCCTTGATCTTGAGGGTATGGGTCAGGCGCACAATCTCGTTCTTGAACGTCGCCCAGGCCTTCTCCTTGTCGTCTGCCTTGTTGCCGAGGGTCAAATCGTCGGTGCTCTTACCGCCGCCGCTGTAGCTGAGCGTCTTTGAGTTGTCGAGGACGGCATCGCAGGTGGGCACGACGACGTCGTCGCCAACATAGTCGGTGTCGGAGCTCGCCGTCCTTTGAAGCAAGCTGCGCGAATGAGCTTTCCTGAGGCGGGCAGAAGGGCGTCTGCCGATCTTGGGGCTCATCTGAGGAACCGAGTTGATGCCCATAGATGCCATGCTATCCTCAATGATTCTCTGCAGCCTGTCAAACGAAACGTCGCTAGAGTCGGAGTCGATGGAGTCGGAGCGAGAACGAGGTGCCGCCGGCTCTGTTGCTGCTGCCGCTGCTGCTTCAGGAGCGGGTGATCGCTCCTTCTTAGTCTTGGACTGCGGTGAGCGGCGACGAGGTGAGGTCTTGCTCTTGCGAGCAGCCTTCTTTTTGCGCTCATGCTCCAGCCAGTCATGGAGCTGAGCTAGAAGCTTCTGGCTCTCATAGTAGTGTTTCTGGCCATGGCGATGATGAGGCTGCTGGGCGGCGGCGGCAGCAGCAGCCGCTGCTGCTGCTGTTGAAGAGTCGTCGGCGGAGGACTGAGAATGCGAGGGCTCTAGGACTGGAGAGGAGCGAGACGACGAAGAGCTCGTGAGGCCCATGCGACCACTCAGTCTCTTGGCCATGTTGGCGGCGTACTGCCTCTTATGGTGAGCCTGGTGTTCGATGGGTGGTGCGTTCGGCGGCGGGGCGGTGTCAGCCTCTGGCTCAGCGATTTGGACGACTGTGACAGGGTTAGCAAAGGCGTGGACTTTTCAACTCTTTTAAGCCCAGCGACGATACCGGTCCATCAAGTCGTGACTGTGGTATGTGCGATGCAAGATTGCGCGAAGCGTCACTATGTGACCCGGGGCAAAGCATGTGAGCGAGTGGCCACCGCGGCTCGATTGCCATCGATGCGATCCCTTTTTTCTGATTCCGAAAAAAAGGGATCACACCATACCACTTGATGAGGGTGCCGGGCCTGCAGACTTCAGGTTAAGATGGGCAAGTTAAACATGAGAACTGACCTTTACCAGGGGTGGTGGAGGAGGAAGACTTGTCATTGTCGTCGTCCGTCTTCATGGCTGACCGTATAGGTTGACCGTTGAGCTGGGGCGACGAGGACGACATTGCGGCGATAGGGACGAGGAAGGCGTGCACAGTTTATGAGTGGGAGAAGATGCGCAGCGATAGAATTTGGTGAAAACAGGGGACAGAAACGGCTTGGCCCTGAGAGGACGGAAGGTAGTCGTTTGTGAAGATTCAGGGTTGTTCTTCCTTGCGGTGAGGTATGAGAGGTGACAGATTGCGGTCGCAACTCGGGTGTCCAGCAGATTCCCACGATAGAAAGTCTTATCGGGGCGCAAAGCCAAGGGGCACACACACACACTGAGGGGTTATCGTGGGGCAGACGTCAGCACGGGTCAGACCCCAACTTCTTGGGAGGGGCGATGGGGGGGGGTATTCTTAGGCCAGACACTTGATGGAGAGGAGAGGAGAGTTTACAGGTGCCTCGTGGGAAGAATAGAATGAGGATGGCGAAGAGAATGTGTTGGGGGTTGAAGAAACGGCCTGGTGACGATATGACGACGGAGGGGACTATCCAGATAAAGGGAAGGGGGTTTTTGTTAAATTGCAATTGCAAAAGGGAAACTTGTCGTGTGGTGCGAGAGAGAAAAGGGTAAGGTAGGATTTTCCCGAAGACCCAAGGGAGCAGCAGTAGCAGCAACAGCAGCAACCGCGCAGCAATACTCGGTACAGGTTGCAGGCGACCGGAGTGTAGCGGCGGCGGCGGCAGCAGCATGGGCAGGGAAGCTTGAACCGAGACCCGCCATGTGCTGTCTGTTCAGAGCGTCTCGTGGGCCGTTGGACGGTTTCGTTGACCGAGCCGTGGGGAACTGTGCTGCATTCTGCACCGCACGGAAGGCGGTGGAGTTCACAGATTGGCCTGGTCAGGTGCTTCCTCCCTGGTCTGGTCAAGTCAATCGTCTCCTCTCTCAAGCGCAACTTTGGGACCCCTGAGCAATTGGCCCCCCCCCCCCCCGGGCCCACGAAGACTACCGCAGAAATTCCACCGACTTCCAGAGAAACAGTTGCACATGCCAACCCCGAACTCGAGCAAGGGTCGCGACTCGTTGTGTACACGCTACCTACGCCCCGTATACTCTTTCAGCACGTTAGCCGTGTTTCCTTCCAAAATCCCGCGGTCTCGTCTCATGCGAGTTCCAGCCTTTCAGTCCCAGGTGACCAAAATCGTCCCAACTCAGCCCAGATGAAAACCTGAATATTCGGAAGGCGACCGCGCCACGCAACACAAACGCAACCCGCAGCACACCGTGGTAGAAAGTCCCCCAATTGTGACGTCAAGGGACCCTGCTGTCCAGTCGGGAGCTCCCGACCCTTGCTTTGGCATCTTGGGGGACTTGCATGTGACGTACATAGCGACACACGCACGTTTCTGTCAGAACCAAGCCAAGACGGCCAACCAACTAAGAGCTAATTAGTGTAGAAAGCCCAACCTGCCAACTTAAATAATGCTAACATGCTTTTTTGTCTCAATGTCAAATCACTAGGCTCCGTTCAGGTTGGGGGTCTAATTGGCCCCAATCTGCTTCGTCGCTTGTGGCACAGCAGCGCCGCATGGTCACTCAGCCACTCATCCACCACAGCTCCTGGTTGCACTCGGTCGCTTGGAACTTCGACGCTCGATATAACTTCCGAATTATATGCAATGCCAATGCTGGTCGGGCTAAATGCTGGTCGCGCGTCCCTCCCTCTGCAGCGCCCACTCCACCGCCGCCTTGACATCATTTACAATCATCTTGGGTGTATGCGTGGGCGGCCCCCTCTCCTTCTTCCAAACTCCCGTCTTGACCAGCACCGACGCCCACTCCGTCTCGTCGTTGCTGTAGTCGTTGGCGCCACGGATGTCGCTCTCCGGGTTATCTCCCACCATGTACACCGTCTTCAACGGCGCCACCCCACCACCGCCACCGCCGGTCTTACCTAGCAGCGTCCGCCGGTGTGCGTTGAGCACCCTCTCGGCGTACTGATATGTCGTCGCAAACGGCTTTCCAAACACCGTCGTCCGTAGCTTTGCCCCACCCGTGACCTCCTTCCACACTCCCGCCACAGCCGCCTGGAACGCGCCCTGCCCAAATCGCGGCTGGTGGTACGTCGTCGGCCAGAAGAGGTCCGCGTTGGAGTAGATGAGCGGCGGCTGCCCGTCCTGCTGCCACCCGCCGTTGGCGAGCGAGGGATTGCCGTTCTTGGGCGAGTATGTCCCCAGGAGGCCCTCGCGCGAGAGCAACAGGTCGGTGATGATCTGGATGTCGAGCGCCCAGTCGCGCGGGTCGTTGAAGACGAACATGGCGTCGATCTTGAGCGCATCCGCGTCCGACATGTTGCCCGTGTGGATCGGCTTGGGGAGCGGCTCGTGGGTCTCGGCGTACACCGACTTCATGAGCAGCTCGAAGGGGAACACGTCGGGGTGTGCGTGGATGATGTCCGCCGGCGTCACCACGTTCTTGAAACCATACCTAACGTATTCGTGAGTGCATAGCCATTGAGGTGGTATCAAGAGTAAACGTACTGTCTAGCGATCTCGCGACACTTCTTCGCATCAGCGCCCGTCACGAAGATGGTCTTATCCCCTAGGCCCTCTGGGCCATGCACCAGCTCCTGGAAAGGGGTATGCGACTGGACAAAGTTGTCCACCGAGAGCTCGACGCCGAGCTTTTCGCTCAGGTCCTTGATGCGGACCGCTTCGGGTCTGCCCCCGCCGTTTGTTAGCAGGATAAAGGGGATGTTGTTGTCGCTGAGGTAGCGGAGGGACTCGGCGGCACCGGGGATGGGCTTCGCCACATGCAACAGAACGCCATCTATGCTGCGTCTCGTTAGTCACAGCTCTTCAGTTTTGTGGCAAGGTATAAACGTTGGCATCGCAGGCCAACGACTCCCATAAGACAAACATAACGCTTATCAGGGGCTTGACTCACTCAAAGGCAAAGGCAAACGACGGGGCTTCGCCCGCCTCGAAAACACGCCTCTTGGTGCTAAAACGCCGCTGCGACCCTGCGGCCCTGGAAGCCTCCCAGCACCCAGGTCTTGGGGCGCTGACTTTGTGCAGGGCCGTGAAACCTCTTTCATGACGCCCAACGCCGGCAGTCGCGCGCCAGAACGGAGCGTGTGCTCTCGGAGTGGTGAGCGGCCTCGAAAGCCGACCAAGGCCCGTAGCTCTTACTGCCTGTCTCATCCTGTGTCCTAGCTTTAAATCAATAGCATGCAATGTCCCGCATGTTAGGGCTGACGAATTGAAATGAGTGGTGTCCCTTGAGAGGCCAGTGAGTGTGAGAGTGAGGTGATGAATCAGTGTTGAGATGGAATCGCACGGATACACTTGCTGAGAGCTGAGTTGGTTGAGGCATTGAGAGCTCCCCGCCATCCCCTGCGCATGACCCCCCTGCCACCAACTCCACTCGCTAATTTTAGTGGCGAAGCTCGTGCCGGCGGCCGTTGCAGATGGCGGCGGCGGGGGTATCTCTTGAGCCTCGATGCAACGGCTTAAAACCACACATCAATAAAATCGGAGACATTGCAATACGGACAAGTTGATTTCAGGTGCCGTCAGAGTGTTGTTTGCGTTCTAATCAGACACCATTTCGGCAGAGCATCGGCGGTATCGTTCATGACAGGGGAGGTTCACTTAACTTTATACTGACAAGGAGGCGAATCGAGAACTCCCAAAGAGCCTGAAGGAACATAGACGCTGGCTTTCAGTTCCCTCTCATTTTCGTAACGTCGATTTCGTCTTGAAAGATCTTCCAACTTGATGTTTCGGGCCATGAACAACTTGTAGACACTGGGCTCGAGGCCCTTCAACCATCTCAGGAAGTTCCAGGAGTGTGTATACAATGATATTACAGTGTGATTGAGTGGTCTCGGAGCGGATTGCTCAAAGGTCTATCCCATGAACAGCTGGTGGTACATATAACACAAGTCGATACACCTCCCTGTGCCATCATCATCATCATCTTCTTCCTCCTCTTCGTCGTCTCCTGCGCTTAATCCTTCTTCCACCCACCCTGCCAGTCGTTCATGTGGTCCAAAATGATCTTGGCCGCGGCCGATGGGGAGTGCTGGCGTCCCAGCGCCTCGACAAAGTCGCCCTCGGGGTCCATCAGGTAAAAGTATATGCTGTGGTCGACCAGGTAGTCCTGGCCGGGCTTGACGTGTTGTGGCGTGCTGAAGTAGACGCGGTACAGCTTGCACATGGCCTTGATCTCGTCGTAGGTGCCCGTCAGACCAATGAACTTGGGGTGGAACTCGGAGAGGTACTCCTTAACCACTGCGGGGGTATCGCGCTCCGGGTCGCAGGTGATGAAGATGGGAAGGATCGAGCCGGGCCGCTTCTGTTCGACGAGGTCGTACATCTGCGCCATCTTGTCGAGCTCGTCGGGGCAGATATCGGGGCAGTGCGTAAAGCCAAAGTAGACCTTTGGTGCTTGTTAGAATTGCAGCTGTTGCATGTGCGCCGCGGCACCTGAGGCTCGAACGTACCAGTGCGTAGCGACCTTTCATATCTTCACTTGTGAACTTGTTTCCGTTCTGGTCAATCAACTCAAACGGGCCTCCAACCTTGGGACGCCCCATGCCCTTGGTCGCATCCGCGATGCGCTTGCGCTCCATGCGCTGCTTCTCGTATTCAAAGTACCATGTCAGGCCGACACCGGTAGCGACGAACAGAACACCGGCCTTCCATGAGAAGGGCTGATTTCAAATCTGGTCAGCTCATTCGCCTCTAAATTCGACGCTTTCTCAAGCGAAAAGGATCCCCTTACCCCTGCTCGGTACCTGCTCTTTGCCTCTTCTACGGTCTTGTATGTCTTCGTCCTCCTCTGCGCTGGAGAGGGTCTCGTCTGGAACATGTTCGGCGCGGCAGTCGGCCGGGTCTGCTTAGGAATCGCTGCTTGGGAGATGCATCGTCGGCATTGTGTCGATGACGTGGAGGAAATGGACTTCCATAGAAGCCTCGAAGTTGCGTGCGACATAGCTACTGCAATTGAGGAGTTGGGCTGCAGTATTCAAGAAAAAAGAAAATTGATCAGGACGACTGGAGGTCTTAATCGTCACTCGACATCGTAAGATCCAAAAAAGCTCTCGGTGAGCTTGGGCCACCTGCTGGAAAATTGATGTGTCGGAAGAACAGTTGATGCGACGTAGCTAGCTAATACTCCCTTCACCTTGATACACCGATAGCTCTTCACCGAGGAAATTATGGGTCTCGTCGATGCTGGGACTTCACTGTTCAACTTCACAACCTCCAACACCCCTGCACATCGACAAGAAACTCGGTCCTACACATTTCTTTATCAAGAGAGACTTATCGCCTTTCACTTTCCTTTGGCTACAAAAGTTTGAAAGTGACTCACAGTGCCACTGTTGAAAGCTGACGTTGGAAAGTATGGATTCAGACGTGGAGCCCAAGGTGAAAGGGGACGAGGGCCGGCAGGACGAGAAGGATCACGAAATGGCAGATGCACCCGTCCAAGACATGCCTGATTCTCAGGCCGCGTCTCAAGCCCCAAACTCAAGTCAAACAGACTCAAAATTGGCTCCTCCTTTGTTAGATTCGGTTCTTTTCCCACCCTCAACCCAAACATCAACAAATTCAATCTTGCCAACAACCAACCCTAGCAACACCATACTAGAAACGACAGAGAAGCCTCCTGAATCGCAAAAGATGGGACCCAAGAAGAAAGGCACTGCTGCAATCAAGAAGGCGCCCAAGCGACCCAAGGGCGGCAGCGGCGGGGGTTCCAAAGTCAGCCGCCCTAAGAAGCAGGCCGACGCTGCCTCTACAACCTCCTCCACGAACCAGCACGAAGAGCTGGGCGGTGGTTCTGACGAGGAATCCGATAACGGACCGTATTGCATCTGTCGCGGCCCCGACGACCACCGCTTTATGATCTCCTGCGACGTCTGCGAGGACTGGTTTCATGGGGAGTGCATAAACATTGCCAAGGACGTCGGCGAGAACCTCATAGAGCGCTTCGTCTGCCCCAACTGCACCGATGTCGAGAGGAATGTCGTTAGCCTGTTCAAAAAGATCTGCTCATACGGAAAATGCATCAAGGCGGCGCGCCTCTATGGCGACGGTGACAAGAGCGCCTTCTGCTCCGACGAGCACAAACAGCTGTGGTGGGAGAAGGCCATCGCTTCGCTGCCGAAGAAGTCCTCGGCAAAGAACACCCAAGACGGACTCGTGCAAGAGGAGCTCATGGGTCTTTTGACTAGCAATCTTGCTGGCGTCGATCCGGATGATGGCCAGTGGAAGGTCCAGACTCGCCCATTCGCTCC
Source organism: Colletotrichum incanum (assembly GCA_001625285.1). Taxonomy (NCBI): domain Eukaryota; kingdom Fungi; phylum Ascomycota; class Sordariomycetes; order Glomerellales; family Glomerellaceae; genus Colletotrichum; species Colletotrichum incanum. Next base: position 173,684 of record LFIW01002591.1, on the reverse strand, counting down.
CCCGGCCACTGGAGGTATGTGAAACTCGCGTCTGCATGCTTTGAAGAGCAAAGCTAACATGCTACCGCAGTTGAGAGTCCCGAGTCCAAAAGCAAGACTCTCGCGCCCGGTGTTCTAACCGAGGAGGAAGTGAGCATCCTCAAGGCCTCTGCCGCCGAGCGCTACAAGATGGGCGAGGAGGTCGTCCTCTGTCAGAAGATGCTGCAGCTTCTCGACTGGGCCAACGACCGTCGCAAGTCCCTCATCACATCCAAGCATTTCGATGACGCCGCGTGCGGTTACGACTATCGCCTCGACCAGGTCGGTGTCGTTGGTCCTTTCGCGAACTGGCTCAACTCAGACGAGGCCAAGGAGGTATTCAAGGCGGGCAACCTCGATGTTGGCAGCCGTCTAAGTGGTGACGACAAGAACATCTGCGACAAGAAACGATGCAAGGCGCACCAGGGCTGGTTCTCGATCCACACTAGAGATGTGCGATACCAAATGAAACTGCTTGCCATGGACGCGAACAAGAAGCTTGACAAAGAGCGTCTGATCAAGCAGTCGGCGGCGGAGCGGAAGCTGAGGAAGGAGGCGGAGAACAACTACGTCCAGGCTGTTCTTCCCGATGGCACTCTCGGCCCGCCCAATTCTGCATGAGGGTTTTCAGGTTCTCGGGTTCATGGTGTTTCGTGTGTTTCCATGGCGACGGTGACATTGGCGTTGTGAGGGAGGGTTGGGAATAGTGGCTGGCTTGGGTTCTGGCTTTGGGCCGCCGACTGCGAAGCATGAGTTTTGCACACGAAGCCCACTATGATAACTATGATATAATAATTCTGGATGGTAAGAAGCCGTCCGTACCTTAGTCTTGAGACTGCATCATGTGGTATGCAACCAGAAAATATTTATCATGTACATCTTCGTTGGCTCAATCGCTTGTGATCAGGCCTGAGCACAACCCCCTCCATCAAGCAAGCAGAGTGGCGACTGCATTTCATACAGACTATGCAAAGCATACGGACTTTCGTATTAGTCTTTCGTTATATCTCAATCACACATCTATCAAACTGGCTGAATGCGCCTCCTTTGCCTCCGCGCTTTCCAAAATCCCCAGAACCCCTTGCAAGTGTGCCCAAACTGATAAAGCAGATTCAGTGCACACATGGCGATGATCATCTCATTAAAATAATGGACTAGTAAGTAGAAAAACAGAACGGTCATCGTGAACGCCATTAGAAACGCCAACTTGATGACCCATCTTGGCGTGTCCTCGTATACGATAGCCGATAAGTCGAACCTATTGTCCAAGTTTTTATCGATACCTGTTTCTCCAACATGCTGTATAAAGAATCCCCCATCAGTTTGAAGCTCCTCCATAGCGCACATGAGGGTTGAGGGCAACTCACTCCTGTCTCCATCAGGATAGTGTTTGCTCTGTTGGGTAGACGGATACCGTTCGCCTCTGACTCTTCGGGGATAGGCGCTGGCTGGCGATCGATAGGCGGACGTTGCTCTCTCACGGTATCTCCTGTTTGTCGTCTTGAAAGCCCACCAGACACGATGACTTCGACACCCGTTTGCCGATGCCCTGCGAAACCGGTGGCCCGCCTTCTTGGGGGAGCAACCCATTCGTTTGTGTTCTGTCGAGAGATTCTCCCCGGAAGGAGGAGCGTAAGTTCGCTCGCTTCTGTACTTATGCGAGGCGACGGTTTATCTCTGATCTTGCTTTGCGTCTCTGTTTCTGTCAAGGAGCCTTGAGAAAAAAAGCTTCAGCACCTGATTCAAAGAGCAGCAGCAATAACAGGGCGGTTTGCCTCAAGGTACTTACCACTGGCCTCCATTATGTTGAACAGCAACACGAGCAACATGATAAGAGGCAGAATCTGACCAAACTTGGGCTCTAGAAGCGGTTTATAGTCGATCCGCGCGTCAACCAAGATTCCCACCAGACCGTACATTCCCGTTACCGTGTAGCTGAGGTTCCAAATGGTGATGAATATTATCGACTGCCAGAAGTCGTCGACTATAGCCGAAGCAATGATGGGCGCGGTGATCCGCCAGGGAGGCCTCGGCGATCTCTGACGGAGTATGCGGCATTTTTGCCTATACTTGCTCCGAATCTTTTGCGTCTCGCGCTCGTTCCATGCCTCCAGATCTCTTCTTGATTCCTCGCTTTTATACATGATGCTCAATATCGAATGCACCAGGGAGTGAACGCGCGGGAACTCAGAGCGCGCGTCGCGAAGTTGATTAATGGACTTGCGGAAACCGGCGCTAACCCACCAGCAAAGCGCGAGCCACGCAACGAAGAGGTACGGCCAGTCAGTCTTGAAATGGCGTATCGCACAGGCGATGGTTCGTCGTTCGCTGTTGTACCAGGTGATGTAGACGAAAAAGTTGGTTACGAGGATGAATAACAGAAGGAATACCATAAGGTATATGCGTACCCTTGCTTGCCTCTTGTGCTCCTCAAAGTAGGACCCCAGGGCTACGAGACAGTTCATGTGAACGCCGGAGGCGAGAAAAGCGAGCTCTGCCCCGACATTAAAACAGAGCAAGGACATGGTGCATATCTGTACATATATGGCAACGAGAATGCCGATGCTCGTCACCAGCAGCTGGTCGCTCAACCCGAGGAGGATCTGTCGATATTTCGTTTTGCGGATGGAGGCCAAAATCGAGCGTTGCCGTTCCAACCTTCCCAGGATTCTTTTGTCGATCTCCATATACTGATCATCGTCGAACATGCGAGCAACATATGCTAAGTAGACGATAACATGAGACAGCAGCACCGGTATCACGAACGCAAGAAGCACCTTAATGCATGTCAGTATGTGATCAAACACGTCTCTGAGGGTGAGCTTCCAACCCCGATTCCCATGACATCTGCATCGGTAGGATCTTTCTTCCGCATATTGCAGTCTGATTGCGAACTGCAGGTAGCCCCCATATTGCCGTGTTATGATGTTGCACCGTTGCAAAATCTGGGTGATCTCGCTAGGCCTGTGTGCGTGGGGGAGGCTGCATCAAATACCCAAAGATCGAGTCAACAGAGATCAGGCTGCAGTCAGAATCTTATGTGACAGCGTCTTTGCTGTCTGGACTTGCTCGTAGCAGCAGGCTGTGGACGTAAGCGGCATGAGCAACAGTCGCTTATCATGAGCTCATCATCCTCCTGCAGACTGCAGACCGGGGCGAGTTACCCGAGCCTGGACACTTCGTAATCCCACAAAAGTCCTCCGAATTGAATGACAGAATCTGTTCTGGGAATTGTTTCGTGGCAACAGTTGTGGCAAGCATATTGATAGCCTCACAATTCCTGAGCTCCGCGCAACTATTCCCTCAATGCTTGACTACTAACTTGCGCGATTATGGTCCACGTAGCCTACTAGGCATGTGGGTGGCAAAATATGACGAATAGAGCAAGGCCAGGATTTATCTCCTTTCTGTATCATCACCTTTGTGAGTATAAACTTGTTCCTTAGGCCCTCCCGACCCTATCTCTCGCGTCCCTGGTTTTAATGATACTATTCAAAAACATCGAACTCATACGCGGATGGATGTTAGCAGAACAGAAGGAGAATAAAAAAACATAGAGGTGAACGCTATCGGCACAGAGGTGGACCAGTGGTCGGGGTGTCGTACGGGTGTTTTGAATGTAACTCTTCCTGGCCTTTTACTATTTGCAATCTAACAATCGCGACAAATCCTATCAACCCGTCATGATTTACACAAAAGAATGGGATTAAACGTAGAAATCCTTAGGATACGATACAAAATCGGCATGGGTGTCTGTCGTCATGTTTGATTCGCAGGGAGAGATACTATGGAAGCGGCCGTAACGAAGTTGATCGAACTAGAGACCCAGAGAAGATGGCACGCGATTGACCGGGGAAACGGGCAAACACAAGCTTTAATACTTCATTCTTCATAGATAACCTGCTCACCTTTACCATCTTCTTTGTCCCCTTTCCAACCTTATTTCCTAAGTTATCACTAAGTACATCAACTCGATTCCACAGGAAGGGTTCCTATCACTAGGGAAATTATTGATACAACAAGACACATGAGGTAGGTTATAGATAAACAGACTAGGGTCCAGTTCAAAAAATAGTAAAACTAAATATACCATGAAGACATTGCTCGGGTGGGCCTGTAGGAGGTATGAGAAGTGGTCGAGTTTGTATATGCTACTCTTTCCGACACATGAGCAATAGCCACACTGGCAACGATATGACTGAACCAGAGAATCAGTTCCATACTTCGGTGTCTTCAGAAGACCATATCCATATAGCATTCGCTATTGAGGCTGGCGGTTCCCCATACTATTTGTGGTTTCCTCCAATGCTGACCTCGTTCCATACTGCCCATGAAAGACTCAACACCGCACGAGACACATGGGCCCCCGAATAGGAGTAGGCGTGCAGGCTTCGTAGAGAAATCCGAATGTCATCACAAGCAAGAACTCGTTTATTGCTGAAATTATGGGTTAGTTCGACGCGAGTCTCACAAATTGTCGTCGAACTTGTCCCAAGATGACTTCGTCCTGTCTGCTGCTTGAACAGACATCATGCTCATCACCCTTACACACGAGAGGTCCCGTGCCATCCAAAAAAGCCACTCATCTCGTCGCCAGCGCATCCCGTTAGACGGACACGTCTAATGAGACTACAAAGCGTCGTCTCGGTCCTCAAACTCCCGCAAATCTCTCTCCACCACCTCCCGGGCCTTCCTAGCAGCTATCTCTCATCAGTTGATGCTACATCAGCGAGCACCTCACACCCAAGGTGTACGTGGACCTGCTAAAAGCATACAGAGCAGCACGATCCGAAGCACGCCGCTTTTCCTCTGGTGTCCTGATACCGCATGAGTGCTCGCCCGCGGCTCTGGAGGCTTCGGCGTGGGAAATTGCCGGATTCGACATCAATTGGCTGGTGGTTCGCAGCCGAGTTCTTTCTTGACTATGACACCTGAAGGCTCTGCTGGATACAACAGAAGAGCACGGGATGAATGATGAGCTCCTGTTTTTGACCAGAATGAGTGGCGGCCACGTCAGGATTGAAGATGGCCTCAATACCGACGCGAGACACCAAGATGGATACGCCTCTGTAGCCTCACATGCATCGATGACCTCTCCACCCGTCAGCAGCTGTGGTTGGCCACGTCCACTCGGCGAACCAAGAGACATCCTGCAGCCTGGTAGACGCAGGCCAAACACACCGTAGTCACCCTCTTTCCCCCCTTCCTGTCCAGTTTCATTCCCCTTACTTACAGGCCCTGCAGGACAAACACGTGAAGCTGCCAGGGAAGAGGTGAGGAAAGACGTACGGATCTCAAGCATGACCCGGCCCAGCTTCTTGCCCTTGAGGAGCCCAGAAGACCGGGGACGGCTCCGATGCTTCCGCTGCGCGGTCAAGGGATACCAGCATGCGGGGCGCGTGTCTCACCCGCAGATCAACACTGACAATCTACACTGCCCGACCTCAGGAATGCAATCATGTCCGATAGCCGGACAACCTAGCCACCGCCTCACACGTCTCCCAGCCTGCACACAGTCAAGCTGAGCCCGGGGCCGTTCGCGGACCCCAGCCAGACGCATTCCAAGTGATGGAGCAGTTTGTATGTGTATGTGCCGTGCTCATGCAATGAATTATCTCCTACAAACTTTTCAGAGAGTCCCTTCTATAAATACAAGGCTCCTCACCCGTCTTCCTGGCCAGGTCCATTAACGCGATTCCAATGCCAAAAGGTTTAACATTCTTTGCCACAAGCTTCCTACGTCTCATGCTCTTCCTTCCTCAGGATTCCTGCCAACTGTACCAGTAGTCCAGCCCGTTAAGAATCGTCGTGCGTAGTTGCTGGTCTGCGAGTGCGGGGACCGGAGTATCGTCGAAGAACACGAGACGTCACTCGAGAGAGTTTAGGTCAGATGGAAGGCGAGAGAGAAAAACCATACTCGAATGCCACCAAAAACCGAAACAGTATGCTTTGCGATGCTTGACCCTTCATGCCATGCCCGACCGCCAATCGCCGTGCCCGCCTGTCGAACCATCTCTCAAAACCCCCATTTATCTTTTATCGTGCAAAGGTCGCCAAAGGTGTGATGCCAAACAGAAAAAAAAATTAGTCGTCAAGTCGCGCTTGAGAAAGTCCAACGTCTTAAGGGGAACAGTTGCGAAATCTGCCCATCGCGTGCAGCCTTCCTTCCCCATGCCAATCAATAGTTTGGTATGCATCAGGCTGCAAAAAAAGCCTCATGGTGTATGTCTGTCGATGGTGCTCCCACAGAGTATGGACTACTGTGGACGCTTTTTGTGTCATATGTTCGTGCGGAAAGGATAAATCGTAATACTCGTTCAAAGACACTCCGTGGAGTGAAGTGGATGTGATGTGCGTTCCCAACTGGGGACTGTCTCCGCAGATATGAGCGAGAACAACAAGGGTCAGCTACGGTAATGGAGAAAGTGTGCATTTTCCGAGGCCGAGCTCTCTTATTCATACTGTTTTCGGCAGCAGCAGGAGGCGCGCAAACATCATAAAGAGTCGAAAGCCGCAGAGCTTAGTGGTGTCGAGTCGGAGAGTACTAGTGGCGGCCGACTTGACTGTTGCTGGCACGGCTACGCTCATCCTCCTCCATGACGTCGCTGAGACGAGTCGGATGGTGATGTCTGGGGACAGTCTCCCAGCCTGGAGCGGCGTAGCCAGAACCAGAGTAATCCTGACCGGTGTACGACTGCTGATGTTCTCCAGCCGTGGTGGGAGTCTGCGAGTAGCCGGCACTGGGAGGGTTGGTCGCGGGAGTCTCATACTCTTCTGTACCTTCGTCAGAAACTGGGGAAGGCGGAGCAATGAAGGGAACCTTGTTTCCCTGGGAATCGCGAATGAACTGGCCCTGCGCATCAATAGCGTACTCACCTTCAGAGTATCCGCCCTCGGAACCAGCATCGGTGTAAGTGACACCCTCCTGGCCCGCCTCGCTGGATTGATACAAGTTGTTGGATCCCGCGGCGATGGGCTGCCCGCTTGGGGCTTGCGAGTACTCGCCAGTGTAGCCAGTCGGCTGGCCGCTGTACTCGGGCTGGTATCCTCGCTGCTCACGAGAGCTGCCGTGACGGCTAGGGACACCCTGAGTCATAGGAACAACCTGAACGCCGCCGAGGATGGTGGGCTGGCCGCTCTGCAAAGACAAGGTTCGCTCGCGCTCTTCGTGCTCACGACGACCGAGCTCCTCCCAGGCGCGGCGGGCCTCCTCCTTGGAGATCTGGAGCTCCTTCTTCATCTCTCTGACACGCTCATCGTTGGCAGAGTGTTGACGCTCCTTCTGGATGGCGGCCTGGACAGCGTTTTCTCTAGCACGTCTCTCCTCTTCAAGGGCTGCTTCCAACATGGCATTGACTTCCTGGGCGCGCTCCAGCTCAGCTCTGGTCTCGAAGAACCATCGCTGGAACTTGCGCTCTGAACTGGCACGGAGGCGCTGCAGCTCGACGACTGCATGGAAAAGGTTGGCACCGGCCGCAGTAAGGTCGGTAACCTGACGAGAGAGAGCTTGGTTGACAGGGTCGCGTTCAATGTCCTGGTTGTTCTGCTCAAGGCGTCGAATCCAGAAGCTAGTGAGACCCTCCCAGTGAGCCGACAAGGTCTCCCAACGCTCGAACGCATGAGGAAAGGAGTTCCTAGGTCTCGATGCTGCAGCGCCAGACTCCTGGCCTCCCTGAATCGAGGTGTTGGGAGGCTGTTGAGCGGTGCCAGCCTGAGGGGCGGTGGTGTAAGGCTGCTGGCCAGTCTGGGAAATGGACGCCGTTCGACCGGGTCGAGTCTGGGCTTGGGACGTGGTAGGCTGGCGTGAGCCTCCTCCCGGGTTGGTTCGGGTCTGTGGGGTATCGGTGGCTACGGGTCGGCGTTGGGATGTGGGGTCCTGTTGGGGCACGTTGGCAGCGCCACCGGTTGATCCTCCTCCGGCAGCGCCAGTAGCGGCGGCGGCGGCGGCGGCGGCTCGGCGCTCCGCATTCCGTCTCTGCGTCTCCTCCAAAAGACGAGCTTCCTGCTCGGCTCGCTGTCTCTCCAACTGCATCTGTTCTTGCTCGGCTCTCTGTCGGGCTGCCTCTCTAGCAGCGCGCTCCTGCATGATCATTCTAGGACCACGAATACCCGAAGGCGAGCTGGTAGGGTTGGGCGCGCCGCTAGGACGCTGGCGGGTCGAAGTGGACGCGTTGCCGTTAGAAGCGGCAGCGCCGCCTCCGATTAGGTCGGCCATTGATGCGCTTTCTTCGATTTCGTCGGGCGTGAACGGGTGAGGTTGTCGGAGAGCTTCCTCGAGAGCAAAGAGGATAGCACCGCGGGTATTTCTGGAGACGCGATGAGGGCGGTGAGACTCGCGTCGGGGATTAGAAGACGATGATGTCGGGTCTCGGTATTGCAGAGCTTCGTCGGAGGACTCTTCGTCAAAGTCTTCCTCGCTCAGATCCTGTGAGAGTACCCTTTTCGCACGTGAGTTTCGTCGGCCTTGGGGAGCAACGATCCGGGGGTAGTCGTAATTAAGAGTCGGTGCAGGCGCAAGTGCTGGTGCTGGTGCAGGCGCAGGTGCAGGTGCAGTCGCAAGCTGTGGTTTGGGACTGAAACCAACCGAGGCGGCTTCGATGTGAACCTGGCGCGCGGACTGCGGTGTAGGACTCGGGGTGGCTTCGAATCGCGACGTACGTCGAAGGGTGCGTTGGGAGAGTTGGGATGAAGCGGGAGTGGACGGTCTCTCAGCTGGATCTGGGGTAATGTTTCGCGGTTGCCTCCGCTGCTGCTGGCGCTGCGCAGAAGGGGTCGTGATTTCGTGAATTTCGTGACGGTCGTTAGAAGGTGTGGGGGGGGTTTGGTCTGTCAACTTGACGATGTTGCCCAGGTCACCGGTCTGACCTGTTTGAGTAGACAAGGTGAAAGTCGCACCACCAGAGTGGTGAGGTCAGAATGGAGGTGAGAGGTAGAGCAGGCGTTGATGGGGGGGGGGGGGGAGACCTGCGAGAATGCTGATCTCAAGAGTCAGCAGGTACCGAAAGGTAGGTACAGCGAAGGTGAGGTGTGTGGGTTATTCGGGGGTAGCATGGGAAAAGAATGGGTGAGGTTGGAGGGAACAGGGTGTGACTTACTCGGTAGGGTGGTATCTTGATAATGGGGTCCAGATACCACACTCAAAAAGAAAAATGGGAATCAAAGGCGGTCTGCGAGAGCAGGCAAGATGCTGCTCAGCAGAGTCGAATTGAAATCGGCAAAACCGAGGGACCTTGGATCTGGAGAAGGAGGAGGGTGAAGCTGCTCGCCGGAGGGTTGAAGTGAGGAAATTCGAGAGGTTGGAGCGTGGTTCGAAAAAGAGGGTGGCTAGGCGAAGATGCGCTTTGGGAGCGCGTGGGCGGAATCGAAAGGTAAGATTGGAAGAGGCGCGACTGGAGAGGATAAGCGTGATTTTGGAACAACAATGTCGTCAGTTGATTCAAGCTGCTCAAGTGTTTGAACCTGGCGTATGCCGATTGGAACCACTGCTGCGCGCGCAGTGCAGCCTTGAAATATTGCGGCAGTGGTGGTGATGGTTGACGATGTGAGTTTTTAGTGTCGAGGTGAGAGGAAGGACGAGCGGGTGGGAGAGTGAGTATGAGTGTGAGAGTGAGAGTGAGAACGCGCGCAAGCCGGCTGGGAGGCCTTTGCTGATTGCGCGTGGGGGAAAAAAGAAAAACAACGGAGGTTGTGTGCAATGCTTTTTCCCGTGCAGGCTGGCATTGGCGTGAGAAAAATCTCAAGTGAAAGGAAGAAGCGGTCAATTGGGCAATGACCAGTTCGCGGTGCTCTTTCCCAGTTGCACCCTCAGTAATCCAGTCTCAACTCCAAAGTGAGGTGAGGGTGGAGGGTATCACAGGTCCAAGTGAGAGAGATGTGGGAAAGGGGGTTCCAGGGACAACTCGCACTTGCTCTCTGGTGTGTGACTTGACCCGACTTGCCTTGGTTTGCGCAGCAGGCTGGTTGGGTTGCGACGGCCAGGAGGGGGGAGGTGCAACGCCCACTCTGTCACCTCAGTCAGTGGACAGGCCTGAATGATCAGCCAGACAGCCTTGGAAAAAGGCGCCCTCCCAATCTCAACCCAGACGTTTGATACCGACAACGCCCAATTGTCTCGGGTTGCTCTTGCTGGTGGTGCTCGTCCAATTCCACCCACCTCCAAGCTCAGCTCAGTCAATGTCAATGCCGTGCTTGACCGGGCTGGGTTGGTGGCTGTTGCTTGCTGTCGCTACTACCTGGGGCCAACACAGACCTATAGCAGCTCACCGAGCAACTCCTCCCCCATCCGACCTCGGTCAGGATGTGGGTGTCGAGGACATTGATGGACGGGCGGATTGTATGGGTCGCTCGCCTGTCGAGCTGTCGAGTGTCGAATGCGATGCCGGGTTCGAGAAGGGCAGGATGATGGTTGTGATGCAGGACAGGACGCGCGAAAGCATGGCAGAGTCAGGACGGGGGACGGGGACACACACGCACACGACGCGGGATGGGACGGGCGACGGACGGGTTTTAATTGTTTCGGCAGAGCAGCGACACCGTACCCAGCCCATCATCTCGCGTCGAATAATTAACCATGGCGGAGCTGTCGCTTCTCACCTGGCGGACAAGGCAGGGGACACATCGAATACTCGCTCCCACCCGACGCTGGAGCAGGAGAGCTGAGTAGGAACGAACACCTGCCGCCGCCGGTGGACGGCAAGGGCCAATTTCTGCTGGCGTCCAGTTACGGGACGGCAAAACGGATACCTCACCTCTTGACCAAGGCCGCCCCCATCAGTCGCGACCTGCAGGAGTTGCGAGCTCCTTGCAGGTGGCTCCCCGTCTTGAAGTGCCTTAGCCCGAGGCCACCGAGACCTAGAGTTGGCCAGGTACATTGAGATGCGCACAATGTGGATCGACGAGCTGTCGTCTACTGCAGCGCCGGCTTGGAAGATGGCTGCAACACTCAGGACCGGGTGCCTTAACGGCGTCTTTTTAAGTCTGATCGGTGCATGCCCCCCCCACGACTATTGTCGCCATTACGCGCATGGGATCGCGGTATATGTGGTCAAGGGGGTCGAGCCACGAATTATTGAGGGCGCGCACGCGTGAGCCGGTGCCAGGGTTACCCCGTTCGCTCGAGGAAACAAACATGCCAGAGACTCGCGACCAAAGAGACTCTGCCAGACATGAGCTGGCATATCGGGCATTGGGTGCCAATTGGGACGGACGACGAACGGGCCAGCCCCCCAGGCAGAGAGAGACTCTAGAGTACGACGGGCGGGCGAGGACGGGGAGATTGGAGTTGCTCGCCTCACCTACTCGATCGACCAGTGGCCGATGAGCCGTGGCAGGGAAGCTGCCTGCGGTGCTGCGGTGCTGACGATTTCAGCCAGTGGAAGAAAATCGGGGGGCTGGGACATGGAAGTGGGCGTAGTAGGTTCGGCCGACGAGGATGAGGAAACACAAGAAACCGGCCCAATCAGCCCTAGCTGACACCAAGGTCTTGCGTGCATCGTCTCCTGCCCTCGGCGCTGGCACTGATAATGGCAGCAACCGTGGTCCAGAGCCTCGCCGACGAGAGCACCCATGGCCACCTCATGATCTAAGAAAGTATGTGAGCAGGCGGTGAGAGCAAGCAAGAAAGTCGGTGATGGTGAGAGATTCAGAGTGAAGATGAGGTGTGGAGGAGTGTGAGTTGTCACTGCGCAGTGACGAAACCCACACAAATTGCCAATCACCCACACGCCAGGCTTGCACCCTTCTTCAGCAGTACCGATAGGCTAGATTGCGGCCGGGAGGGCCCCCGTCTGGATTAGAGGCAAAGTCGGCATCCGTACGAGTGCCTTTAGGGATCACTGTCCAATGTCTGTCCAATGTCTGTCCAATGTCTGTCGTGGTGCAGGATGGATTGTTACACGATAGTAGGCGTGGGCCTTGAAGGTCGAGATGAGAATTTTGATCCCGAGACACCTCATCAAAGTTTGGGCAGGAGTGATACTTTTGTGACGCACGAAACTACGGCGCTAGAAACTCGCTTTCCATGTGTGTCTTGCCCTCGTCGGCAGACTTCGCTAGATGGCCAGACCGACCTGCATAGGGGCGTTCGTCCGTCTTGGAATCGTGCTGCCTCCCGGCATCTGACACACGTGGTGCATTGGACAATGCATTGGCAGCAACGACGCAGAAGAAAGAAGAATCCTTGGAAGGACGTCAAGGAGTTGGTCGGGACTTGGGACTTTTGGCTCAGCTATGATCATCAAGGCGAGTTGGCAAGTGCAGCAATGGAAGCTCACCAGTGAAAAGGAACCTGGCTTGAGCTCACCCAACCCTCCAGCACTTGGCACGGGCCGTGTCCAGCTCTGGCCCAGCCCTGGCATCCCCATGCCAATATGCCAGTCTGGGCCTGGACCTGCCATACGGTAGTACGTACTTTGTACTCTCACCATAGTACTAGTACCAACGAGGATTCAGGAAGCAGCAAGGACAGGGGAGGCCGGTGCTGAGGTGAGCTCGGGGATCCAACTGGGAAACAACGGGTCGCTCCCGACGACTGGCCCCTGTCGCTCGATCTTTCCTTGAGCCAATCAAATCGCCCAATGGACCACACCCACGATTAAGCTCGCAACCGCCTCGTGTGCCTGGAACCAAAATGCTTTCTCAATCAGACAAACCCGATGTCGCCGCCCTGGAGGGAGGGGCCATTTGCCAAATAATTCTTTGACTGATCGCTCAAAACGTCAACGGTATTCGGTCATAAAATTCGGGCCCCCAACATGGGCAACATGGCAACATGGGGGGGCATGGTTGCAAAAATCGACGACGTTCAACCCATCATCTCCAGCCACCTTGACATCAAACCTTTTATCCACCACCAGGGTCAATCCCATCTCGGCGCCTCTTTCTCATTCTGCCGAGAACCCAAGCAGACTCCCTGCTTTGCACGCCATGTCGAAAATCTCTGAAGTCAAGGATGCCTTTCGAACTCCTCTGAAGACCTAGGGGAGCTTCCATCGTGTTCATCCATCACCACACCGAGGAAGGAGTTCGCATTTTCTTTACATCGACATCCCTGACCATCGACAGCTACCGACCAAACGATGCCAGAGAGCTCCGATCATCTGTTGGCATCATCTCACCCCTTGGGCTCACATCGCCTGCCAACGCCGGCTGACTCCGTCTCAATCCAGGGAGGCGAAAGGGTAAACGGACGCTGAACTCAGCAATTCCAACGCATTGTCTGATTCCTGATCCAATCGCCCTGTTGGCGATGAACATATCTCACGTACCCAACAATGCGATACGATCGGATCAAGTCGGACGGAGGTTATCTTCAACATCCCTTCGGAACCTCCTGTGGAGAGGGGTTCTGATTCGACGAACGGCGGGTTCGACTCGCGTAAGACAAGCCGACCACCAAGCACCACTGCAATATATCGCAGGGAGAAGTCAAGAGCCTCAAACTTACAAGGCCAACTGCTGTGTTAGACCCGTGGAAAGGGGAAACACCTCGCTCGAACCGCCGACTGATCAATCATCCACGGCCCCTGTTCACCTGAGTCTACCAGTCAGATGCAGTTCAGATTCTTCGAATGGAAGAAAAAAAAAGGCGCTCACTTCTTCGCAGTCTCCCTTGCATGCTGTGTCTTTCTCCCCAGGCTTATATGTCCGACAGCGTACAACAACGCTCGGAACATAGGACCAACCCTAGCCCGTGGTAGCCGACATGTAAAGTTCGGTATGCCAGGGGCGATCATCCCCTGTCGATCGTCCAGCTGCTCTATACCCCTCCCATCGGATTGTTAGGTCGAGGAAACTTGGTAATCCCCATCTTTGATGGGAAAGCTCCTTTTCAAGGGACAGCATTTGCTCGATGCCTTGAACCACCTGTCACACCCTTAGCTGGAGACGATCTTCCGCATCTTAGCATCCGGGGACCAAGACCCTCAAAAGATTGTGCCTGCTTTCCGGTGATAGTCGGAAGTCGTTCGTTTGCTTTCTCCAGAGCAGATCAGACCTCATCGCTCTAACGCTCGCCGTCGAAGAACAACCCATGTCATTTTTTATTGGGGCCTGTCGCAAATGCGGCTTTGACGACATGAGGCGCAAGGCAAGCGGCATGACGTCCTTTGGCTAGTCCCCGAAACTCCCGCCTCGTTCAAGGCCTTTTCCCGTTTGCCAACATTCTGATCATCAAGACGCCAGGCAGCTTCAGCTCGAGCTCCCCATGCGCCATCCGATCGATCGAGCCATACATCAGCCCTTCTGTCATACGGTGGCGGCCGTTGCTCCGGAACGCCGCATGCCTGCGGACCGTTGCAAAGAGCAACATCAAAACACACGGCCCGCAGAATAAGATTGTCACCAAACAAACAGAGTCAGGGGGAACGTACTTTCCGTCATTCACCCGCTGTGCTTGTCAATACTTTCTTCTCCCTGCACAGAAACCGCCCCCCCAAAAGACGAACAAGGAAAGAAGGCAGAGCCGCTGATAATGACAAAACCATCCGCGAGTAGTGCAGATCGAGATCGTGGTCGAAGCTCGGAACGAGCAAGTTCCCCTTCTTGATGATGTTCCTAGGGACAATTCCCGACGAGATATCCAGTCTGTTGATCATAGAGCCAAAGACCAACCTAGCAAACAGTCTGGTCGAGGATGCCCTGTTTCACCGTTTCTCTGGATTTCCAGTCACGGTAACATGTTTACGAGGGCAGAATGCTTGAAACTGGTTTATGTCGAATCTTTGTAAGATTCGGAACCGCTTACCTACCTCGTTTTGGCCCCATGTGTCAAAACAGGAGGATTCGGGCACTCTAGGCCGGCCCTCACGAGTTCGCTGCAGCAAACGCAGGCCGAGAAGGATCTCCGGACTTACTGTGGCGCCATCGGCCCAGAGGGCGGAGGAACGTCGCCGTGGAAGTGAGACCACGAAGAGGTCGACACATTCCAGACCACTGGTTCCCACATGAAAGTTTCTCCTGCCTTGCTTTTTTCTGCATCCCTCCCGGCTGCTAGCCAAGAAGTCGACAGCTGCAAAGCATCTGGTACAGCTAGAACCCCACCAGAAAGAAAAGACCCTCGTTTTTACTCGAGGGACTGGTGCTGCGAAGAAGTTTTTGCATTTAGGGGACGTGGTTGTGGCTCTCTAAGTCGGGTTCCCCGCAGGGCCGTGCTCTTCTCCATGCGTGTTCCCTGCGCAGGTTTATCAACGCCATGGAAGTTATGTTTTCCTTTTCGCAGGAAGGCAAGTAGCTCAAAGGAGAAATCGTGATGACTTGGGTGTCTGATCAAGCTAACTCAGGAGAGTTTTCAACCATCATAAACGACGGGCCAACGAAAGTTTCTCAAAGCGCGTTTGCTGCTACGTTATGGAACCACGAGCAATGCAAAGGCCCAAGTTCATACCCCTTTGGGACATCGTGCATTCCGTACAAGGCGAAAGTCGCCAGCGGGCAGCTTCCCATTCCCTCGAGAGCCATCGAGGCCATCCAGCATCCGATGCCTACCAACTCCCCACAGCACACCGGCCACACCTCGCCTTCTCGCAAACAGTCCTGATTGGCCCCCAAGCTGTCTGCCACCGAGTATGCATATCGCACGAGGGATAGACATCCCCAGTTGAGGAATGTCTGAGAATTGGGGGGATGGTCTGGTTGTCATTTTCAGCCACCACGGTGGATCGCAACCCACGACGAGACCCAGAGTATGGTGACCAAGACACGATGCTGCATATTTGCGTGCTTCTGTTGTTGTCCGCCGTCGGGTGTAAGGCATATGATTCGTGTCGCTGGCAAACCATGACAGAGGAGGCACATATAAATTTTGTTTGTGGCAGGGAGACGATTGTCGCTTGGCTCCAGACGATCCCCATGCATATATCGTTGCCTCTCCCTCGTCCACCCAGTAGCCCTCCGGCCAATGTCTTTATCGTGGCCTTACTGCCCCCAGAGTTTCACATCCAGTATTGTTCGGAGCCGTCGTTGCAGACGCTGACTGCAGCGATGTCTGTTTCCCACGAAGACATGGTCGGCCACGCGCAAGAGCTCGATACCACGAGGGCGGCTCGACCATCATCTCGTCCGCCGAGTATGGAGCGTCAGACCAAGCTCGCTCACCTCAAGCTGGTCTCAAAGTATTACGGCTATGCCAACTTCTCCTATCCTCGAGCCGACGGCACTCCAACAAGGAATCCGTACAGGAGGGCTGGCCATACATATTCATCAGAGGATCTCACCGAAGACTACCATAACAAGCTATCACGTCCACACACACCAACAAAGAGGGATCGCACCTCCATCGGTTCACAAAGTTCAAACGGTTCAGCACCCAGCCTCATAGACGACCGGACCGACTCGGAGGTGTCACTGGACGACGACTACCAGTACCACGCCTCTGCCTCTCAGCTCTGGGACACCTTCTGGCCTACTGAAGAGGGGCAAACCCAGAAGACGCCCGAGAAGTCCAAGACTCGGTATCCGGCATTAATCCCGTCACCACATATCCGAAGAGCCAAGAAGACAGGCTGCATCAACTATGACGACTATCCGTTGCCACCGCGGCCTGTCGAGTATAACATTCAAGTCAGGCACACTCCATCACCAACCCCTCTTTCTAGAGACGACCCTGTGACTCAACCCCAGCCACACGTAGCTATAAGAGAGTCCCAGGTTCCCCGAGCCTCCCAGGACCCTGAGGACCCTGAAGAGCCTCGCAGCCATCCAACAACTCGTCGCACTGTCCGTGCCGTCCGCTCTTCCTATAGCATCTTCCCACGCGCCCAACTCCAGGTGCCGAGTCATCCTCCTCCGCCTCCTCCACCACGCATGTCTGCTCTCCCAAAAACACCCAGCCTGACGAATCTCCGCAGAGGGCATCGTCCACCACCCATCCACCTTCACTCCATGCCCACTCCCACCGCAGCCCCCCTCTACTCTCCCGCAACCGCGTCCCTCTTCTCCCCTCTCTCGTCGCCCCTCTACTCTCCCAACCCTTCAGACTACACCAGACCTCACACGTCGCATGGGAGTTACTCCCCGTCCACCACAGACCTCACCCACCCCCGCTCCGCCCCACTACCACCGCGGACACCCACCGTGAGCACGCCTTGCGGCCCGGACACGCCCAAGTCCTTCTTTGACTTCGACTCGGACTCGGAATCGGACTCGGACGACCCGGAGCCTGAGCACGCCATCTCCCGCCTTGTCAAGACGCTGCACAAGCGGACCGCCAGCGAGACGCGGCGGAGCGCGAAGGCGGCGGCTTTCGCGGACGCGCAGCTGCGCAAGGTTCGCGCCGAGACGGAGGCGGAGAGGATCCGGGAGAACCAAATGCTGCTTGAGCGGCACAAGAGGTCCGGCGCCGTCTTTGGGCGCATGTTTGGGCGCGCGCATGGGAGGTCGTCGAACCCCTGAAGCAACATGATGCATGTGTTGCCCATCTCTCCCATCACTTGCGCATTACGAAATATGGCCTATGAACGACAAGAAAACGTGGGATTAGCCGGAGTATCTTGTTCTTGACAGCGCAGCGGTTTTTCTTTTCTCTTTTTTCTGGTTTTCTTTCTGCGTTCTTTTCTTTTGTCTTGTTGTTTCGTCTGCTTCTGCTATTCTTCTTTACTTTGTTTTACTTTGTTTTTATGTGTTTGGTGGCCCTTTACGCTTCACGTTTTAACATTATTATTATTACTGCCATGCTATCAACGACAAAAAGGACAAGGAATCTGGGGAGAGGAGGACTTAGTCGGCAAGAGGAGGAACGGAAACGCAGTCGCAGGCGCAAGTTGCAGTGGCGAACGAGAGGCGGGAAAAGAAGTTAAGCGTCGAGGGAGTGAGGGAGGGTCTGGAAAGGGAGGATGACGACAGGCGGGCGGCGGGGAGGCCTGTGTAAACGAGTCAGACGGATCAAACGACAACAACAAAACCTGGTGATGCAAAGTTCCCTGAGACAGGGAAAGGAGAAGGGAACGGCCTAGTTTCTTTTTGGGCTTGACGATGGCTTCGAGGCGAAAAGGTCCCTCTGTTTCTTTCATATTTCTTTTCTGTCAGTCTATTAGGACTCCACGACGGGACGACTCACCATGAATACCAAGACGGCAACACACACACACACACACACACACACACACAACAAAGGCAAGCAAAGAAAACAGATAGAACCACTTTTCTTCATAGCTGGACGAAAGAATTCAAAGAGACTTCCGTTTTGTTGAACATCGTTGGAGCTTCATGGCATGTGCCTGCTCCCACCGATTTGCCCGCGCAATAAACCATGACGTCCTTTGGCAGCAAAGCTTCGGGGGAACCTACCCGAGACCAGGCCATCCTCTTTCCGCCCCAGAATTCCAACCAAGCCCCGTTCGTCTTGCCTTCCCGCATGTCTTCCCATGTGAAGGGTTCTAGATCCGAGTTGCCAGAGTGACGACAGTCGTTGACATGCAGAGGGAGAGAGGGAGGAGGCATGGCACGGTTAGGTCAGATTTGTTAGTAAAAAGATTTAATAGATATATATATAAAATGAGATAATAACTCTTTCCGGAAAAAGGGTTTTAGGGCCATCTCATGTGCTTGCGGAACTCGAATTCCAGAGGGTATAGAAGCGAGATTTCCTCCGCGAAATGTTTTTGTCTATTTGGTCTATCGACCAACGTGAGACGGAAACGGAGTCTAGAATGTGACGGGAAACCCAACTTCAAGAGGAGTCAACAGGAACCCCCCCGCCCCGATGGAGGGAGGTGGATCTGGTCGTCCCATGGATCGGATGAAAACTTTGGTCGGGATGGAAACAGAAATCAACTTTAGTGCATGATGCGTAACAACTCTCATATCTTCCATATCCTGTAACCTCGTATCATATCGTATCGTGTGAACATCTCCCTTCTGTCTTCGTTCCGTCTTACGTCCCCGTAAATGCCCGTGTAAACGCCATGCCAATGCTAAAAAAACCCACAGATGCCCAGAGCGACAACGAAGAGCGCCATCTAAGAACCATAACCAAAATATGAACAGTAAACTTTTCCAAACTGGTGGTCGCGAGATGTAAGACGTTGCCGCCTGATCTCGCCCCATTATATCGTAGCCCTCCCTTGGGGCAAGGCCAGGGCAGGGAGGGGAGGGCGCGGATTTCATTAAGTATTAAATCATGGAACGGCGCGACGGCGCCCGCTCATGAAACGACTTGCGCTCCGTGAAGCGCTTCTGCCTTCGGACGCCGAGCCGCCTCTCGTCGCGGCCGGGCCAGTACCCAAACATCCACGTGCTCTGCGCCGCGGCGGTCGTCGATCCGGGACCCGCGCCGAGGTAGATGCGCAGCTTCTCCTTGGAGCGGGGGGCGGCCTGGAAAGCCGGGTCCTGGGCGTTGTCCTCGTTCGCCAAGAACGAAAATATCTCGGCGGGGCAGGTGACGGCGTGCGGGAGGCGATACTGGTTGCGTCCGAAGAGCAGGGAGACGAGGCCGAAGAGGTAGAGGACGAGGAGGGCAAGGATGACGCCGAAGACAGGGACGTTTGGGAACATGCGGACGCCGGAGGCGGCGGTGAGGGCCATGAAGAGGCCGCCGCCGAGGGCGGGGAGGAAGGCGAGGAGGAAAGTGAGGAGCGAGAGGGCTGCGACGCGCCAGTGGCCGTTGCGGATCGCGTGGAGAGTAGATTGGATGGGTAGGCAGGCGGCGTAGTCGGCGAGAACGGAGCGGCAGGCCGGAGCGCCGTCCTTGGCGCCGAGATCAGCCCAGGGCTGGAGGATGCGGATGTACTGCTCGATGGACTGGAAGGCGAGGTATAGGAGAAGGCCGATAGAGCTCGGGACGAAGCTGTAGAGGAAGTTGGCGGCGGAAAAGGCTTCAGTGGTGGGCCCCGCGGGAACGCCCGGCCGAAAGCCTACGATGAGACTGGTCCGGTTGAGGAAAGACACAACGAAGAGGGCGATGAGGAGGACAGTGGCGGCGATGACGAAGAAGAGAACCTGACCGGTGCGCAGGCACCAGGGGAGGTAGAGGGTCCGGATGTAGTCGTCGTGGCCTTCGTTGATAAGGTGGGAGGTGACTGACAGTCGGTCCGACTCGTTCTTGATATCATAATGATCGGAGGGCGTGTGGCCCTGGGAGTGCTCGGTACCAAGGCCATACCAGGGCATCTCCTGGTTGTTGTCCGTCATCCAGTAACCAAGTCTATCGACGATGCGGTTTCGCAAGATCCTGCGCAGGATGTCGCGGTTCTCGGCGACCTCTGACCCGCGGTAGGAGTCGCGCGTGTTGCTCTTGCTGATCATGACGGAGAAGTCGGCGATAGACCTCGGGTCCCAAATGAGACCCGTCACGCGGTTGCGCCAGAAGAGCATTAGCAGGCCGACGGAACTGATGATGAGAACGTAAAGGGCCACCAGCGTCCAGACGACGCCTCGGACAGCGGTCCAGTACCAGACTTCTCCGTTGAGGATGACGGTGAAGGAGGCGCTCGCCAGGGGGATCGTGAAAGCACCCAGCCACAGCGTCACCAGAGCGATCTTGACTTGGACGGGTCCGGCGAGCTGGGGGAGAAGGAACATTTTGGGGTAAAGGTTCTGGAAGAGCGCATTTCGTCTCCGCAGGGGCTCGTCTTCGGCCAATGCCACAAAAGGCAGGATTCGCAGCGTAGTCGTGGTGACACACTGTGTGTAAACGAAGATGACGGCGGCGACGATTTGCGGCAGAAGGCGGAACAAGAAGTACTTGCCGCTGTAGATGGTCTCGCCATAAGTCAGCAGACCGGGTTGGATAGGCGAGTAGATTGCGGCGACCATGAGACAAGCAATCATGACAACGCATAGCACCGTGAGCAAAACCATGGAGGGAAGCCTGAGGATTGCGGGCACGTAGTTGAGACGGGGAAACTTCACGCGGTCCTCGTCAATCGTGTCGAGTTTCGTCATGCCGGGAAACACGCTCTCCTTCTCGCTGATGGGCAACCACTTTGGCGCGGACTCGGCGACGGGGACCTGCTCCTGGTTGTGATGGTACCTGGAGTCGGCGGAGTGCGGCGGCGACATGGAGATGATGCGGGTGCCCAGTGACATGGAAGGCCGCTCGCCGCCGTGAGATTGCGGACGGGACTGGCGACGGAGCGAATCCCGAGCATGACTGGGCACGGGGACCATCGGAGTGAAGCCGCCTTCAGGGTCGCCACTGATCTGCGGGCTCTCGAGGTTGTCCGGGAGGTAGCCGGCCACGCGGTAGTAGCCAGTGTTCTCGGCGGGGGACGGCACGCTAGATGGAGGGGAGAAGTTGTGGCCGTGTTCCCGCGTCAGTGCCTCCAAAGCGTAGCGGAGGTAGGGGGTGTCGTCTACGCCCGGTGTGACGGAGCCGTTGGCGGCGATGGTGAGCTCGTCGCGGAAGCCCTTGCTACGGGCGCGGTTGGTGACTTCGTCCATGGCGAGCTGGGCCTCATTGAAGCGGACTGCCGGCTGGGAGACATAGGGGTCCTGGGTGCTGAACATGCTGCCAATGACGACTGGAGCAGGGAAGCTCTGCTCCGGATGGTAGGTGTTTGGTTGAGGTTGTTGTGAAGGTGGTGAGGGTGCGTGGGGAACGAAGTCGGGCGGCGGAGAGAGGGTTTCGTGGGGGCTGGAGTCTTCTTCCTCTACGGCATTCGCATGATGTTGCCTTGCAGCGTGGTGAGGACGGAGAGTGTTTGGAGTGGACGACTGTTGTGATGGTGTCCTGGCTGACCAAAACTGGGGAGGGTATTGGCCGCCTGCGGTGAGGCCGTTAGCACCACGAATCAGAGAGGGG
Source organism: Colletotrichum incanum (assembly GCA_001625285.1). Classification (NCBI taxonomy): domain Eukaryota; kingdom Fungi; phylum Ascomycota; class Sordariomycetes; order Glomerellales; family Glomerellaceae; genus Colletotrichum; species Colletotrichum incanum. Next base: position 151,930 of record LFIW01002591.1, on the reverse strand, counting down.
GTGTCCCAAGTTTGGGGGAGCTGGAAGAAGGTTCTGGTGATGATGAGGAGAAGGAGGAGGAGAAGAAGAAGAAAAAGAAGAAGGACGAAGTGGTGTAAGAGTAGGAGTTGGCGTGGGTGGGTGAAGAGGTGGTGGGAAAAGGAAATCGGGTCGCGACGCAGGATGCCTACATACGTTGTTCTTGCACGAAGGCGTCGGGTTGGGCGTTCTGGGAATACATGACTCCTTCGCCTTTCATCTTTCATGGGTTATTCGTTGTTCGTTGCGAGAATCTATCAGATGCGGCGTGTGAGCCTCCACTCGGAACGAAGCGACAGGCCAATTACGAGCGACGGTGAGACGGGCGGAGGAGATATCTGCAATGGAGCAGGTGCAGAACGCAAAGGAGGAGGAGGGAGGGCTATGCATCGTGAATGGGTGGGCGGGTGGTGGTGAGGTTTTGCTGTTTGGCGGCTGCTGCAAATTGCAAGTGGTTGGGAAGCAGGACCATGATGCATCATCGGGAGTTTGTGACTGGTGATGGAGTCGGCGTTGGTGTGTGAGGTTTGGAGGTTGGAGGTTGGGAAGGCGACGGCGTTGCTCTCCCAGCCACCGAGAAACCCCACCGATACCCTGGAATCCCCGGGGGACCCTGATCGGGCGCTAGGCCCCGTAGCGCCCCGGACGCAGGAACCGGAGCCAGAAGGGGATGAAAATGGGACGCAAAGCAGGGGACACTTACCCAGAATGACTGTTTTGAGTGTGTAGTTTTCATTTAAAAGGCAAAAAAACAAGAAGGACATCAAACCGTTGTTTTGCATGCAGAGGAGAGAAACGAGAGAAGACCAAGAGATGGAAACGAGGAGATTTCCGTGGTGGTAGCAGTTCATCTCATCTTTGTATCCTCGTATGCCATCGCTTTCAAGGTCAGAAAGAAAGGTGCGTATCCTGCAGTACAGCTGTCCTGCAGCTGTCTCCCAACCTGAAAATGCCCGACACCACTCCCACCACTCCCACCACCACTGCGAGACCCCTCCTACCTACCTCTTGGGCATGGCTTTCGTGCCTGACAGGCTGACAACGGGAGAGCGACGGTTTCGACGACTTGAAGTGCACCAAGGACATCAAGAACACTAAGAACACCGCGAGCACAAAAGGGACGCACGGCTCCACCAGCAGCAGCAGGCCCCCCCACATCCGCTGCCACCTCGCAACAGGGGCACTTTTTCAGTGGCTGGGCAGCAGGGGTGCTGGTTCCACACCTGGTCCCCCCCCCGAAAGCCTGGATTGCCTCCCCGTCGTATGCCCTCTTCCCCGACTCTTACACACATGCGCTTGCCTCTGCAGCCTTCCTTGGTCAATTTCTTGCCGTGAATGTGAAACCTGCTTGTTGCCTCGAGCAAACATCTTGCTGCAGCATCATCAAGTCTCTCTTCTTGCCTGCAGTGGCTTTTTGCTTCTTCTTCTTCTTCTTCTTCTTCTTCTTCTTCCCCCGTTCTTCAACCCCTGTTGTCTGAGATCGGGGGACAAGGCCGGTTGCGTTGGCACGTATTTAGCTGCAGGAGGCGGGAGAACCGCCCAGCGCCGGCTGAGGCTGAAGCTCACCGCCGAAAGGTCATCAAACATGAGACGACGCGTCTAGCGGTCTGCTAGTTGATGCTTGAGTGAACAACTGTCGTCTTCACCGAGATTCGCTTCCTCTGGCGGTTGATGGGCTTCTTGATGTATTGCCTTGCTATCTCATCTCCCCTCCATGCCATCAAGTTGGCCGGCCAGACAACAACTCTATGGCAGGTGGAGCGATATCCATGTCGACACCGTTCCCACTTCTCTCCTCCTTGTGAAGTCTCTACGCACAAAAACACACATTTCACGTCGCTTTTATTCGTCTACTCTGAAGATATCTACCCTTCCAGCAATCTCGGCCAACAGCCACCTCCCCATTCAAGTGGATCGACCCATATGGTGGAATCGTGAACAAGGACCCGATTGAATAGGGCTAGGGGAACCCATATGCCAAATCCGTCAGTCGCATAGCCCAGCTTGGTAAGAGGAGCGTACGGATACTAATAACATATTCCCTTTATTGGTGGAGGTATGGTGGTGCGAAGGCTGGCAGTCCGACTCTGTCTGGGACCATGAGACGGCTCGGCTTTTTGCATGCTTCCCTGCTGGATCCAATGCAACGGACGATGAGTACCGTGATCACCACTTGGTTGAGGCTATTGGCCCTCAAGTTCTTCTCTAGTGAACATAGGGTTTGCTGCATTGTTTGGTGAGAGCTCAGCCAAGCTGCACAACATGAGCCTGGCCATCTCGGTCTCTAGTATTGAATGGAGACGCTCAATTCTCGGCCGTTCAGCTGGACCAGTTCCATGGGAAAACAATCATATCGTCATTATCTCAAGGGACCGGATTCCTCCACAACATACGCTCATCACATCCTACAGCTCCTCACTCTCAATCCCATCTTCCCCCTTCATAAATCGACCTAGTTGTCCTTTGAGCTCCTGCACACTGATTCGACCTCGACCCTCATTTGCCATCATGTCATCTGTCTCCGACGCCGGCGGAAGAAGCACTTCATCCACAACATGCATGACACCATCCCGTGCCGGCACATCCCACACCGAGACCGACACCCCGTTGACTTTCACTAGCCGTGACGCACTCCATCTGTCGACGTCTACTGAGATAGTGCTCCCGAGTAGCGTCTTGACTTCGCGTCTCTGCTCTCCGTCCTCCCCTTCGGCAGAGCTACTATGGGCGTCTGCATACACCACCTCCTCGGCGACGTGGTACCTCACCAGAGCCTTCAAATACGCTAACCCTACTTCAGAAAACAAGAACCGCCGCACATCCTGGCCCAGTCTCTCCCACGCCTCATTCGAGGGCGCGAAGAGTGTCACACCCCGCTGGGCACCAGCGTGTAGCTGCTCGCTTAACCCGGTTCTCTTCAACCCCCGTGAAAAGGTCTCCAGCTGCTCCGGTAGTGAATCAACAAGCGCAGCATGCCGCGGCGGTGGGATCAGAACGCTGTCGACGTAGTGAACCACCCCGTTTACTCCTTCTTTCTGTACAGAAGAATCAGTACAGGTCTCGTCCGTGAATACAGAAAACAATATATTACTCACAGATTCAGCGTCGACGACCCGTCCATAAAAGTTTACTTCAACCCCCGAACTCGCCTCCGCAATCCTCAACTTTTGCCGTCGGCCGCCGAGATCGCTCTCCTCAAGAACTGTCGGCAGAGTCCACGCTTCACGGAGTTTGCCGGCGGGATACCGCCCCTCAAGGACGTGATACTCGAGAATATCCCCCAGCAGCGCCCCCTCGCTCTTCTCGAACCCCTCAAGCTTCCGAAACGCCTCGTCGGTAGGCACGAAGACTGTGAAGTTCTTCTTCTCGTCTTCGAGCATGTCCCGCAGCTTGTCGTATGAATTCAGGAGTATTGCAAAATACGTTGCCTGATTGCTCTGCTGGATGATCTCGATGACATTCATGTTCGTCGACTGGTCGATACCTCCCTTTTGACTCGGCCGCAAGGCATCGTGGGCGTACTGCAGATTTCCAGTCGTAGTCCCGGCCTTGGTTACTTCAGAGCCGCTGTAATACCCTATCACCCTCCTCCCCGACCGCGTAGCGGCACTGGCAGCATTCAACACCGCCTCGCCGATATAATCAACCGCGCCATCAATCTTCGTCAGGATGTCGTCCCGCATCGGCAACACTTCCCATATCAAGGAACTCGCGTCTTCTCCCTCGATTTTCATCGGCGCCTGCGGTCTCGCCGCATCCTCGGGAAGTGCGACTGCAGAAACCGCCGCCGCGAACGGTAGAAGATGGCGTGGCTTCATAACCTCCGTATCTCCGAGCTCGGTATCGGATTTCCAGGACGTAGAAGAGCGGACGTGGTTCAAGAGCTGCGTAGAGAGGTTGCGGCGGACGGTCGCGGAGGCGTTGAAGCAGACGTGTACTCGACGGCCCATGGAAGCCTTGGATCTGTTTGATAGATATCGGCGTAGAATGTGCTTCTCAATTGCTCTAAAAAGGGGCTCAGACATCCAACCTTGATGAGGACAGACCGTAGCCGATACTTTTCACGCTTTCTGCTAGGTCAAACATCAGGCGGATACAGGTGGGTTTCTGGTATGGATTCATAGAGGTCCCTCCCGGAGCTTGTAAGACGCTGCCGGACGGGGTTGAGCCATCAGGGTCCGCATCACCAGGGAGGGACTTACACCGCAGCATGCGGCTCTTGCCTTCCAGCTTTGGGACTTGTTCCACATTATTATTGGTATGCATGGCGATCGGAGGTTCTGAATGGCTGGGAGATACCCCAAAGCAATGTTTTCATAATGCTCGGGACAACAAGGTGGCTGTCACCTGCCTCGAGGATATCATCGCCCATCATCGGGTCTGGGCGCCGCCAAGAAACGTGGGGTATCCTCTTCCCTCTCGCCCGACCTTGTCATCGAACCCATCCCGCTCATGACTCTCACCCTAGAGATGTCAGAGTTTTCAATCAGATTGTGTCTTGCGAAAGGTTCCCGGTTCATACCCTCGGGCCCCCGAACCCACCAACAACCCTCACCTCTCCAATGCTCCTCTCTGCAACCTCAAACGCGTCAACCACCCTGCCGCCCTTGACATCGACAGCAGCCCACCTCTGCTCCCTCTCCTTCCTCACCTTCATCACGCCAGAGGGACCGCCCTCCCAGACGCCAAGCTCGTCCAGAAGAACCTCTACAACCCATACATACTTCACAGCTCCGGTGAATCCAACCTCGTCCCTGCCACTGACCCCAGGTCCAGGCACAGGGGCATATAACTTCTCCGCGTCCTCTTTCTCCCTCGGTATCCTTGTACATAAAAGATGTAAATCTAGAAGCTGCGAAAACACCAGCCCAAACGTCGGCTTGTTCCGTCTCGACGCCGCCTGATTGCTGCCGTAGCCCGCGATATTCAGCGGAGGTGGATTGAATATCGACCGGAGAGTGGGATCGAGCGGCTTGTTGCTGCTACCGCTGGTGCTCCTGCCATAGTTCGGAGGAGGCGGCGGCATCGGCTGCGGTGGGCCGTCCTGATGATTCTCAGGCTTGGACGTCGACGTCTCCTTTGAAGAGCTCGTGCTATTGAGCAACATGACCAACGGACTGCTCGGCAGGTTCCTCGCTAGGTATCGCAGGTGCGAGGAGAGAACTTGCAGTGAGTTGTGCGCGGATTGCCGGTCACGGCGCGTAAAGAGGGCCGTCATGAGGTTGTGGAAGTGCGTTATGAGGATGATATCTGGTGGTCCTAATTCGCTTAGCTCCTCTTCTGGTGTTTTGCTCTTGACCTGCTCCCGTGGTTCATGCTTGATCTCCTCTCGCGTCTCGTCTTGAATCTGCTCTTGGATTTCCTCGTGGAGTTGTTCTTGCGAACCCGGCATTTCGGGAGGGTCTGATGCCATATACGGTGTCGGGGACCGAATTGATGAAGGCGGTGGCGACAACTCGCTCGATGACGACAAGGCATCCTCTTCATCGCTGTCCGCAATCTCCATCCTCGTAGGTTTGAGCGGTTTGAGTTCGGACAGCACTATCCTCTCAGATTGTTCCTTGGGCGTTAATTGCCTAGGCAACTCTGGCAAAGGCTCTGGGGTGTGCACAGCCTCTACCGTCTCCTCCCTTCCACTCTGCTGCTGATGAGGGGCCGGTGATGTTTTCGAAGCTGCGCTCTCGGGTGGAAAGTCTAGATCCCCCAAAACCTCCCACAGTCCCTCCAGATCAAATACCCTCGATACGGAGACCCTCTCCAAACAGCTCCTCAGCTTGCTCTTCATCTCCGCCTCGGCGGTTCCGCGTGCCTTGAGCTCGGCCCTGATCGCATTCCTCAATGTCGGGAGGATGGTTGCAGGCGGCTGCGTCGTGATGACCATTGCCCTCGCCTTTCCTTTGGCTGCATCGCCACCACCCTGTTCGCACAGCGTGTTGACTAATGCCTGCAGTGAAATCTAACGAGGAGTCAGTCATCAATTATCAAACATTCCGCTGTGGTCTCCCTCGAAACCAAAGCCAGCAACTCACAAGAAGCCCCATCTGCTCACTCTCAGCACTAATTCCAACAACACTCCCCCTCTCAAACCCACCCACAAGAACCTCCTCATCCACCTCCCGACACCCAACCCTCAGAGATCCCCTCGTATTCACCGCATCACGCCGCTTCGTCTCCCGACTGCACAGAACTGCCGCGGAAATAGGCTCCAGCGTAAAATGTGAGCTCGCCTGCGACCCCGAGAAGAACTCGCCGACGGACGCGGAAGCCATGGTTTTTCCGCCTTCCCTTATCTCGGTCCTGCTGGCTCAGCACAGCTCTACCGTCTGTAGGTTAAGTCGACAATATTCTCGTGACATGTCACCTCTTCCAAAGGTCAATCATGTGGTCGATTCGATGGTGCGGCTGCCTACGTGATTTGAGGAAAACCGACAGGGGCAGGAGGGTATCGCGAAGTCACCTGACGAAGCTTTTTAAAGTTAGTTCCGGGTTCGGCGGGTGCTGGGGTTAATCCTCCGCCCGAATCTCGATCCAGTCTCGGCGCTTCGGGCCAACAGGCGCAGGCACAGTCCTCCGCAGAGGACTAGTCAGTCACCTCAATGACATCATTCCTCCTATCTTGCATGAATGTCACCCGAGCTTGCTCCTTGCTCAGTGCAGTCCATCCGGACTTCGCCAAAGAAACCCTTGCATAGTAACAAGTCATGCATTTTGGCCTTTTCCGTGTCAACAAGCTGTTCCTCGTTCCAAAAAATATCGTGCACGTGCATATCATCAGGAGAGGGGGAAAAAAAGACGGAAAAAAACCCCCAACTGGTTCTGAGGCTCAATAGTCTCGATTTTTTCACTAAAGCTACTTCATAACAATCTGCCGACGGACTGTTGACTACCTGCTCTATGCCTTCCCCATGTGTAATGTGCCTTTGTCGGCTGCTGGAATATTTTTGACAAAAAGAGGCAGAATAGGAGGCTCGTTCCCCCTCAAAAGAAATAAGATTATTCACGAGAAAGGTATCACTTGTCAGGCAGTGAAAACCAGACGCATATATGCGACTGCTCCGCCCTGACAATCGTAGTAGTTCTCATCATGGTGACTTCTCCATGAGTCACCCCAACCCACTTCGGAATTCCTGTCTTTGTTTACTCCTCCCCTGGTTGATCCAGAATTCAATATTGGCCAAGCGCACTGCGTTTGTCGTACCAGGTTAACCCAACGTGTATAAAACGTAACCTGGTCGGTGTATATGGGTTCACGTCGACGGATGGCTCTGGGGCGCTTCATTACCCCATGCTGCAGCTGACTGCCTTATCGTAAGGCGATTCAAAGGAAATGAGGACTGTCTCCTGGTGATGCGTCTCTGGCATCGATCACCAGGTGTCCTACGGCTTGACTCAATGAGCTCATACCCAAATTCCCAAGTCCTGCATCTCCACTAGGCGGCAGTTCCAGGTGCCGGGGGCGGTGCCATAGCGTCAGAAGCTTGGCGTCTTCGGCCACCCTTCAGACTCTTGACTCTGGCTAGGAAACCTCCAGAGGGTTTGCTTGGTCCGTCCTCGGTCGGTGAAGTGATATCAGCCGTCGCACGGCGTTCAAGGCCATTAGCAGAGCCCCGTCGGGGAACTGGCGGTGGGGTGCCAGGCGACTTGGCGCCATTATCAGTTCGTCTGACTGAAATCGTCTCCGGCTCCTTTCCGTACTCCGAAAAGAAGGGGTTTCGCTCGCCGGTGTACGAGATGCTAGTGGCAGGGCCGCTGGCGTCAGGCGATCTACGTGAGGTGTAGGCACCCTCAGGGTTGGTAATGCGGCCGGAAGGACCGTACTCGCGTGGTTCCCGCTTGATGCCACGAATACGCTGAGCAATTGACTTGCTCCTTCCGAGACCCTCGGCGGCAGTTTGTTGGGCTTGCTCGGCTTGAGTGCGTTGGATTGCCGCACGGGCTGCAGGGGTACCCTCGAGGAATGTCGAGGCTCCAAGGCCCATGGACTCTTCGCCGTAGACGATGGAACCGCGGGCTCTGGGATCGAACACAGCCGGGTCGTTCTTTCGCTCAGCGTTTCGTGCAGCAGCGGTGGCGAAATCCGCAGATGCATCACCGTCGTTGTTACCCAAGAAGGTGGCGTGGTCGGGACGCTTGTTAAGGGGACCGGCGCCGCCCAGCGACATGTTTAACGAGTCCTTAGCGAAGGCATGCATCGGTGCGCGCCGGCTGCCCTTGCGGTTGCGATGCGGATTCGCCGCATCGAAGGGGCCATCGTGGTGGAATACTGTATTCATCAGCACCAAAGAGCGACTGGGGGAGGAGAAAAACCTACATCCTGTGCCGTAGATGCTGGTGGCATCCAATTGATCAATGATGTCGAGCCTACGACTGGGCTTTTTGGGGTCCTTATCCTTTCCTTCCCGAGCGCGACGCTCTCTCTCACGACGTCTGGCTTCCTTTGCCTTCTTCTCTTCCTCAGTAAGAGGCTTCTCAACATCAATCAAAACCGACGAGTCCGAGTTCCTACGCGGTCGACGTTCCTGGGGTCGACGTTGGGGCGATCCCGGCGCTCCAGCTGGTCGAGGAGGTCCTCCGTTGCTGCCCTGGAGACGCCGCTGTCTCATCGCCTCCTCCTGGGATCTCGACGGGCGGTGCCCAGGGGGCGGAGGGCCGCGGCGGCCAGAAGGCACGTTTTCGCGTCCAGGCTGGCCAGGAGGGCGATTCGTCGGGGGTCGCTCTCCATCGGTGCGTGATTGTCTCTGATCGTTGATGGTCAGACCGTCCTGTGCAAGGAAAAAGTCAGCAAACTCTCGCCTCTCAATCGTACGCGCGGCATCCGATGGACGACCGAGTGGCAAGTTCAGGCTGTCTTAATTGAGAGAGCCAAGGGCACGTACAAACAGCTCCTCGGCGGTAGGAGATGCCTTAGTGTCGAGCGATGGTGCCATGTTGCCTACTCCGATCAAATTTGGTTGACTAGACGAGTATGATGGATCGAGGAACGGATTGCGCGAGACAGGTCGAGGAGGAGGATCGTCAAAAGGCGAAGCGGGTGAGGTGGTATTGCTATAGGTAGCGCCGGACAGGAGTGGGGAGGCAGCGCGGTTGCGAAAGGGGTTGTTGGATGAGAGATTAAGCGTCAAACCAGCACCGGCAGACCTGCTAGGTTGATGGCCTATTCCAAGGAAGTAAAGTCAGCACTTCGATAGGAGAAAGACAGAGGTAGAGACGGCCCCATGCATGCGAATGACGACGAGGGGGGAAGGGATGTGAAACATGAGGGAGGTATACATGACACAGCAGGTTCGACAATTGGGTGGAGCGGGCGCCGTGCTTGCGTTTGCTTGGGCGGCAGTGCAATCCGTGAGAAGGGCGGCTCTCTTCCCGTTGGATAAGGCAAAAGTCAAAGGGGTGGTAAACCTGGGAAGATGGTGGCAGGCATGGAAAGGGGTGGGTGGGAAGTCAAAGTAGGATACGATATGCCGGTGCATATCCATATCCATATCAGTGCTCGATGCTTGGCTTACCTGGCTGTGTTGATTGTGCCTTGGTCATTTTGGCTGTGGTTTGTGAGGAGTGGGATGGTGTGGTGCCCGCGTTGCCGTGACGGGAGGGATGGAATATGGATAATGATGATGGACAGGCGCGTCGTATTGAAAGTCAAGGGATCGGCCTTTTTTCCGCAAAAAAAAAAGGGGAGCTGGCCGTCCGGTTGATGAGGGAGCGACGAGCGTTGCTGGCGAGCTTGGTTTTCTTTGGTTGCTAAATGACCGTTCCTAGCGTCATGCCTCGCTGCAGAGATGCCAAACACGATGAAGAACGGGGTTTTTTTTTTTTGTGCTGCTTGGAAAGGGGGGCGCTCTTGACTGTTCCTCGGCAGGTGATGTACGTTGCGCGCGTTGAGTGTGGTACAAGCAAGCTGTGGTGAGTGGACGGTTGGGGCCCGGAGGACTCGACTTGAGTAAACGTGGGTCGCGGAGCGAAGGTACCGATGGTGGTTGGGAAAAGAAAAAAGGGGTTGAGTTGGCCCGACCGGAAGTAATATCGAGGAACCTCGACAATAATCGGCAATGCGCGTCTGTTTGGCTTGCAGTGCACAACTGGCTGCAGGTTGCCCTTTTTCTTTCTACTTTGGTCAGTGTCAGCTCAAAGAACCCCCACTGGCTTTTGGTTTGGTTTGGGTCGACTGGGGGGAGGCTGATGGAATATCGGGTTTTGGAGCCAATTCAGGGGGAAATTTGGTCTGCTGGGGAGCGAGTGGTTTGGCTTGGAATTTTGGGTGGTAGAGTGGTGGATCTAGGGTCCACGCAGCACCGAGCGAGGTTGAAGGGGTTTGGCTGCTTGGATTTGGGACAGGACTGGGGATCGGGGATTTGTGAAAGGATGCCCGGTGGGCGGTGCAGTTGAATGGATGAACGCGCGACCAGCAAGGCCAAGCAGCGGTATGAAGAGTGGGCCGAAATGGGAACTGCAAACTGACCTGGACTTCGTCGTGTCGTTCGTTGCTTTCTTCTTTTCTGTCAACTACTGCGTCCTTATGCCGGGTTCCGGGAAACCGTCCTCCCTTTTTGGAGGAGCGATTCAGCTGATTAAAACGTCGTTGCTCGGTACTCCAAGCTAATGGATTAGAGACACCCCGAGAAGGATCCAGAGTGTCGCCAAGATTAGTGTCGTGTTTGACAGCTTGTGCAATCGTCAGGTAGGCAGGTGTATTGCTTGTGTGACACGGGCTCGGAGCGCCTGCAACACGGACCGGGTCGACCCAACTTCTTGGTCGCTTTGGTCAGGTCAAGTCGGACGGAGGACCCAACGGGGTTGCGTCGTGAACAGACAAGCGGCCGTGCTGCCAACTTTGTCTCGGTACCGGCGAAGAGTGACTGGGATGGGCTGGCGTGTCGGAGGTGTCCGTTCGAACCGGTTCTTTTCTCCCTTTCTGACTCCAAATGTGCCAATGGTCGGAGCGCGGGGCTTGTGTCGTGTTCCCTTGGTCGAGGTGATCGTGTTCCTACTGGGCGGTTCCTATCGGTAAAGAACGTGCTTGGGGTATATTTCGGGTCGATGGCCCTGTCGCTGTTGCTAGTCGTGTTTGGATGCTTAGGGAATGCGGGTGGTTTGGTTGGTATGGAATATGAGACGTGACGTCGGACGGAAGCGCTGAGGGTTGACGAAAGAGAACGGACGAGAAGTAGTCAAAGCGAGAGACGAAGGGATTCTCGAGTCCGGTGGAGAAGATTGGTGGGATAGATGAAGTCGGGTTCAGTTCGAGATCGTGTATGATTGAAGGTGAGATAAAAGCGAGGGAGGTTTAACGGGTGACAACGGGGTCGTCGAGACGGAGGAAGGGGGGGAAGCTGCAAGCTGGAGGAACACCACACGACTTCCCGCTGCAGGAAAGAACAAAGGAAGGAGGCGGGCCGTGGAAGGCGCAAAGCAAGAAGGAACCCCGAGTAGTCCAGAAAGGAAAGGAAGAGGGACGAAAGGGAAAAGGAGGGCAGGAGCAAGAGCAATAGGCTAGCTAGCAGGTACCGACGGCGAGCGAGGGAAACAGGCAAGGGCGATGGTTTATTAGTATTAACTGGTGTTTCTTGGGAGAAGGAGAGAAAGAGAGAAGAGAGGGGGGGAAGAAGCAAGCAGTCTCACAGAAAGAGAGGAGGAGAAAATAAAAATAAAAATGAGGACGAAGCAGAAAGAAACATCCTTACGACAGTTCCGATCCCCGCGCATTCCACCCGTTCCGATCGTCTCCTCCCCATTCTGGCATCTCATCAAAAAATCATCTGCCAGGTGCACCTGAACTGGGACCTTGACCTGGACCATGACTTGGACCTGGGTGATGCATCTGGGCCACCACCCAATTTTGACCTCGTACATCGACGTCGACTTAACCCGACCTAGCCCCATATCACCTCTACATCTACATAGTACTCGCCTCCATCAAGTCCAAGGATCGGGGGCTTTGGATAGTAGGCATTGGCCACTCGACATTGTTGTTGGCTGGATAGACGCCTCCTCCAGCTCGGGGCCCCCTCAGCCCGGGTTTGCGGCTACATCGTGCATAGCAGGCGGTGGGTGGCAGATATGGCCAGGACTTCCAAGCTCTCACTCCGTGCTTCGATACCTTCATTACGAGACCTGTCACCTTACTACACGGATACCTTGCCTCGAACCCTCAGCTTGCCTCTACTTGGCAGCTAGCTTATTTCAATCCCCGCCACAGCCAGAACCCAGCCGCCTGTCGCACAAGACACAGGCACTAGGACCTTACGCGCAATCTCTCTGATGTCGGCCCAGATCCAGCACCAAGCCTCCAGGCAAAAGATATCCACCGCCGCTCTGCACGCCTGCCGCTCTACACTCGAACGAGTATCGTTGTATGGGGTCTTGGAAACACTAGCAATGACCAACGCGGGAGTGATGGTCCTCGGCTAACCGGGGTGCAAACGAGACGTGCCGACGACACCACCCCCCAGGACCCTTAATGATCCCTAATCATTCTACGTACCGTGTTCTGCCATCCAGGGCAGTCCAACAAATTGGTGGACGGTCGAGTGGCCGGCTACAGTGCGCCCAGGCTCGCTTCCAGTGGAATTCCGCAAAAACAAGACGAGGCCGAGGCTTGATAGGTGACCAGTTGTTGTTATCTGCTGCAGCATCGAACTTCCGACATTTCATTCTGATACCAACGGAATCAGAAGGGACGTAGACACGGAAATAGAGGGGACCCCGTTCGGCGCTTGAGCCATCTGATCAACTATGCATTGCATACATCCCCCCGGGCCACATGGCCATGTCTGGCCTGCTGTACCCTACGCCTACTATGGTATGTTTATGCACACACCGGCTACAACCGACGAGCCTTCCTTGGGCCGCGCTACCTTGACTTGGCTCACCATCTTTCAAACACTTGGTGGCATGTACCTGACATCAGTCTAGGTCAGACTTGTCTGTCAGTCTACGTACGTACCCTCCACTTGGGCCCACAGCCTCTTGATCCTTATTTCCTTTTCCCCTTTGGTTAGAGGCTGACCTACGTAACAGAGCCATCTTTCTTCCGAAGACTCCGTCCGTCTTCGGACGCGCGCGTTCGACGGAAAGCTCGACGGTCCAGCTGGTGGTGACACCGCTCTTCTCACCTGGAATCAAGATGAGGGATGGAGCTCTAAGCCCGCCCTGACCCTGGCACCTTCAGCGACTGGAGATGACGAGAATCAAATGGTAACACAGGGGCCTGGTTCGTCGCCCGCCTTCTTGAATGCTGGGCTGCAACCTCGTGTTGGGCCCCCCGGTCACCTCTTTGCCCAAGGAAATACGGGGTGCAGCAGCAGCAGGCCGGCAGCAGATGAAGCATTTGTGATATGCTTTGCTTCAGGGTCTAAAGAGCTCTCGTTCATGACCGTCAGCCTCGACGCGCCATCAACGCTACAACTGTCAATGTCAGTCAGCCCGGTTTTGCTACTTTTCGATGGTCATTGCACACATACATTCAAGTCCGTCTCCCGCTCGACCCGTGACGCAACCAACCCCGTCCACTTTTACACCCACAAGGTCCGGCCATCTCGGTGGCGCCCAATAGTTGCTCTGCATCGGACAATTCGGTTCGTCGCTCGATCTCAGCCATCATCCAAGCGCAAACAGCGCTGCCCTCCGATGCCCTCATCGCCAGTGCGTCAAGGGAACTATCAACATCCACGCACAGGGAGAAGAAACAGACCCGCTTTGTTAAGGGGGCGATAAGGGCATCTGCGCGCAGAGTTTGTCGGATCAAGGTCGATACCTGCCATAGTGCCTACCGACACTCACTCAGCAACAAGCCTAAAACAACTTGCCGATTTGCCTTGCCAAGCTTCGGAAAGGGAAACCAAACGAGCAATTAGTTGCTCCCCAACGAGGGAGACAGACGCCCTCCAATCTCAGCCTCGGACGATCTGATTTGATCAGCATCCAACCCCCATCCCTCCTAGCATACCACTGACCCTTTTGGCTGGCCGGCAACGCGCAAGCAAACGTGAGGAAGCAATACGACGATATTGAAGCCACAAGCCAAATGCCTATGGCGCTTGGCACCAGAAGATGCTCATGTCAGGCGCCGCCGTCGTTTGTCCGAGCTGACATTACAACCTTAATGGCATGACGCCCTTCTGAGAGTGGCAGTTGCACTCCGCGGCCCCCTTTTATTCTTTGCGATGCTTCTCTTCATCTCACTCACACTCCGCTTCAGGATCAGATCGAGGAGCCGCTTCCGTCATCACGGTGCCCCATAGAACAAGATGTAGGAAGCAGCGTCATCCCAGACTCACGTCGCCAATCTGAAACGTAAGCGAGCCTTTGATGGACGAGAGTATTGGAGCGAAAATCTTTCGACGGAGCTTGTTCATATGAGCAGATAATCATGGGGGATTTGATTAATATTGACAGCTGCGGCAGATGCTCCGCAAAATAATGAGAGCAGGGGCCAACCGCACAACGCGTGAAGAGGCGCGCGATCTCAGAGATCGCCTTTGGGTAGCGCGAATCTTTTCTCGTCCCCATCGCCAATGGACCATTGGCGAAGAATGCGATTGCGACCACCATCGTGTCTCCTATTTTAACAGCATCTCTGTCACCCTGAGTGGCTGGCTTTCCCGTCAGTGCTCAACCTCCACTCCGGCTACGGGAACTGCGGGGATGCAATCAAGCGAGTCGTTCATCTCATTTGCAGCGTTGCACACGTGAACCGCCTCCGACAGCGTCGAGCCGCTACTGCCCACTAACCCGAGCTCGACTGGGACACAGGGTGCTCGACGACAAACAAAAATACTTGCTCCTTGTTCGCGTTGCACGGTAAATGAGCGGTATGCACGTTATAGTCCCTGCTCAAAACCCGAATTACCTTGCCCTCAGCCCGACTCAACATCCATGAAGCCTGCCCAGTCCTCACAGAAGATACCCGGTCCGAATTTTTGAGGGACGGGTTCTGGCCATCGCCTATTCCGCCTTGGATGTTCCCGGACCATCCCCAAAGTACAGCGGTATCCCTCGTTTCCACTGACCAGAACATCCTCAAGCGATCACCAAGGAAGATGCAGCGGCGTTGAGAGCCCCTTTCCCAGCACCGGTTCGGCCGTGCCAATGTCGCCTGCGACGAGGTGTATCAGTCAATGTCTTGTCCTCCCGAAGGTGCAACCACACCGTCGGCACTTACCAGGCCCTCTCGGCGCCCAATACTCCCCTGTCTTGGATATGTCGAGCTCCGACGTCCACTTGATGAGACTCTCGGCAGCTTCGTCGGGCGTGACGGCTGCAATATACTTATGTTAGCGATCCACCACCAGGCCGGCGCGGACTCCAGAGCAAGAGGCACTTACCACCTCCATCGTCCCAGAATTTGTCGAAGCCCACACCTTTAGTCATTTCCGTCCGCATGAAGCCCGGGTGGACGATGCTGACAATGACACCCTTATCTTTCAGGTCGAGACTCAACAATTTGCCCACCATGTTCAAGGCGGCTTTGGACGCGTGATGAGCGTAGTTGCCACCCCCCTCTTTCTCGTGACGGAGGGTGATGCTCCCGGACTCGGACGAGACGAGCACGACCTTGGAGTCCTTGTGGAGAAGGCCGGCGTGCACGAGCGCATGGATGATGAAGACGGGCGCGATGGAGCTCGTCGTGTACATGCGCTGCTCTTCGGCCCAGTTCGGACCTTTGTCGGCGCTGAGGTCTTCAGTTGCGAAATAGCCTGCCGTGATGATCTACCGGGGTAAGCGGATGGCTTGATAAGATCCGTTGTATAAAGGACAACATACCACCGTAGACAGCGGCTTTGAACCACCTAGTTGGCTGACAATAGTCTCTCCAACCTTGGAGTCGGTCAAATCGATTTCGGGAAGCCATTTAACTCTCTCCGGGAAGTCCTTGGGGCCCTCCTTCGAACGCGTCGTGCCGTATACAGTGTTGCCGGCGTCCACGGCGTACTGCTTGGTGAGAGAAGCCCCGAGGCCCCGAGTGGCGCCAACAATCAGGATTGGAGACATAGTTTGCGCTTACAAGTTTGCTCGCTTTGGGGTCTTTTTTCTTATCTGTCGGAATTTTGTCACTCGTTATTTCTGTTCACTCTCAAACATTTCTGGAATGCGGTACTGTTGAAATACGAATTGGAGGGGCCTTAGGGAGATCAATGAGGAATGCGAGGGAGAGGCTGTCGTGACGTAAGTGTTGCATGCAGCTCAACAGCGAGTGGCAGACGGGGCAATGGCGGGGGAGGGGCTTGTGATCACGTCTTATCGATAAAGCTGAGGTGATGAAGGCGGTGCTGACTGATCCAAGACATCAACTCTGAACCTTCGTCTCTGCCTCTGCTGCTGGAGAGCCACGGCCTGACCGCATATTCCTTACTGAAGATTAGTACGCTCGGTCGCGGCGGACCGTCCACAGATCACATGGGAGAATGGGTGATACCAGTGGCGAGTGCCACGACTAACAAGAGTTGACAAGAGTCAGGAGCATAACGTGTATGTCTGACAAGCCTCATGATTAATTGCAACTTCAGCTTCGAGCCGCGTCTTTGCCAATCTCAGCTTGTCAAGGACATCCGCAAGCTTCATCTCATCATAGCCCGACCGGCGTTTGTGGCTCCCGGCTACGTGGATGGATGGCTGTCAAGACTATCAGGCTAACAGTTCATGAAACCAACCAAGCCGATTAGTTTCAACTGTGTCGTGTATCTTTTTCAACCCAAAACCCTGCGCAGTGATGTTTGAGTTCTCCCAATAAGGCAAACTGCTGGCCTTCGCCGCCGCCAAAACATCGCGTCGAATTCGTATTCGTTCCAGCTGAACCCTAAGTTACATAAACCGCGATTATGTCTTCTTATGGGCCCTGTATGTTTATGCTTACACTTCTTATTCTTCAAAACTTTGAGAGACTTGCGAAAACCGCGTATGAATAACACATGATGGCGTTGAGTTACGGAACCATTGCTCTTCATCTTGTTGAACTGACCTTTGCCTACGTACGTACGACGACTATAGTAAACGGAGGACCCGAAGAACTGATGATGTTTACAGTACTTCCTGCTTGGCTTATACAATGTCTTCTTCCATCCACTGCGCCATTATCCCGGACCGTTGCTCTGGCGGTTCAGCCCGGTGCCAAAGAATCTTTACTTGCTCATGGGCAACTACGCTAGCAAAGCGCGCAAGATCCACGAGACGTATCCCGGCACCGTCCGCGTAGCTCCAAACGAGCTCTCTTACATACAGCGTAATTCGAGCATCCCCTTTGTAACACCCCGTCGCCTTTTTCCTGCTTGACTAACATACACTCTGCGTCAATAGCCCAAGCATGGAGAGAAATCATGGGCCGTCCTCTCAAGTCCGAGATGTCTAAAGATCTCCGCTTCTTTGGCGGCGAGAATTTTGGCCGCGACAGTATCGTGACGACCCGGCCCGAGGACCATACGCGCCAGCGCCGCATCTTTACGCACGCCTTCTCCAATACGGCGCTTAAGGCGCAGGAGCCGCTGTTGGCGGGCTACGCGGACCAGATGGTCGAGACGATGGACCTGCTCAACCGACGTGATGGGAGCATCAATATCGTGGACCTGTACAACTTTTGCACGTTTGACATCATGGCCGACCTCACCTTTGGCGAGCCGTTGCTGTTGCTCAAGAAGGGGGACTACATACCCTGGGTCCACAACCTGTTCGCGGGGCTCAAGTTTGTGATTTGGGGACTGGTGTTTCTCGAGATTCCTGTGCTGGGACCGTTCGTGCAGGCCGTCACGGCAGCGCCACTGAAGAAAAAGGCGCAGGAGCATACCAACTTTGCTGGAGCTCTCGTGGACCGCCGCCTTGAGGAAAAGAACCACACGAAGCCGGACATCTGGAGCTTCGTCCTGCGCCACAGTGGGAACGAGGCCAAAGGCCTGAGCGGGAAGGAGATGCACGCCAATGCGGCCGTGTTCATGGTCGCGGGGACGGAAACGACGGCGACGGTGCTCTCAGGAACGACGTTTTATCTGATGCGGACCCCAAGAGTATACGAACTGCTGACGAAGGAGATTCGAGAGAAGTTTGCAACGGCCGAGGATATTTGTGTCGATGGGCTTGTTGGGTTGGAGTATCTGCAGGCGGTGCTGATGGAGGGTTTGAGAATATATACCCCGTCGGCTGCGGGGATGCCGAGGATTGTCCCAAGGGGCGGGGCGGAAATATGTGGCGATGTGATTCCCGAAGGTGTGAGTACTTTGTAACACTCATTCCCTTTGCCCCGTTTTCTTGCTTGCTGGAAGTCGATCATGCTGCGGCCAACTAACGCGTGCGCAGACGCTCGTGTCCGTCAACCCGTACGTTGCTTTCACGCACCCAGACAACTGGGCCCGGCCGACCGAGTTCATCCCTGAGCGGTGGCTCCATTCCAAGGATCCGGAGTGGAAGGACGATAAGCGGGATGTGCACGAGCCGTTTTCGTACGGGCCAAGGAACTGCATTGGAAAGAAGTGAGTATCAGCCTCGCTGCCCTTGCTGTTGAATCATTGCTTCGCGGCTGGTTTTCGCCGAGTATGGCTTTGTCTCGGAGAGTGACTCTTTGCTGACTGGCTGTTCTGTAGTCTCGCATGGCTTGAGCTCCGCCTACTTCTGGCCAAAACTCTCTGGCATTACGACCTGGAGATGTGTCCCGGGATGGAGAACTGGGTTGCGCAGAAGAGTTACATCACATGGGAGAAGGGCCCGTTGATGGTGAAGCTGAGGCCTGTGAAGAGGGACTGAATAGTGAGGTGAGATACCATGACGCGAAGGGCACATTGAAGATTGGACCCTTCTAGACTAGATATCGAGGAGGATAAAAAAGACTCCCCTGCTAGAATAGGCGACGTTGTCAGCACTGAGTTGTCTTCTGTATCAAGGGACAAAGGTAATGCGAAGAACCGGGATTGTCCCTGTCTGGTAAACGTACCACTCGTTACGGAAGTGAGCAGTCCAGTTTACAACTTCCTTGAGATATCCCTAAATACACCATCGTAAACTTCAGATGAGCGTTGAATATTGCACAGGAACACATAGGTTTGCTCTCCTCACCCCATGGGCAGGGTTTACCTCCGTACACGTATATATACGAGAATCTGCTTTGAAGCATTGTTGTAACCCCAGCACGACGTCTCGTGGTTCCGAGGCGACCCTACGCATCAAGCACGTTGATAGGGTTTCACGTGGTGATTCTCTTTCATGAGATGGGATCAGACATACTGTTGGCAGACCCGAGTTTAGCTCATTGCGTTGACTAGTTGGCTCTTCCGGCATATTCAAGAGTGAGCATACTAGGGGAGATGGAATCCACCGAGAGTGAGAAGGTCATACTCAAAACCCAGCTAAGGTGGAAAGTGATGGACAATCGCCGCACAGGATTTCTCCACTAGCATTCTACATGTGTTGAAAGAGAAACCTGACCACGGCTTGGGCCGTGTTTCAAGCTTAAACTTCTGGTCATTATGTACGATGTGTGAGGTGGGTAGGAAGAAGGAGTTTGTATGAATGAGTAAGCATACACGTTGCGCATTCCAGAAACTACCAATCTGTCAAGACCTCGGTCCTTCTAGGTTTCGTTACCTTTCCTGGTTTCTACTGCGAGACGATATCATCCTTGACACATACTTTCTCATACGAGAAAAAGTTGATAATCAAATCCGGTGAACCAACGAGGCTTAAGTAGGAAGTACACCTTTCCCATGGAAGAATTATACATTAGGAACGAGAGAAGCGGAGAAAGTTTGCGACGTTAATGTTGTGTTTTCTCTTACTAGCTCGGAGTGGAAGAAGAGCCATAAATCATGGAGGTTGAGTGGAGTTTCCTTCTGTCCTGTGGTAAATGTAAATTATCCGATAGGTGTATAGTTTTATAATAGGTTGCGTCTCGATCTGTTATAGTTTACTTTGATGTAATGGGCAACATAGTTTCCACTGTGAGAATCAAGGGGTATAAGAGATGCGGCGTGTTATTATCGTAGATGGATGTGACGGAGATAGACGTTAGTTTCAGGAAACCTGCCCGTTTCCGGCTCCATAATTTCCATCATGCCATTTTCCAAGTATTTTAATGAACGTACAGTTTATTGGGCGGTGTTTTGAATGTTCAATGCACATTATGGATACGGAAAATACGATCCGAGTTTCCCCGGTATTATGACTTCATCTCCCCCGATATTGTTCATCAGTAGACCCCGATGGCCTCGCCGACGACACTCCTGAAAACTCCGTTCGGGTCAAAACGCTCCCTTACAGCCTTGAAGCGCGCAATGTGCTGAAACTATGCCTTAGTGGTAATAACAGGCCAGATCAAAGACAGCTGTAGCTTACATCGGGGTCAATGTTCTTCGCCGCTTGGGTAAAGATCTCTCTGGTGTTCTTGGTCCAGTGCGGGCGGCACGGGAACTCGTCGATGAGAACCTTGGCGAGGTTGTGATCTTTGTAATCAAATTAGACTGTTTCAAGCGGCTCATCTCATCCGCTTTGGAGGAGAGGTGAACACTCACAGAAGGGCTCGTTGAACCTGGTGTTGTCCCGGACCGTAGGCCTGAAGCTAGGGAAATCAAACATGATAACCCCCTTGCTCCAATCCGCCCCATCAGACGTGTTGTATGTGACCTGTCCCAAGAAGTCAAAGTAAGGTCTCCCGAACTTGATGTTAATCCCGCTGCGGTACGTCGATGTCATAACTATGAGCTTCTTCAACTCATCGTCGAAGAGCTGCCTCACGCGCTTCAACATCGCGTTTGCCTGTGTGATCGGGAACGCTAGCTCGAGCGTGTAACCCTGGACCCCGACCTCCCACAGGGGCCTCTGGTCCGGGTACAGCCCACCGATAAGCACGTCGTAGTTCCACCCATAGACGGGCCACTTCTCAATGGGCTCGTTGGTCGTCTTCTCGCGGAAGTTTGGCTTGGACCATAGGCCAAAGAATATCTCCTCGGCGAGCATGTTTGACGTGGGCAGGTAGCGACCGCTGTCAAGGAGTGTGCGCGCCGTGTTGCCTTCGAGGTCAGTGACGGAGAAGGTATTTTGAAAGCCCTCCTGGGAGCTGGTGTTGGTGGAGACGACGTCGTAGTAGCGGTGGTGAAATTTGCGCTTGTAGGGCCACCACTGAAGATGTTCAGCTTCTGACTTCAAAAGCAACAAGAGGAGAAGACGAGCTTACCCAAAAGTTGGCTGTCGCATAAGGAGCGATCATACCGTATATATCGCCATCAAGGACATCATTTTCTTCCAACCTACGCATCTGTCAGTCGAATGCAATCTAATTAGAAAAAGTGTTAGGGCTCACGTCTTCTGCTCCGCGTAGACCTTGAAGTCGGGGTAGATCTTGAACTTCATCCTCGCGATGACACCCAACAATCCAAGCGAAGTCGATGCAGCAAGCCACTCATCATCATCATTGTTCCTCACAATGTGCCTCAACTCCCCGTTGCCATCGACAATATCCAGCTCCAACACTCCGGCAGCTACCATCGAATCTTCGCGGATCGAGGACCGATGCGCACCCATGGCCACACACCCGGCAAGGGTAATATTCCAGTTCACAAGCGTGTACCCCGCCGATGCACCTCTCGCATGGAGATACTCTGCCAACTGCAAGAATGTAACGCCAGCCTCAATGACTACGGTACCGGCGTTCAGGTCAAACTCAGAGATGCCGTTTACCTCCTCGGTGCGGATGATGACCGTGTTTGGGTCATCCGAGCACATGGTATCGTACCACATGTGCCCCTTGCCGGATGCGCGAACCTTCTGGCCGGCGGCAACGGCATCTTTGACAAGAGACTGAATGTCGTCTACGCTGGTTGCGTTATGGACTGCTGCCGCGTTGTTGCAAGCGGGGAACCCGGGTCCGTCGAAGGTGTTGTAGGGTGCTGCACTAACAGTGCCACCTAGAGCGAGCGCTGCAAGGAGGCAGAGAGGGCGAAGGGACAACATCTTTGCAGTAGAGGCGATGGGACGAATAGCAAGGTTGAGGTCCCTTGTTAGGAGGGTAGACACTTAAGACCCCTCCATCTCGAAGATGAGACGAACCTGTAGCTCACTTATATCAAAACCAACCCTTTCCCATAATCCAGATACAACCTGCTTCTGCAAACCAATCTAGCCAGTGGCCTAATAAACCAGATGCCGCGGGTCCCAATAAGCGTTTTTCCATGTGATGCGGTAAAGAAGTCGGCTTTTGACACCAAACAGGTTGTATAACAAGCCTCAAGGTCACGCAGATCATCAGAGCCAGGAACACAGAGTAGCATCAGTATGCATGTTGACAAGGAGGAAGCCCTTCGTCTACCAAAGTAGGGAGCAGGAGTATACGAAAAGGTGAGTCAAGACGGGGCACAGGGCCCGATCGAGTGAGAAAGGCCGATGGTGGGTGTAACGGTCTCGTCGGTTGCTGTACCGGAGGGTGACAGCAGGAAACGCGGGGAAACCGTGAATAGCAGCGGTAAGGACGGAGATCTTCATTTCTACTCGCGCTCGCTGTCCTTGTGACAGGCAAGGGAGCATATGGGATGGCAGCACTGACAGACTTCATTGACTTACATATATGGGGCGGATGAAGGTTTGAAGAGGGAAATATTTCAGGGAAAATGGTTCAAAAAATGGCCGCATACTTCGCTGCTGCATCGAAGAAAAATGGCGTTGGGATCGATTTAGCTTTTATGCTTAGAATCTGACATTGACTAGTGTATCTCGAGCAATGATGTGTGCAAGGGGTCAATTCTGGGGAAGTGGAGACGATTGATGATGATTGGCTGTTGCGTTTTCGTGAGCGACGGTCCGGGTCGGAGAAGCGGGGCAGTTATTGGCCGAACGACACCGGTGGGAGCAGCGCAAGACCGCCGTCGAAATCCCGAAGTGCCTCGTTGGCGGTCTTCGGCCTACAATGTTTGCGATATATCCTCTGACTATGCCCCCAGACCCCCCCCCCCCCCCCCCCCCCCCCCCCCCCCCCCCCCGGGGGGCTTCACATCACATTGCCGTTTTTTTTTTTTTTTTTTTTTATCACAGTCCCGAGCACTCACAATCATACGTAGACGGGACTGGAAAAAAAACCCCGTCTTCATGACCAAATGAGGCCGGGCCCATTCGTGGAGAGATTTTATTACCATACGCCCCGTCCGGTGTCTATCACTACGAACACTATCCGTACCTGCCTAAGGGCGGGGGCGAGGAACGATAACGAGGAGAAGAGGAGGAGAAAGACGGAGGGAAAGTGGCATACCAACGGTTCGAATCCCTTTCCTTGCTTTACTTTACCTTGCCCTGCCCTGCCTTTACTTCACGTCTGTCCGTACACCGTCGACGCTACTGCTGCTATTCCTTGCAAGTTGCCGTGCCTTACTAGTCCTAGCTAGGTACGGAGTTACCTCTGCTTTCTCCCTCTGGGCCCTGGGCCTGGGTCTGAGTCTGGGTCTGGGTCTTTTGGGTCTTTGGGCCTCTCTTCATCTTCGTCTTGGTCCTGCGAAATACGTACCTACTAGGTTCAGATGTACTGTGTATCCCCCCCCGTCACTTTCCCTTTCCAAAGCTGGTCGCCCTCTCCAGCTTCGCGCCTGTAAAAAAAGGTTATTTCCACCACCTGCACCCCCCAATGCCTACCTACATTTATTCCTCCTTACCTACTTCACCTCTCATCTTGGGTCCTTTCTTCAACCCTTTCTTCACCCATCTCTTCCTTCCAAACACCACCTTGTCTGGCCAGCCAGCACATTTTTTCTCCATTTTACTTCTTGACCTTCCTTCAGCTCCCCTTTGTCTCTTTTCTCCTTCACTTTCTCATTGAATCAACACGACCTCATCGAGCAACAACACCAAACACCAAACACATCGGCCACCCATGTTGCCCAATTTCATCTCAAACAACTCTTAGACTACCTGGAGCACATGAGTATACATGACCATGCTCACAGTCAAGCAGCCAACACACTACGGCTACAAGTCCGTCCATGACCTACCCACTCCGCCCTCGACATCCCGACCCTCGCCTCCCTTGGCCTACCAAGATCACCCTTCACACAAGCTGCTGCCGTCCATTCCCCGCAGTCATAGTCCACCTGGCCAGCCCATGTCGGCACACCATCGTGGCCTGCCTCCGCCGGCGGCCATGACTCTGCCCCCTCAGCCGTCTCACTCGAGTTCTGCTCCTCCCCCGCCACCGCCGCCTGCGCCCCAATCCATCGGGCAAGCCCCGTCCATTCACAGTCACGCTATGGGCCAGCTGCCGGGGCCACCACCGCAGTGGCACGGAGCCGAGGAGTCCATGAGGAGCTGGCTGGCAGCCAAGACCGAGGAGGAGCGCCGGAGACAGGAGGAAGAGAAGACTAGGCAGGAGTCTCTGCGCCTAGAGCAACGACGGATAGAGGCCGACATGCTGCGGACCTCTCTGAACGGTGGTATCCCTCCGCCCATTGTCCCGCTCGTCTTCGCCGGAATGGGTGGCGGCGTCCCTCCGGCAGCGTTGGAGTGGGCGCAGCAGTTTCTCGCCCAGCAGGGTCAGCAGCCACAACACCCACAGTTGCTCCCGTCTCAGGGTCCTCTGTCGCCCGATCACCGCCGCGATTCTCACTCTCAGTCCTACGGCCAGTATGCAGGCGTGCCCTCGACACCAAGCTCGGCCCCGGGCCCTCACGGTTTCCCCGGGTACCCAGGTTCCCCCCAGCGCGGCCGGGCGACGACCTTGTCCTCCACCGGCTCAGTATCCCGACCACTGGGATCTAGCAACCTGCCCAGCCTCAACACCAACGTGCCGCATTCCGGCCCGCCAGGTTCATCAACGTTGCAGAGCCAGCAGCAGCATCCTGCAGCGCAATCGGCGCAGACCCAGCAGGAGGCCCAGCCGAGCCCTTCCATTTACTTTCATCATTGGCACCCGCCGACATCCCAAGCCGGAGGTGGCTCAACCCAGCCTGCGACCCCCTCCGGTGCGTCCAGCAAGACCAAAAGAAAGCGAGAGTCGCTCTAGGCTAACCTTGGCTGGTGTGGCCTTTAGGAGAGTCTCCTAGGAACAAGCGCAAGGCCACGGGCCCGCAGCAAGCCCCTCCACCCCCAATTCAACAACGCTTGAGGTCGCCTCCTTTTCACGGTGGATCAACGCTGGGAAATCCCCCGCCAGGACGTAGACGAGGGCACTCGAGACAACACAGCGATATTTCGTCGTACCGACCGACGGGTCGAGGTCGGGGGGAGAGCTTCGGGACGCCCCGAGGCATGTCCCCTCAGGTGACTAGCTTCGGCACGGGCCCGGAACACGGCGAGTCGACCTCTGGCCAGCAGCAACAAACAAGAATCGTTGGCGGACACTCGGTATCGTCGTTGTTATCGGAAGAGCCATCTCGCGCGGCACAATACAGCTCGGCCTCATCGGAAGCGTACCAAGGACAAAGCGAGGAGAGACGGCGGTCCCCGTTGTAGGGGACTCGGAGGGTGGACGGGCGCGTGGAGTCGCAGGGCAACACTTATTGAAATCTGGCTTGGGCCAATTTTACGACCTTGTTTCAGCCATACCATCACGGCGAATTTTCGCG
The DNA here is from genome assembly GCA_001625285.1 of Colletotrichum incanum. Taxonomy (NCBI): domain Eukaryota; kingdom Fungi; phylum Ascomycota; class Sordariomycetes; order Glomerellales; family Glomerellaceae; genus Colletotrichum; species Colletotrichum incanum. The sequence goes on along the minus strand of LFIW01002591.1, from coordinate 126,398 downwards.
AAACGAGACGCATGAGTACGACATTTTCTTCTGAACTTTTCGCTTCTACCCGCCGGATGCATTCCGCCATCTTTTCTTTCGGCCAACAAACCTTACCCTCCCCACTTGGAGGGAATGGATGAGCAGGGAAGGCAGACAGCATTGACGATATTCGAGCTTCGTCACTCACTTCGATTTTGCAGCGAGAGAGAATTGGATCTCTCCCAGTCGACGCCATTCTAGAATATCTGGAACTGGAGGCGCGCATTCTTACTTTCTTCTTACAAAAGGCAAGCACGGGTCACGGCACTTTTTTTCTTCTTCTCTTTTTCTTCGATTCTTTCCAGGCGGGCAGGAACAGTCATAGCCGACAAGCATCGGGTTATTTAAGTTTCTTTCTTCACTTCTTTCGACACCTGGTGTATTGATGTGTGCACTTTCAACACAACATTATGTTTGGTGTATTTAACAGTCGAGGGTGGTGGAGCATCAACGGCCGACCAAAATATTACCTGCAGGGTGAGACTCACAAAGGGTTTGGTGAGGCCATTAAGACTTAGGTTGGAGTTGAATTATTATTATTTTTTTGAAGGGGGGAGGGGGGATTGACAGATTATCCGTAGGGGTGGGGTGGCACTTGCGCAATATCTTCACTCTTGTTGGTTCTTGGAAGTCTAGGGCCGGCTTCTTTTGGGCAATTTTACATGTATCATGATACCCTGCAGAAAACAACAAAAAAACAAACAAGAAAAGACAAGGCACATTTGTTGCAGAGGCGGACAGACGCGTTTCAACCCCTTGAAGATTGATACCTTATTTCGCTTGTTTGATTGTCGCGCGCTGAGGGGGGTTATTTAGGAAGGGGCCAGGAACTTGGGTAATTAGCCAACGCGGACTGTGACCCCTCCTCTTCCCCCATCCTTGGACTGGCCCCTTGCCGGAAGCGGCAGAGCAAGCGGAGAGAGAAAGTCGCTCACCTTGTCGGACTCGTGTTCACTTTGCGGCTGGTCTGACCGATTCGGCCAACAGTCGGGGTGGAACTGGGAAGGGGTGACGGGACAGAGGTATAACAAAGCAGGATTAAGCTTGGGCGGGAGATTAGCATGCCCCCCTCGGCGATGGGTCGCAGTGGAGGAGAGTGAGTTTTTTTTTCTTTTTCTCCCTTCCCTCGCTATTGCTGCGGAGCCTCTCCCATTCTCTCCGGTGCCCCGTCCGCCGCCGCCGCCGCCGCCGCCGCCGCAGCAGCCCGCCCGCCGTCCTAGTGCCCGGCGCCCGGGCCCTGACGTTACGTCCTACGGTAATGAGTTTGCCTTACCAAGCCGTCGGCCCCGATACGGCCAAGACAGAAGGGGAGATTGATGGTCAGCTTAGAAGGTTGGATGGCTGGTCAGGGAAGGAGAGGGTGCGGGCCGGTCTGGGGATAGTGCGTTCCTTGAAAGCAGGGCTGGGCGCTAATCAAGCCATGTCAAACGTGGAGATTTCAACCAGAGTCAGCAACGTGGGGTTTCATTCCTCCTATACAGAGTAGACAGGAGAGAGTCTTTGTTCCCTTGGCTTACATCTCACCTGCGTTTTGCCCTCGAGGCGAGAAAGCCGTTGCCAGGAGCAGCAACCGACAACGTTGCATGCATGTCGGACGGTGCACGCGGAAACAAGGAGGTTTCGAGGAAGAAGAAAAAAAGAAGAAAGAAAAAAGGAAAAACATGTGCTTTGATTCAATCCGAGACGATGGCAGTTTACTTTCTTTTTTCCGGTATGCCCTTTCCCCTTTTGGGCTCCTACATAAAAGAATGGCGTCCGCCTCCGAGATGACGCTTGGCTCTAGCTTTGACGCAAGTCTTATGGAATTGTCCGTAGTATGCGGTCCGGCTGCCCAGCTAGGTCTAGGAATCATTGTCCCGAGAGAAAGAGAGAGAGAGAGAGAGAGGTGGTGTTGAACATGCTTGGGTTGAACACCCTGGCAGGACACTTTTCTGTCCGGGAATTGTCCCGTTTACGACATGAACGGTGGATTGCGACCCCTGTCCATTGCGCTCCCTCTTGCCTTGGACCTTTTTGTTTTTGGTAGTCTCTTTGGAACAGTCTGGTTGGGTTTGTTTACATATTTGCGAAGGACACTTACACGTGAGTTGAGGACCGGGCAGGCACGCCGTTTATATAAAAGTTGCAATTCTTGCGTTATTGGGAGATTAGCCATACCCTAAACAAGATGTTGGGATGGCAGTCCGGATGGAAAACGTCTATGGTGCCAGGGGCCTAATCAGTAATAACATTTTGCCAGCGGAAATGCGACTTTTCATCTTGATGGTCTCGCACATATAGGGCTGGCGCGGCATTCTGAGCGCCGTTGGTGAAGACCGTGGTGCACAGATAGGGAATGTCGGGGGGGGGGGGGGGGGGGGGGGGGGGGGGGGGGGGGGGGGGGGGGGGGGGGGGGGGGGGGGGGGGGGGGGGAGGGGACGTGTTGAAGGATGCAGGTAGGTGTTCAGGCGGAGAATGAGAACGTGTGTGCCATGCGAGGAACTACCGGCACCAGCTACAAGCCAAGCTTCGTTCCACCGACTTTTGAGCGAAGGGAAAAGTTACTTGTTATCATCAGCACGGCCAAGTCTGCCACCAATACGTACCTTTGTACCTCAGGCTGTGTTGGCTGTGCGCTTGTGGCGTCTATCCGGAGACGCCTAGGGTTGGGTTTGGCGGCGTGTAAACGGTGTAAGCCACTTCATCACGAGTTTGTCCTAATGGAATACTGTAAGCAACTGCTGCTCATCCTAGCCTAATGGCTTTCCTATTTGAACTTCTTGCCACCCTAGCTGTATGTCGTTATTGCTGGGATCGTGTATTTGCGACTAGACAATGAACGCGTTGCGGCTTCAAGACGACCGTCAGCTGGACATGGACCATTGATTTGCACTCGACCAGAATGACCCTTCAATAGGAGCTGTTCGTTTGAGTTCTACTCGACCATTCTCGAGTGGCTATCCTTATGGCGACTGCTTCTGAGCTCCGTGAGCTCGGAGCCTCTTCCTGTGTTCAGCAACGTGGTGGTTCGGGCGCTGTAGTAAACCGAAGCGGAACTAATTTTGCCGGAACGTTGGCGATTTGACCAGCTTCATCGACCATGCTCAAGCAAAGCTCCGGAGATCAGTTGGGACATTGCGAGCGTATCCCAGCTATGGGAGAACCCAAGTCAGAATCAGAAAGTCGACGATGATCCTTGGAGCTCTTATGGTCTTGTGGTAAGACGCGATGGCGGAGTGCTCGAGCAAGACCTTGTGAACAAGAGCGCCCGTGGAGGAGCCTTGGATGACCATGAAGTCAGCCACAGAGCTCGAGAACCTTTCCGGTAGGCTTTAAGGAGCCTGGATATTGTGGACGCCGACTCGAAACACCTGCCGTTGGCGAGGTGATCTTAATGGTCGTTGATTCGGAACGATGGTTGGTGCACGATAATCATTTCGGCATGGTACCAAGGGCTTGAGAGGCGCGTTAGACCTTGGTGTGGTGCTCTTTGGTGAGACAGGAGACTTAATGAAGCATCGTCTGGCTTTTTTGCGTTCCGCGGTACAGGTGACAGAGACTTCAGTCATGTTACATAACGCAAATTACCCTCTGATATCCCATTTGCGAGGCGTATCGAAGCAGAGAAGAATAGCTGTGTTCAGTTAGCATTTCCTCTTTCTTTCAATCAGGGGCGCTCGTATTTTGTCCAGACAAGCATCTTGCATGTCGGCAAGGTCGATATGCAAGGAGCGAAGTGTTTCTTGCGCAGCATCGACCGTGTTCAAACAGTGGTTGTTCTGCGGCATTTCCTGCATCAGAGAATTGACCAAGATATCACTTGCAATCATGAGCACTGTACGACCTTCCAAAAGAGATAGGCGTCTGAACTCCCGTCGGGACTTGATTCATTCATCTCACGTCCCTTTTCAAAGGTCCACTCATCGGTCCATCCAGAAACAGACCCGAGATGTACATCTTCCGGCGGCCTCATGGGATATTGTGGGTGTAGATTGACCGCCAGTCAATGAGTCTGAGTCGGCATGCAGGCCCATGAGCTTTGCCATGTTGTAAGGAACGGCTACATACCAATCACCGATTCGAGTCTGGCAGCGGGGAGTCGCGTAGTTTGTTGCTAACTAGAAGAAGAAGAAGAAGAAGAAGAAGAAGAAGTGAGTCGCTGTGTCCAGATTGTCCTGCATGGTGGCAAGGCAGGACCGTAGAATGAAAGTCCGGACGTTTACCAAGGAGACATTCTCCATTTGTCACCCACTAAGTCCCATGGATTGATAGAGGAAAAAGTTGCCCTGCGAGTATCCCTCTGTGACGGTTCCGAAAAAGTCCCTGTATGAAAAGAAAAGAGCCCCAACAGCAAACACTATTGCACGTAAGAGCGGGCCGAACATGGTGTCGCGTTGAACGTCGGGATCCGAGGTGCAAAGCGGAAAAGCCATGTTAACGTGTGTCCAGTTGCATCACACAAGCTCGCTCTCCAACAGCATCGGTAAGGCATACTGGGATCGTGCAACTGTTTGCAACCCCAGATTTGGTAGAAGGACGGAGACTGCGGCCTTGGAAAGATGAAGATGACTTGTTGGGCCGACGCGGAGCATCTTACTACTCGTTTCACTCCATAAAAGTTTTCTATTGCAGACGAAAACGCCTCCAGAGGGAACGAGGTGAGCAGCGGTAGGTTAAGGCCCGGAAGTAGGCTATCGATCCGTCATTGGTCGTGAGTTCTGAGATTGACATGGCTCTGGCCGTAACCATAGTAGTCGTGATTGTCTTTGAAACCCGTGTGTAAAGTCGCCACTAGTAATTCGACGGTGTTCGTGGCTGCGATTCGGTGAGTTGTCTCGAAAAGCGCCCGAGACTCACGTTATGCTACTCGGTTACCAAGTGCCACAAACTCAACTTTGGTGTAGTGAAGTGAAGCTTTCGATCGTCGACAGTGCTGTAGTCGCAATCCCACCACCGACGAATATAAATATCGTATCGAGGTACTACGCTGTTGTGATGGTAGAGGATTATGGAAGAAACGTTAGCTATGAGCGCCAAATGTTGGGAGTGTAAGCAACGACTGTAGGGATCTTTTAAAAGAAATGCCTGATGCAACCAGAAAGAAAGAACATGAAGCACCCGCAAGCTACAACGCCAGTTCTGGAGAGCCTGGCTGAGAGGCCCCTGAAGCGATACGTCGCGGACGGCCCGAGCATGTACTTGTTACAGGACGGAAGAAGCCACTCAGTTCTCCTAATCTCAGGCTCCCAAGGCTAGCCGAGAGGTCAGGTTGCTGTGATTTCTCTTTCATGATGCGTCCATAGTAACCAGAGACGGTCACTCGTTGTTCGTGTGTACTACTAACTGCGGGACGAGATATACGAGTAGATTCGTTGCGAGTTGTAATATTGAGTTCAACTATTGCAAAACGAGGGACCGGAGCAGTGGTGATACTTGGTTTTCTACTCAACTGAACCTATCCACAGTTTAAGGTCCAGAGACTTTGTTATGTTGTTCAACCAGGCAATCGTTCGTTTGATAGAAGAGAATGTGAGCCGGGCCTTAAACCCGTCCAACAGACCCAGGGACGGGACTAGTGCCTTGATACCAATCCTGTCTATTGATCGCAATCGGATGTTAATGTTAAGGTCCGTATTATTGAAGCCCAGGGTCGCCCGGGACACTTGGACATGGGTCACGCGGAGAAGATACGGTCCAAATATTGGTGTACGGAGCCGATAAGTAACAACCACTGTCGTCTCAACGAACAATGGCCTACTTTGTCATGTCACGATTGACTGCCGAGTAACTGATTGCGTATTTTAAGTCCCGATCACAATCTTCCTAGGACTCGAGTATTAGCACCCAACGCGGATGTTATGGCGAGCGAGATGCCCAGAAGATACAAGAGTCCAGTGTGTATACGAGATATACCACGGGCGTCGGATTTGTTGATTCCTCACTCGATTGCTGCGCAAATTGTGACTTCTCAGCTTCCGTATCTTGAGTCGCACGAAGGAATGCACAAGCCAACAGCAGGCGTCATCTACTCTGCTGTTCGTCACTATGAACTCTCAAGTCTACGAATATCCAAACGAACCAGTCAAGGTCACTGATGTCCAAGCCGGGCCGTGTTGGCAAGTACGAAGGTCTGTTGAGTCCTTCGGAGTAGACAGAACATGCTCCTAGTTCACTTAGTTCGCCATCCAGAGAACCTCCTTTTCTGAGTCTTTGCTCACTCTCCTTGTCGTCCAAGTTTGACATTGAAACCACCGCTCAGAAGGCATGCGGCCCGATAATTGAACTCGATGCCAACGGCGTCAATACCATCGGGTATCCAAAGCTATGGATTCCTGGTCACCCCAAATTTATCCATGCTCTACCCGAGAAGGATAACTTCGAGTACAACCCCGTCCATGTAGAATCGAAACACACGGAGCGTCTGGCTTCAGAGGCTGCCCCGATCACAGTTTTCGCTGGCATCTCGGAGCAGCACCGAGGAACTTGTACATGGCCCAGATATTCATAGGTCCGGATTAGGGACATTCTGCTACATGAAGAAACTCCAAAACCACAAGCCAGGAGAGAATCTTCGTTGGAGATGCGGTACGTCAAGTTGTGGCTCCGTTTGTGTAGGTCAGTTGGCTTAACGTCCGCTGGTTCAGACCTCGGTCAGGCGACTGTACTACACTACACAGCCATTGGTAGCGCCGGCGGGGTGAAAGCCGCGTTTCTTGTAATTTAGTCCGCCGGTCTGCTTTCTTTTCAAATTTTATTATTATTATCTCGGACTGTGCTACGTCATACAGAACGAGTGAGGTTAGATAGTTACGTTGCGCAGTGCCCGCGTAGGACACCCTCACACAAATACCAAGGCCTGAAGACATCTCGGCGTTCGTGGGGACAGGGGTCACTGGAATTGCATTTGAACAGGCGCCTGTCGACGATGCCTTGATCTCGGTTATGGCAGCGGCCTCGTTCACCGGGGGCGAAGTGCAACCAAAAGAGTCGAGTTGGTAGTTGCGATGTGTTTTAGCTAAATCGAAAACCAAGGGTTCGTATCCGGTTTCGGTGAGTTCTGGGTGCTCGAATGTCGTGTTAGTTCCTAGATGCACTGACTGGATAGTTAACATGGTATCATGGGTGCTTGGTTGACGGGCTGTGAAGATGCCGATAGATTTACCTACTGATAGCAGGAAAAGCTGAACTTTAAACATGTGATTTGGCGAGAGAGTGAAGATAACCTTCAGTACTAATGTGAAGTGTACATTGCTGGTGCTGATTTTGTTACTGCTAGTCCAACCATATAATCAGTTGCAAAAAAGTGAAATATTACATACGACCATACCCACTGGAGAACTCGGGATCCCGTCCGCTCTCCCATAGATAAGCCAGTGAGGGCCGGATTAGTAGTTGGGTCGGTGACGACCAGCGAATACCTGGTGTTGTATGTTGTTTTTATGAGACCAGAACTATGATTTTGCTTTTGTACACACCGATGATGGTTAATACAGAAACCGCCCTCAGGTTTTCAACGATAGAGCGTCACTATAAGCACCAACACGGGAGACTCTATAACGGTAATTGAGTGGCCTTTGTTATGTCTTCTATATGCAAATGCTTGTTGTACATGTATGACAACGATCAGAAATAGCTACAGTGCCTGAAGTGTTGTAGAAATTCCCCCATGCTTTCACTGAGCTTATTCGAAATTCCGAAAGCCCTGGCACAGTGGTTACAATTCTGCTAGCTGCTCCGGAAGTGCTCTAAGATAGTCTTGCTATAAACCGTGGAAACCATTGGTATTATAAATAGCCGGGAACCTCCCATATACTACCCTCTGGTTTCCTATTTCAACCGAGCTTCTTAAAGCAGTGCATGTTTCTTTCTCTCTGATGGTACCATCGCTAACTCGCTCAAGCAGTTAATCAGCGCTGTTCGGACTGACCTCGAGCCACGAGGATACGGCATGTATGAGGCAATTCAATCAAGCTTCAGCATAATTACCATTTACCACGATATCTATACATATAAGAGATGCGTATTACATGCTGCTAGCTAACAGGTTATCCTGGAAATGTCAAATTCATCATGAATTTCCAACTTCTTCTAGAACCCATACAGCGCCCTGTAGTTCCAGTTTGACTTTGAATCTGAATAGTCATGTCACCCCTGAGCAAACGGCCATCCCATCATCCATTCCGAGAACCAGTAACCGCAGTTCGGCGTTACTCAGTATACCACAATGTCAGACAGAAGAAATTGGCTTTTGTTGTCTGGGCCTGCCTTGTCACACTGGCTACAACAGGACGACCGGTAGCTTATCTGATCTCGCTAAGAATATATTGTATGGTTGAACAATGTCGTCCTAGAGAAGCAACTCACCGCCGTGAACACACGAAAAGACATCAGTGATGTAGGAATGTGTAGTAACTTTGCTTAAATATTACATTATACATGGGTATCCATACTTTAGGTGAATACTCCCAGGCTATTATCATCGCATAAAAGGGTATATGAAAAGTCGTGCTGTGGGCCAGTTCCACTTCAATCGCCTTTCGCCAACAGAACCTGCAAAGCACAAACCCATCGGTATCTCGGTCGTCTCAAGGTACACAAAAGAACCCATCCTTGTCTGATAAAGACTAAAATTGCAATCAATCCCGGGGTATTGGCCGACGACGTGCGTCAAGATCAACGCGACCAACTCCATCAACGCCTTGCACGCATATCCATAAAGCGGAAATCGAAAATAAACAAAGGAAACATCGGGAACGGCATCATCGCCCTCCAAGCGAATCCAAGAAGCAAGACTCTAGTACTTCTTCTTCTGTCGGATCTTCCACTCTGCCCGGGTCACCTTCATCAGTATGTCCTCATCCTTAACCGGAATCCAGGATGTCAACGCCTTCATGGCGTTCTCAAAGTCCGAGTCGAGAAGGATTTCGCGCAGCGCGTGGATCAGAGCCGCGCTAGTGGCATGCAGAATGTCAATGCCGTTCATGGCGGTCGGAGAATCGGGTACCTTGGGGGAGTCAGAGGGATTCTCCCCAAGGAGCAGAAAGACGTCCCAGACGCGAAGCTGGGCAGCAAAAGGGATGGAGAGGTTGAAAAGCGTCAAGTACCACCGCGTGCCATAGGCTGTAGGATCGATGCAGAGATCAGACTCGGAAAGGTCAGTACGGCATCATGTGTCGAGAGGGATGATTGTGCCTTACCAACTTCTTTGCGACGTCCTTGCCGTTCAGCCACTTAGTCTGCAGATCGTCCAGAGCCGCCATCAGTCCATCAAAGCCGGGGCTGTAGAGCTTCTCAAGTCCTCGCAACTGCCACATGCGGACGAGCATCACAAAACATTTCTCCTCGTCGAAATAGCAGAGCAACGTCGCCGCCAACGAAGCCATGCCCTGGACGTAGCCGGTATTCGGGAAGTAGAGCGATAGCGCGTGCAGAACCCGAAACAGCAGGCGCTGGCCGCCCTTATAGCGCTTGCGAAACATGACGTGCCTGCTGATGGTGCGAGGAACGTCCAGGTCAATCTGCACGTCGTCTGGTGATCCCCTGCACTGGAGGCGATGGAAGTCAGTGATGATGGAGTCCTCGGATGGAGAGTTCTTGTGGGTCCTGGCGTGGGTTGCCATGAACGAGTACCAAGCGGAGGCTCTCCATCGGTCGGGGATGCCCTTCCACGTCCTATCAATGAGCTTCTGGTTCTTGACGTCAAACTCGAACTCCATGCCTTCGCCGTCTCTTCCTTTTTTGACGACCTTGGCCATTTTCCGCCACTTCTCAGACCTCTCCCATTCTTTTTTCTTGATAGCCTCGGATATCATCTCGATGCTCTCTTCATCCTCCAAAGAAAGTGAAAGCATGCCTCCAGCGACGTCCATCCAGCGCCGATCCTTGTTGTGAGGAAGTAAATTTCCCGCCTGCCTGACTACCGATCGGGCCGATCGACGCGATGCGGCAGATGCTTTGGAGTTCTGTGTGTTGAGGGATCGAGCGGACACTTTCCTACTGGGTCCTCTGGAGGGCAACGCTAGCCCGAACACATCTCGTTTAGAAAGGCCATTCTTCTTCCTAGGAGCGTACTGTGACGACTTGAGCTCTGTTGGGGTGCCGCCTCTTGACTCAGGCTTGCGCGGGCTGATGAAGCCGTATCGATCAACGTCTTGTCCTTCAAGGTCTTCCCAATCTTCAAGACCGCCCGCCACCTCATACTCGCTTCGCGTTTCGGGCCTTTGGGAGTAGGAACTTCCAGATCTTGGAGTATCCCAAGCGGGAGGTTGGAGTTCGGCGACACTGTAGACGAGACGTGTGTTAGCACATCAGCTGCGAGACTGAACAGGGAAAAAGGAAACCATACGGATCGTTCTCCAATTCCTCCGTCGGACATTCATCGGGCGCTTCGAGACGCTCGCCAACATCCGACGGCCTGCCTCCGTCTTCCCATCTGAGGCCTTCACCTGATTCATAGAGCGATCTCACCTTTCGAGATTCCATCTCCACGTCTGCGGACAAGATGCGAATGCTGGGAGTCGGCATGGTGACTTGCGACGCTGACTCTGCGGTCGCCTCTGCCGTGGTTGCGTCGGTCGCGGTGGTCTCAGTTGCGCTCATGTCGTTGGCGCAGATGTCGGTGGTGCTGGCGGCAGTACTCTGGGGCTGCTCTTCGTATTGAATGTGGAGGATTGGGGCGGTTGCCGCAGGGGCTTCGGCGGGAGTAGGTGCAGGCGCGTGGGCCTCGTCCGTTTGCGATCTGTCTTCCATTGTTCTGTCGGTGGTTTGTGCGAGGAATGGACGACGACCACCAAACATAAGACTGCCTCGATTAGAGAAAGACAAGGTCGTCAGGAAATCATCATCGAGGAGGCTGTCGGTGGGGATGGAGATTGAAATGGGGGAGAAGTCGACGGCATCCTTGCTCAGGAGGTCGAGGTTGTCGGGGATGCTGACAGGGGAGAGATTAGGCGAGCTTTCGGAGGCTGTAAGAGAGCCCCGCGGGTGGGGGGTCATTGGCGCTGCTGCAGGTGACAGGCCGCTTAACCTTTTGTTCCGCAACTCGACGGGAGAGTCGACCGATAGTGTGCTGCTTGCACTGCCAGACGTCTTTCTTTCAGTGATTCCAAGCTGCGCGACATGACCATGGTCCATGGTAGAGGACTCTTTGCCGGTTGGAGGCATGCATCGACCGGATTGTTGTTGTTTGCACACAGACGACTCCGCGGTGGAATAGACGGAATCGATATCGCAGACGAAAGGTGTCATAGGCTCTTCCAATGGCTGTATAGCCACCAGATTGATACCCAGGGCGGCGATCTTCTCGTATACGTGCTCTTCGTCCTCGCAATCCTCCTCAGCAATGGTGGTCGAGGACGATGCAGTTGGTGCGAGTCCGGAATCCCTCTTCCAGTCGTTGACCGTCGTGTTGCGAGCAGTTACGCGGGAGCGAAATGCAGGGTGTTGATTGATGGCGGGAGGAGGAGCCACAACGACCGGGCTAGAGGACGGAATCGAGAGCGATGAAGATGCAGAGGTGGAAGTGCGACCTGTCGAGACGGAGAGAGATCTCGGGGGAGCTCGCGTAAGAATAGGGATGGGAGGCTCTGCCTGGACTGTCTTCTCATAGCGGAGGGCGATGAGGCTAGTATCGTCCTTGAAGGGCACGAGCGTAGGCCGGGATTTTAAGCGCATGCTGGCGAGTTTTTGGGGCGCCATAGCGCGGTGTTCAGGGTGCTCCGACCGGGGAGGGAGGGAGACGAACGGCCAAGCTTTGGGTCGATCCGACCGTGCTTAAAGGCAGGCGGAGCCACTGGTACCAAGGGTGCCGGCACAATGTAGGAGTGAAGGCTTCTCTGCGGTGGGTGGTCCGCTGGTGGGAGCACGACAAGTCCAAAGATAGACTGACTGGGCAGGCGGCCAGGGTAAGCGTTGTGATGGTGTAAGTGGAGGTTGAATGGCTCACCGTCGAGAACGCTGAGGGTCGTGGGCTTGGGGTTCAGGTGTGCCAATTTCAAGGCCTGAGAGACTAGACGGGCGCTAGGCAAACGAGGGAACCAAGGTGAAGACCCTAAGGGAAGGAATGGCGGTTTGGACAGCGATCCGAGAAGCCTAGGATAGTAAGGGTGATGCTCGCTGGCAGACTAGGCAATGTCAGGTAAGGCAAGTAGGTTCGCGACGTCGACGTGCGTTGGTTGTTGAGGGTTGTATAAATAGGGAGGTGATGCCGACGACGAGGGCGTGGTGGTGGTGGTGGTGGTGGTATAAGTGACTAACGAATTTGCGTGGAGGAGACAAGCAGAGCAAGACAACAAGGACGAACGGCTTGGGGACCGAGAGGAGGCATACTAAGACATCACCTCAGAGTATGGATGACGGAAGATGAAAAGGATGGAAGACAGCATGGAGTAGAAAAGGAGAGGGCAGCATGACATACCTTTGGTGGATGAGTTGAGTTGATGAGTTTCGTGGGGTGATTGGGTGGTAGGACGCACAAAACGCAGAGGGTGAGGATGGTTCTGAGAATACGATTGTGCTGGAGGGAATCCGGGGATTATTAACATCAAGTATCAGCGGAGGAAAAAAGGAACCTCTCAGAGCTGGAAGTGGATGTGTGTGTGAGGAAGATGCTCTGGCGAACGTCAGGATGCAAGATCCAAATTCAAATAGCTGGGAAGAAGGGAGAGGGCGATGGACATGGACATGAAGCAGGAACCGGAGAGCTGGGCATCCTTTCTTTTCTCTCTCTTCGCAGCCTCTGCCCCTAAAGTGCCCCTCACCATGCATCCTCTCTCACCTCCATTTCCTATTTCTACTTGGCAGATTCGTCAGAAAAAGGTAGAAAAGCGGCATGAGTGACGGGTTTGATGGATGGTTCCTGCCTTTGCAACGCGGCCCTGCTGGCTGGGTTGCAAAGGCAGGAAGCGGTGGCATTAGGAGCGGCAGCGGTCCGGCACCACAAGGCGGTCGGGGGTGGAGTACGTGCCCTGCAGAGTGGCTACGTACAGATACGTACCGCTGGCAGCTTCCCAGACGTGCTGGAGATCCACGATCCGCCCCAATCCCATTGGCCTGGCAAGGGCTTGGGACAGCCAGCCCGTGTGGGCACCTTGGTGCGTTTTTTGGCAAGTGGGTGTTGTCGTCTGAACCCTCCCACCACCAGACCAGATCAAAAGCTTTCCTTTACCTCTTTTGCCGTCGTACTAATATGTAGTCAGGGACAGAGTTCACCCTATGTGGAAGAGCCTGGGAGGCAAGGGGTGGGGGCAGACCAACAGAAGGAACGACGATGGGAGTCCACCCACGGCCAGCCACATCGCCAATCGCCCATGCGACGCAGCACAACAACCGCTTCGTGATAGGTTCATTGGTTAGGAAGCCAGCGACCATGTCACCTAGGGGCTCCGTAGTTCCCCAGTTCCCGCCATCTGGCCATGCATCCCTACCCAAAAAGAGCCACCTTCTCAGTTGTCGACATGGCATGCCATCAAGTCGGTGAGCACGCTCTCTCCTTCTCTCTCTCTCCTTCTCTGTCCACCTCTGCAGCTGTTACCGCTACTCGGGGTCATTCAATCTTAAGCCCACATTGCTGCATGACGGGCTCCGCATCGTCAATTCTTCATGACCGCCAAATCGATGGGTCCTGGCGACGATAGTGGAATCCCTGTTGTTGGTGGTTGGTCCATCAACGCCCTACTTTACTAAGATTTACTCGACACACCCATAGCCCACAAGGTAAAACAGGAACGGCTGGCCGAGGCGGCCGTGAGATTACAGTGACACATGTTCGAGAAGAAGCAACGCGATCTCTCGATCCTTCGACAACTCTTGTTCCCCGGGTAGACCATGGTTGCGGCTCTACATCCCAGCTGTCTCTCTCGGAAAGTATCTCTCGCACCTCAATTTTCGCCCAGCGTGGCAGCCATCATTGATCGCCCGTCAACAAATTCGGTCTCCTGGCTGGCCTACGTCCGTACTCACAAAAAGAAACGTGACATGAACAAGAAGGGGTCTCCGGTAACCAGCGTCCGTTGCAATCAAACACCACGGGTCCCTGCCTCCTCTGTTTTCGACATTTGTTCTTCGTCGACTTGACTCCCAAGGTGCTAAACATGTCAATCTACGATATGTTGGTAGCCACACCAATGTAGATCATCTCCCGCTCAGGGACGTCCTATCGCGGAACCTCACAGGTCGTCTTCCCGTCTCCCCTCCAGTCTTCCTTGCTCCCAGGCCCGAGGCAGACCTCATCCAACAATCAAAGCCGCTCCGCGTATCATCGTCAGTCTGACCATGGTGCGACTGAATAAATAATAATAATAATAATAACAATAACAAAATCCCTCGATAAGCAGGCTTCTGATTCCTCCTCACCTGGGGCAATCTGGAATACCCCGTGTCTCAGCTTTTTCATCTCTCAATCCTTCCGTTCGGGTCCATCAATTGAGATGAGATGTCTCGGGCGCTGCTCCGAAGTTCAACACAAACCCAATCAGCTTTGGATCGTGGTTGATCCGCCATCTGAGCAGGGTGATGCCACCAAAGCTAAAGTTAGAACACCAAGCATATGCTTGCTTGCTAGTCACCCTTCCGAAGAATGAAGTGTTGATCCCAGCTTAAGCGCCCTTCACCAACATCAGCATCCTGGTTGATAGCTGACGTCCACTTAGGCCAGCAGTTCTCTGTGCCATCATCAGCTCCCGGGAGATCGGCTGAAGCGAGAGAGCTAAAAAGGCGAGATGCATCCAAGTCAACTCGGCCGAACACCATACCGAATCGGTGAGTGAAAAAGCAATCACTTTGATGAACCTCTCAAGAACCTTTCCAATAGTGCCAAAAGAAGGCGAAAAACTCTCTCTGTTGCGCAACTTGGTACTCGCAACGCTTTATCCCTCCCGGAACCAGAATAACCAATTCTGACAGGTCATCATCACATAGAGCCACGTGCAGCAGGCTGGAGCAAACGAATGCACCTCATTGATGCTATTCTCCGTGCCTCGCGCGACACTCCAACAAGTGGCTGTTGTCATGCCCAGAAGCACCAGCGGTGTTTGCGCTGCAATTCTCGACAGCCGCCCGCTTCCCTCGAGAGGGACAACTACAGTTGAGCAGCCCAGGAACAACGATCTGACGTGGCACATTGAGCCATGTCATCCGTCCTGGACCCAAGACCATCCCCCACTGCTACTGGACGACTTTGTTAGTCAAGACCCCCTGACTTCCAAAGGCCGCATTGGGTTCGGTTGAGAGAACCCCTCTTCAGGGTTCTCTCCACCCTTCCCTCCCCGTCCGTGCCACCGGGTCGTCCCACCAGCCTCGGAATGTTTGCCTTGAGACTCTACGGTTCTATCTTCCCTTTTCACGGCTCATCTCAAGTCACGACGAGTCAGAGTGTGAGAGACACGGGGGGTAGGGCAGAGACAGAGTGACTCTGCGTGGACCACAGGTATCGCGACTCACCAAATCAGTATGTCTGACTCTGACGCTCCGTCAACGTGGCCTCGTTCACACCGACTCATCCAAATCACAAGACAACACACACATCTTCTCTTCCCCTCCCCCGCTTCCGCCCCAAAACGGACCGTTGCGAGCAAACGGACGAGCCAGAGCCACAGAGCCACCAAGCCACCGCATTCCAGCATGAGTCAACCATGATCGTGAACGGCGAGACTAGTCGTCGGCGTATGGATTTTGTTTCTTTCTATGGCATGGACCAGGCTTTTCCTTCTCTTCCTGTCTTCTAGACCAGGGCTGTTGTTCTGCTTCGTCCTGTCCGGTGCGTTTGACTAATACCAAAATTCAGAGCGACCGTCATGCCCACTCCATTGCTGGCTTCCTCATACAACATCTTCGGTCCACAACTGAAACCTTTTTGATGAGACTATGAATTGCGCTCGTCTGTGAGGCCTCCCAAGTTGAGGGGAATCGCAATGTTCCAATGTCTTCCTCCGTGTCTGTTTGTTCACTGCATCCGTGCCATCCACCCTTTCTGGACACTTCTCGTCGAATCAATCGCTATGCTTGTTGGGGCCACGTCGCTTCCATGCTCCATATGGACTTCGCAACTCGTCCTTTCTCTTCTCTGCTGGTTTTGTGCGCTTGATACGCCAAACGCAGTAATCAACCTCGCCTGCAAACACTGAAGCCCATAATCCAAGATTGCCCACGCCAAGAAGACTCCTCTTAGACCTCTTCATTCTCCCAATCCTTCTCACTAAACATGGGCCCCTTACGTGCGCCGCTGGCCTCGAGCTTTGACAGAAACTCGGGCGGCACCGTGGGAATGTACTTGCGTGCCCTCTCTCTGTTGACCCCCCCGAAGCCGGCTCCGTACGAGACCAGCATATCTGTAACTGACGGCAGCGTGAAGGGCAGCATCAGCGCCGGATCCATCAGCAGGTTTTCCGGTGCGTCGTCATCCTCCTCATCGCTCTCATTGCCGCCGGGTGTCCGCATCGCCGTCGCCGCCTGGCTCGCCGGCGTATCCGTGATGCCCCCATTCGTGGGCTTCCCCTTGACCGGCGTCGACGGCGCGCTGCTTTTGCGGTCCTCTTTCCTACGCACGTGCTCCGCCTGGATCGCTTTCAGGTACTTGAGGGCGCTCTTAGGTAGCCCCTTTTCGCCGACCTCGGGCCTGTAATGTGATGCTGCGTGGATGAGCTGCTGCGGGCTCAGTCTCTTCAGTTGTTGCAGGGTACCGACGAGGGCCTCAAGGTCGTCAGCGCCGAGTGACGAGAAGCACTGAAGCCACTGCAGCAGTTGGATGACGGGAGCCAGGTGCCGCCTGGCAGCGTCCACCGTCGTCTCGCCTGACGACTTTGTCTCGCCTCCTTCGTAATGCTCCGGTTGACGGTTGTTGGTCCTAGCCCAGTCCTCCAATGTCGAGACGTTCATACGAATCTGCATAGCTTTTGTCCGCGCCAGGTACTTACGATTAGACATGATGCGGTTGAAGAGCTCCGCGCCGAGCCAGTAGAGTAGTTGAGAGATGATTTGCGCCGTAATTACTGAGTGGATATCATAAAGGTCAAGAACGAACAAGGTGGACGACAGCAGGGAAGTAACGTTACGCGGCGCAGGCTTCGCCCGTTGTTTCGGGGAAGGGGGCCGGAAGCGCTTCTCTAGGGGCTCTTCTTTGACCTGTGCCTTCCGCTTGAATATCCTCCACTCGTTCTGGAACGCGATGTCTTCGAACCCGGGTATAGTCTCGTGGTCCAGCATCGCTGCATCGAGCACCTTGTCTAAGCGTCTTTCGGCGTCCCGGACGATGAGAATAAAGATCTCGTTGATGAGCTCGGAGAGTTGGGCCTGAAATTCGACCGTGGCCTCCACTAGCCCGGCGTCTTTCTTTAGATAGTGCAGCAGTAGGGTGGCGTTCGATATCCAAAAGGCCAGAATTGTCATGTCCCACTGGCATTGCTCCACAACATCGTTAATCTTGTCCATGGCGGATATCATGAGCTTGGCCAGCAGATCGGGGCTCGAGTGGTAATGCGCATATCTTGCGCTAAGGAATATCATGTTCGCAGGTACGGGTTTTTGTGCCGGCGATCGTTGGGGTGTCATATTGGTAATGATGATGTCGAGAATGCGGTCGAGTTCGTGCTCCTGAAACACAAACATTTGATCGTGGAGACATCGAGTCCAGTCAAACTCGGGCTGCTCTTCTTCAAGTTCGTCGGAGTTCTACTTTCGTCAGCATACAGGGTACCCAGTGAAGTGTTTGCCCCAGACATACCTCTGGCTGGTCGTCCATGCCGACGTTGCCTAGATCAACCTCGAGATCCCGGGCACTGTCCATCATCATTCTTCTTCGCAGCTCGTTTTCGGCCATCTCCTCCTCAAACCGATCCTGCGAGAACCCGGGGTTGTAAAAGTCGTCTGTCCCCGCGTTGCCAATGTTGTAACCGCTGTCGTGTAGATAGAACGACATATCGCTGTCTGGCGGCACAAAGTCGAAGGCGGTGCGACCGGATGAGGTCTTTTGCTCAGCTGAAGCACCGTTGTCGAGGAGCGCCTTGGCGATGCTCTTATGTCTATTCGTCATCGCCCACATCAGGGCGCTCCACTGGTTCCGGTCTTGCTTGTCGACGTCTGCGCCGGCATCAATGAGAGCCTGCACCACGCCCTCATGGCCCTGATTCCAGGTCAGCAACTATTCCCCCCAGCTCTGCATCGTGCCTCAACTCACAAAGCAACTCGCGTATATCAGGGGCGGTGTTCCGTCTTCGTCCGGCGCATTAATATCGACGTAGGCCTTGGCCTTCCCGCCGACGATGTTGGTGACTCTTTCGACATCGCCATTGCTAGCAGCCATGTTCAATGCCCTTTGCAACAGATCTTTCTTCTCGTCCTCAGACAGCTTCTCGTCTGCCAGTATTGTCTCCTCGTCGTCGAAGCCCGGGCCGACCCGATGGGCGGCTTGAGCGGCAATCATCTCCATGAGGCGCGCGTCGCTATTCTTAGGACCTGTTGTGACATCCTCGTCGTAGGTACGGTCGTCTAAGCTTAGGTCGCCAAAATTAAGCGGCTTTGCAAGAACGGGCGTGGTCAGGAACTGTGATTGTCCTGCATAAGGGGTTGGCTGTTGTCAGTCCGCAGTTCCCCTCTCGTGGGCATGACGAATGGATGGGAGGGGACATCGGGAACGAACCTTGCCAGCCATCGTACATTTCCGTCTCGGGGATCAGTTCGACCGGGCGACGACTGCGATCATCGAGGGACTTCGGCAAGTCATCGGGCAGTGGTCGTGGTTTCTTGTCGCCGAAACCACCATTAGCGTCCTCGAAGTCCATGGTGGGAGGAGGGGCAACTAGGAGGCCCGGTAGGCATGAGCCGGGACGGGGGTACACGGGGGTGTTTTATGCGATGCGAGTTTCGATGCGAGTTTGATGCGAGATGCAAGAAGGATGTCAGTTGCAGACGGCGCACGGAAAGTTTCGTGGCGAGATGCTGTTGTGACGGGATTGTGTTCGAGGGCTTTGTGTGCGTATGTCTCTCAGGCTCCGGATCGAAGAAGTCTCGGCGCAGCTCATGTCGTGTGATGTCGAGGGGTAGAGTGTTTATGTGTGTGTTGTCCAGTGAAGGTAAAGAAAGGACTCTCGGTGCCCGAGTCCCGCAACGGTCCACGCCAACCACCAACGGGGAGCCTAGTCTAGGTAAATGAACGAAGGGCTGTTGATGTCACTAATTGACTGCGGCGAGGTGCTGAAGGAACGTCGTCAGTGTGTGTTAGTTAGTAGCCTTGGAATCCTGTGGACCGTGCACATGCCCTTCAGCATTGAGACGCTCCACTAACCTTCCCCTGACGGAACTTTACCACACGGGTACCTGAGCAGAGGTATTGGTTCTCATATGCATATTCCTGTGTGATACCACATTAGTTTGTTCGTCGATTGTTCCTTTGGCCTTCCTGTGATACATGTGAAGCACCTGAAGGAGATATAAATCCTGAAGAAAGTGAGTTCGCACCCATCGACTTGACGCAACAAAGCAGGCCCTGGTGGACACGCAGGTTTCTTCTTAACTCAATTTTGTAAATATAGAGTGTTCTTTTATTTTGATTTTGTTTGGATGCCTCAATTTTTAAAGAAATTTTATTTTATTTTTAATTTAGTCTTTTTGATATTCATTTTTGATAATCCCACACATGGACTGTTCATTTACTCATTCCATATTGATAAAATAGCTTTATCATACAGGAAATACTGAACACTAGGGCCTCGCGTACAACGCCTACGCCCTCTTTCCGAATACACGCAGTCTCTTGACTCCTCCGTCTGGAATAATGGTGATCTTAACGTGTGTCACGACCTTATCCTTGACCGCGCTCGGGAAGTCGTGCTCCTGATCCGGGCCGCACTTGCTGGGAACAACGATCTCCGCCCACCCGGCGGCGTCCGCCCCGGGCTCGCCACTCTCAACCCACGAAAGGGCGTCAATCTTGACCTTTTGTGGGAAGTTGCCGCGGAAGTGCGCCGTGTCGACGACTACGTTCTGCACGTAACCCGGGGCCCCCAGACGAACAATCGTCCAGTCGACGTGGCCCTTGATCCGCGATCTCGCTGTCTCCCACCCATCGCCCATATCCTTGCCGCGGCCCGGCAGCAGGAGGTTGTCCTTGGTACCAAAGTGCTGGTCGCTACAAGAGATGGCGACGCCGCCATTCTGTGCCGCAGCCAGGTCGAAGATGGCCTCCTTGTCGTCGGGGAAGACGGGCACAGCGTGGCCGAACAGACGGAATCTCGCAATGCCACCGTCCGGGTACATATTGAGACGGACGTGGGTGTATTGCTTCTGCTTGGGCTCGGCCAGTTTCCATCCAAAGCGCTTCGAGGGGCCACACTCCTCATTGCCAAGAATGGTCTCCCACTGGCCCCTGCCGCCCTTCCATGAGACGACCTCGTCGTCGTTGAGGTTGAAGCAGCCCTCCACCGATATTGAGGGGGCATGGTTGCCGGAGAAAAAAGCCGTGTCGACCTCAACACCCTCGACGATCCCAGAGGCGACACCAAGACGGACAATGACCCAGTCGAAGGGTTCGGTGTTATGGCGTCTTGTTTCCCAGCCGTCGTACCAGGCACCGGTGTAGACCATCTTGCCCGGTTGTCTGATGGGAGGGGTAGGCGTTAATAGATTGGAGGCCTCGGCGAACCACTCATCTGAAAAGGCGAGAATCTTCCCACCCAGGGCAGCAGAGATCAAGTCTGATCATGTCAGTAACCGTCTACATGTATGCTTGCCTGGCCGGCAAGATGGCTGAAATGCTCACCAATGCTGCTCGAGCGAAACGTCTTGTCAATGACGTCCGAAGCGACCCTGGTGCTCTTGACCTGCTCCAGCGTGTATTCCTGTTCGCTGGCCATGATGAAAGTTGGATGGCGGGGTATGGAGGGGTTGATGAGGGGCAAAACAATGGTGAGATCGCAGCTTCACCAAGACAAAACCTATGAAGGTGTTCTAGAGTCAAGCCACAGCGCTGGGGCTTTTACAAAGTTGAAGAGAAATTGGATAAGTTGTGAATATCTTTCCATAGGAGAAGGAAAAGCCGCAGAGAGTCATGGCTTGCCTCCGGCTCGTCAAAGGGGGCGCGCCGAGCGGCCAGTTCCGAAGTCGGGCGGCCACAGCTGACGGCCGCATCAAAGAGTTGGTGGTGCGGCCGGCGGCCAGAAGCGCGCGGCCGCGATAAGCAAAGGTGTAATGATTTGAGCGAATTAGCTAACAGCCAGGCGGCGGACCAATCTGCTGCTGTCGCACTGCCCCCGGCTGTGTACCAAAGGCAAAGTGCTGCCACTGCGCTCTTCCCCGCATCCTCATCAGTGCCAGCGTGAAATGTCCCCGCTCAACCGCTGTAAGGCCCTGGGAGAACTGGCACCGAGAAGTTGGGGCTCCAGGACGTGAGCCAAGGCGGGACTGCCAGGTCGAATGTTCCCATCCGGGAAACACTCCGTATCCTCTGTCTCGAGTGCTACACAGTATCTAGTTTCTTGCGATGCCGGGCTTAGACCGACTCCCGTGAAAGGTACTTTCCGGGTCTCGACTGACAGGCTGGGTTCAGAGCTTTGCGGGCAGCCTGCAGCATCGAAGTTACATTCCATAATACATCGATGATCCTGTAACATTGCCGATCTGATAAGAAGTCGCATCGAATACTTGAACCAAACTTGTCCCGAGGGTATCATGCTGCTTGCTGTGCATCGGGCAGCAGCAACATGCCATCGTCTGACGTTGTATATCGCGGCTAAGGCGATGGAGGAATCAGTGTTGATGAGTACCTTGCCAGTAGAACAGAAGCATCAATCCATAACGTAAGCTATAACAGAGCCAACCGGCAGGGCAGGGGTCTCATCGTCAAGTCTCGTCTCCCTCACGGAGATGGATGACACGCACATTGGCGTCGTGTTTTCACCTAAGTTCCAATGCCCAGCTCAATATGATGGCAGGCGCTAAGATTGGAAATCCGGCCGGGGTTTGACGAGTGTCAAATGTCAACTGTCAAATGTTGTCCACGTTTCGGACCCCGTTATCATTTCCATCGCTCCCGGCTCATTGGCCTCTGTGCTGTCTGGTTCATTAACGTTTGGACGTGCAACAGTTGCTAGACAGGAGCCGAGCGCCATGCGAAAAATGCATAGACGATCAAAGACGCCATCTCAATGCGTACCGGCCCCGATGCTGGGGGAAAGCTTGAGGACGGCGGTCCCATCGCATTAGATTTGCGATGAGGTGCGGTGGGCTTTGTGTGTGTGTGTGTGTGTGTGTGTGTGTGAGATCTTCTTTAGTGGCCTCCAAGGTACTTGGTGCATCCTCCAGCCCCAAATCTACAGCGACCTCTACCCCACCATTGCTCTGCATAGTAGTGTACTGTTCCCTGCGATGCCCCCCCCCCCCCCCCCCCCCCCCCCCCCAGACCGACGGAGTCGTTGGATCTCGAAAGCCCAAGTCAAGTCGGGTCACGAGAGCCCGTCCCCCGCTACCAGCAGTTCGGCGCGGGAGAGAAGGATCTGAGCAGCGCGAGTTGTCAAGTTACACAAGTCTCGACTCGCTAGATTGGCGCACGCATACGAATGTTCCACCCTTTCCCGATTGTGCTCTTCCCAGATCTGCTAGGGTGGAGGGAGGCGTGGAGCTCCGACCGCACCGGCACCTGCCGCCCCACGGACCGGCGATCGCGTGTGTCAGTTTGGGGGAAAGAAGAAAGGACCCGACGACGAGAAGAGACTGCCGGAGAGAGAAAGACAACAGGCGCCTACAGCGTCGTACAGTGGAAAGGAGGGAGGGAGGCAGTAAGCGAAAGGAGATCGGGAACGAACGTCCGAGGGTTGTAATACATGACAATAAGTCCGAGAGCCCCAAAAGATACCGTCCCCCTTTTCGTTCTTTTTTCGGCACCGAAGAATCGGAGCCTAGTGGATGGAGGCGTCTTTTCTTTCGGGGTACCGGTGGAGCAACGACTCCAGGTTCGAGGTTGACCGGGAGGCGGAAACATGACGCAGACACGTGGGAAAACGATGAACAGAGCGCGCAGACGTCTTGTGATCAGGCGCCTGACCAGGGACACAGGGAAACATTATTCTTCTAGACATGCATCATTCCGAAAACCCGCTCTTTAAGTGAACCATAATACACCTCTCCATGGTCGACTACGCTGTCATAATACCAGCTCGCCGCTCGTGCCGCTTCGCATCCTTTCTCTCTCGCGCGCGCGCGCATTGAAGGTATCCGTCTGTAGACGCCGATGCCAGACAAAACCAAACCCGGAATTAATAAAACAAAGAAGTTTCCCTAATACAACACATAAAGAGTACATCTTCGGCCGTTTCCATTTGTGTCGTCAGCCACTTGTTGTCCAATCACCCAACCCGGCCCATAGACCGGAGCAAAGAAGAAGGACTGATCTGATCTTTCTAGTCGAGGCGCGACTCCCCTCCTCACGATGAGGACTTCTCGCTCGAGTCCTGCTCAGGGTGGTAGTTGGTCTCCCCTAGCATCGCCGTCGGCTGCGTGGTCATGGCCGTCTGCGTGTTGGGCTGCGGCTGCGTATGCACCGTCGGGCCCGTGGGCTGCTGCGCCGGCGGTTGTGACGAGGACCGGGTCGCCGCGCTGCCGGCCGTGGCTGCGTGCAGTCTCTGGTCTAGCGTCTTGAGTGCCAGCGCTCTTCTGCGCTCCGCTTCGGCCCTCGCGCCGCCGGGGACGCTTCTCTGGATGTAGTTGTTGCCTCGCCCAGCCGAGCCGTTGTCCGAGAACGGGGTGCATACCCGCATCGCGACCAGCACCTCGAAAATCTGGGCCGAGACGGTGGCTACGAACGGCTTCACCGGCGCGGGGAAGAACTCGGCAAACGCAAATGTCTCGCTGGCATCTCCGCGGAGGGAAGTCGGCTGAGAGGAGTCGAGATCGGGGAAGACGGTCTTGTAAAAGCGGAGGTAGGTCCAGCTCGTAAGGAAACCGCTCAGAGCAAGGGAGAAGGAGGCGGTCGTCAGAAGCGGCGTCAGAGACAGGATAAAGACGATGCCGAGGTACAGCAGAGGGAATCTCGGAACTCGAAGTGACAGGATGCCACGGAACAGCGTGACGGTGTGCGCCGGGACGAGCTGGCTGAATGCGACGAGGAAGGAGATCTGCATCGGGATCGTGCCGCCAATAACGGTCAGTCTGTTTGGAGCTTGATTAATTTCTGTAAAGCCCGAGTCGCGAATGGATCCAACTTACGTCCAGCGCTCGTTTCTTGTCAGGGTGAAGAAGATGATCATGAGCGCAAAGGTCAAGGTGTTCGGGATCAGAGCAGTGATGGCAACGAATTTGGCCAGCTCGGCCGACGACCAAGCTCTCTCCAGGTATCTACCTCCCTGATAGATAGTGACGCAGGCGATGGCAAGCGTGAAGATGTTGTTCTCAACGAGCGTCGACGTCAAGAAAGTCCACGGGTAAATAAGGGAGAGCTGAGGGATGAGCGTCAAGTACGGTATCACGATCTCGGACGTTGCACTCCATTGGCGATAACGAATCGCCGCGCTCAGGAACGACTGCACAACGAGCACGGCCAGAAGGACCCGGGTGACCGGCGGGATATTGATTCGAGGAGGCATGGTGGGACAGCTTCCGGTCGGGGCGGTGGACGTCAACAGGTCATCTAGGGTGCGATCGTGACAGCATAAGCTCGCTTTTTTGCCCTTCAGATATCTGCTCCTGGAGCCTCACCCAAGGGGACACTTGGACGCGAATGGCAAGGCGTCCCAGGGTCGTTTCAGTGGGGCTCTTGATGGCGGATTATAGTCGCACCGGTGTCCGGGAGGAAGCTAGTCCCGCCTGGGGCAGAAGTTGTGAAGCCTGGCGCACAGGCCATTGTAGACAGGACTGATTGGGTCCCGCGGTCTATTTTGACGGGTCTCCAGCAAAACTGACACGGGCATGCTTCTTGTCCCCCCACCTGAGGTATGTATCCTCGAGCCACGTTCCCACCAAACTCCCACTTGTGCCTCAATAATGCATCTTTCTGCATATCAAGTATTAACAGCGGCAGGTGCCTCCGACAAATGGACTCTTACTTGGACAGCCCGACTTTCGATTGATTCGGAGTTGACACAGCAGTAGCAGCGACGCACAAACAGCACAAACGAGCCCCAAAGGTTTTCCAATCATCTGCAGGGCGATGAACGGGCTGGGAGGGGGCGTGGTAGTGTTCCACTGGTGGATCCGACAAGTCTTCGATGCGGTCGAAACGGGGAGATCTCGTGGTTCCATCCCTGCAGGGCTCCCAAGGGCACTTTTGGTTCGGTTGAACGCCAGCCCAGCCCGGCCGTGCTAACCACAGCCAGAAGCCGCCCGTCCACCTTTTTCCACAGGTGCCACCGACTCGTCCGGCCTCTCGACAGGAAGAACTTGTTTGTTTTGGGTCCGCACGGTCAAGCTCAGAGATCATGCCGACAAGGTCTCGAGGAATGCTGCAATGGAGAACAAGACATGCCCTCCTCCACGCAACTCGACGGGAGTTTAGGCGAGGGGGTCACTGAGCTCAGTGTCCTGACGGGAAAACTGACTCGGGAGCAAGGCCCCTGGGCGCCTTCGGACGGTGCCGCAAAACCTCGGACGGCTCGCCCTAAGACCACCAGAAGAAGTGCCAGATCGCTCGTTGCTCGACTAGGTTGGGCTCGGTCGGCTGGGAAGAAGACGCCGTTGCTTTCGCCATGGCATCATCAAACGATAGGAAAAGATTATCGATTCGAAGGAATCCCGCCACCAAATCTATCACCTGTCACCGGTGCAACGGCTGTCAACCGGCCCAGTCGTCTGCGGCTGGCGGCTGAGGGCCGACGAACCCCAGCCCTCGTCATCAAAATACCCCAGACCTTGCGGCGGCATTGCGTTGGGACGCATGTCGCCATTGATTAGACGGTCTCGGAACAGAGAATCAGCATAAGCACCAGCATCAGCACAAGCGCAGCACGAGCGACAGCGGCCAGCATTAACTGAGTCTGTGCTGCCAGGATGCTACCTAGGGGTGATCTCTCTGTGTGAGTGTCCTGCCATTGCCAGGGGCGTTTCCGAACGCCAAAACGTTGGCCAACGCTGACGGGAGGAAATTTGACCCCAAAACGAGGTCCCATTCGGCTTGGACTGATGTGCCGGTGTGACTGGCCAGCGATGAGTGGTCACAGACAGGCGGTGGCAGGGGGCCCTGAAGAAGTCCCCGGAGCTATTAAAGATCGAAAGGCATGCAGCCATCAAATCCTTGTCCACACCCACCCACAGGCGCCTCGCAACCAGCGGTTCTCGCCAGGGAAGGCCCCTTGATGGGCAATGCCACGTACACACAAGAGATGACCTCGCGAGCAGACGGGAGGAAGGTGGTGGTGGATGGTGAGAGCGGAGGAGCGAGCAGTAGGAAAATTGATGGGCCTCGATCCGATGACGACGACGATAGCTTTTCCCCCCCTTTCAAATGGAATGACTTCCAGCGCAGCCCTACAAAGGGAGGCTGCCTACTCCCGACGACGACCTTGGGTTCCCCCAGCTCTCTGTTGTAATAATTGGTTATCCCCCACCCGGGACCGTACCTTGCCTTGCCAGGCAAGGTTGCGAGGTACGTACACGACGGGTAAGAATTGGAAACAGACGACAAACCGCTGACCATCTACGCGGGCTGCAGCCCCAAGAGGCGCGGCCCTCTCTCGGCATTAGCCTCTTGGGCGATGGCCGCATGGGGCAGAAATCAGAAAAAGGAAGACCGGGTACGTACCGCGTCGATTTGTGCATGCAGGCTAGGCCATGCTGCAATCACAAAGATGGTTGGGGGGAGACGTCAGGACGCAGCACCCAGTGCGCCAGACAAGCATGCGTAGTCCAGTGCTGGTGCCGGCGCTGGTGCTTGTCTCGTCTGCTCTCTCCGGAGCCTGGCTCTACGGCGTTTGGTCCGCGTGTGTCCCCTGCTTTTTGATGATGCGTTTTGGCTTTTTGTGTTTGTCGCTGGGGGCCAGAACTTCAAAAGTCAAGACTAAGGACTGTGAGACTGTTTCTGGTGGTGGACCTGTCTCTCTCTTCCCTCCCAGTCCCCCGACCGGTGAGGTGGGGACGGGAACGGCATCATCGACGACGATACAAGGGGGGATGACGGAGCATGGAGGCAGGTCACCAGTTGTGATACAAATACTGCATTCGATTGGCGCAGATGCAATAGAAACTACGTGCGGCGAGCGCGCGCACTGGGTAGACAAGACGGACGGCAGAGTTAGAAGTCTGAACAGCAGATTAGGCCCGGGACAAAGGCATTGGAGTTTTCGGGTTTTCGCAATGGCTGCTCAAGAAACTGGGGAGCTGCCTTACGTAAGGCGGGTTTCGAGGGGGCGTCCTCGACATTTCAAGTCCCAGGTGGCAGCCAGCCAATCCGTGCATCCCATCCCTGAGTCCTTTTCAATGTATCTTTGACTGTACTCGTACTCCGTATCTTTATTTTTCAGAGTTCAACGTCGCAAGCCCTCCAGCCCTCCATCCACTCCAGCTGTCCGGCCGCCTGCCAGGACGAGCCCGGCACCCACAGTGTCTTGCTTGTTCTGGACCCCTGAAACGATCGAGTTTTTTTCCTTCTTCTGATGCGGTCACGCAGACCGACTTGTCGATACATACACGATTACTTACCTACCGGTACTAACCTGCTCGGTCCACGGTGGCTAGAAGAAAAAGATTGTCGTTTCCCAGCGAAGGGGCGTGAAAATGTGATTGTTGTCAAGGATAACCGCACATGAAGCTATCCTGACTTGTGCCCGGCAGAGCCCCCGGCCACGCTCGCATTGCACCACAGCGCGGAGAAGCCTGTGAGAAGCGAGCGAAGCATTATTCCCGTTTACCCCCCGTCTCTGTACCTTAGGGATCGGGAGATACGTAGAGTACGTGCAAAAGCACGCAGGTCAGCCAGCCCAGGCAATGTACCTGGAGGTTTCCCACGGCCAATGTACTGTACGGCAAGGAACCTCGCCTCAGGCAAAGCAAGCGCAAGGGGCGGCATTTTGACTGGGTGGTCAGGGCCACCTTCCAAGTCCTCAAAATGTGGCTCTCCCAGGAACCCTGTCTTTTCGGCCTGGTATTTTGAGTAGCAGCCCCAAACACCCCCAAATTCGATGGACCACAACAACAAATTGACGGACGGGACCACGGGATTAGCAGAGAATTATCGTTTTCTCGAAGCCTTTCCCGCACCTTTGGCCCCATACCCAAGCACAGTGCATCCAAGGCGCCCCCTAACGCTGGCAAAGACGACAAGACGATGATGATGATGGCGATGATGAAAATGAAGGCGAAGGAGAAGGCTGTATCTCTCATCAGCCAGTCATTCCCTGCACGGAGATGCAGCCAAAGGCCAAGGTCCCTACCCAGACAACGGACATTGAAAGAAGAATTGTCTGCCTGCCCGCCCTCTCATCATGCCCGTTGGCTTCGATCCAACGCTACTCTGCACACTGCTACGTACTGGCTGACTGGCCCGGGAGCACTTCGAGGAACGGCCCCAAAGGTACGCTGAAGGTTAAGTACCTTGGATCATGCACTTTGGACCGGCTCCACACCCGTCCGACATGGTCGGTACGTACCCTCTCCTTGGGTATGCTTGTTCCTCCAGCTCCCGTCCCAGTTGATGGAAGTCTCCAAGATTCGTGTCTGGTTGATGCTGGCTGCGCTCGTTCGTTCAGTAGTCTTCCCTGGGACTCTCAAAGCCTCGACCGGGGTCCAGGGGCCTCAAGTTGGCCCCTCCCCCCTTCCCTCTGGTAATTCCCTGCTGCTCCTCATCCGACAGCGACTTGAATGTGTGTGTGTGTGAGAGAGTGAGTGAGAGAGTGAGAGAGGGAGAGATAGTGAGGAAGAGGAGTGCGAGCGCGTGCGAGTGTGCGCGTTGCAACTGCATCGCCGTACCGCTGCACCAAAGGAGATGAGGATGGAGGATGAGGAAGGCCGAACGTAAAGGTACCTCACGTGGAGACGAAGATGGAGAAGACGGAGAGGAAGGGGTCAATGGTGGTACTGACCGTGGGTGGTGGTTTGGCTGCTGCGAATGCTAATGCCAATGCCAATGCCATGGCCATCCCACTTCAATCCACCATGTGCTGCGCACCACAAGTTCGGCGCAGAGTGCAATGCGAAGGAGAGAGAGAGGAGGACACGCAAAGAGCGAGAAAAGGCGTGTGTGTGCCAATCCCGTCATGTCCCAGTTGCAGTGCTGTCTCTCTTCTTCCTCCCCTCTCCCCCCCCGGGCCAGTCATTGGTAGTCCCCTACTTCAGTCGCTAGCCTAGTCAGTGTCTTCCATTGAATCCAACTGGGCTGCTGGCGCTAGCGCCACGCCTCACGCCTGGTCTCGCCTAAACAAGGTACCTTGCCTACGTACCGCCAGATTCAGATTCGCCCATCCTTCCATTTCATCCACTCTTGCGGGCTTCCTCAATCTTCAATCTTTCCTCTCATCTCGAATCGACGACCGCAAAACCGCTTCACCCTCACCCTCGACGACGCCCTCGGAAGACGCGCCCGCGAACGCCTGATCGTCGAGTCCACGATAGAGTCCCCCGTAACGAACTGATCTCAATTACGCCGCCCACAGCGGCACTTCGCGGCATCGGCATGGTCACCAAGGAGTACCTCGACTCGGACAGAGTCAACTTCCTGGTCTGGAGGTGAGTTCACCCTTTTCGCATCTCACCCGCACCCGCCGCACCTTCACACACACAGTCGCGCGTCTCACTCACCTCACGCCCTGCGGCTTCGTTCTTCTTGTGGATTGGGACTCTCGAGAGCGGCCGCCTCTCACTCCTTCTCCTCGTCGGCATTGCTAACGTCAATTCGATCCACAGGTATCTCTTGGAAGGCAGTACGTGATGACCGTCTGGGTACAGCCAGCGACAGCTGGTGGTGGGCCATGGCTTTTTTTTCTCCCTCTCACTGACGATTGCAGACTACCGAGAAACCGCAGCCAAGTTCCAAAAGGAATGGCACATTCAGCAACCTCATCGTCATTTTGATTTCGCAAATCACGTCAAGAGCCATGCATTGGTGTCCATCATCAACAAGGGCCTATGCTACCATGCCCTCGAGAGAGAGCATGCGAAGAAATCGGTACGTCGATCCACTCCTCAGCCATAGCTGCTTTTCCCTCTTCCTCCCCTCCTCCGCGTCATGAGCAGCCGATGCAGCCCGAGTCGGCGACGGGCGGGTGGGTGAGAGTGTGTGGAAGTGTGCGAACTTCGGCAAACTGACGCTTTTTCCCTTTGCGCGTGCAGGTGCCTCCAGATGCTGCGGCTGCGGCCGAAGCACTGCAGGTGGGGTTGTTTGGGCCATTGATCGTTCAACCGCCTCAAAAGGTCGAGGAGGACGAGGACGCCGATGGCGAGGTGGACGACACAGAGATGGAAGTCGAAAACACTCGGAAACGCCAATTTGACAGCCGGCCACAACAGCACATGGTGAATGGCGGCTCACCCAGCAAGCGGCCCAGGCTCAGCAATGGGTACGAAAGCACGAACGGGGCAGATGCAGCCACGGACCCCATGGAGCTAGACAGCCACGGCGACAACAACCACGCCTATCCGTCGCCCCTTGAGGGCGAACAAGCTCCGACGCCCACTCCGAGAACAGATGGTCCTGAGCAGGGCACGCAGGTCGACAAAGTCGAGGAACTCGCTACCGAAACCACCTTTTTGCGATTAATGCCCGATGACAGCAGCAGCAGCACCACCACCACCGCCAACGCCGGTGACACCAACAGCGTTCAGGATGGCGGCGCCCCGACGACGACTGCGACTGCTACTGCAAGTGCAGGCGGCCCCGGAGCTTCGCCCTCGCCAACCAACGGCGAAAACGCACCCATCTTGCTGCGCTGCGAGTGGAACCCCAAGGACCCATCAATCTTGGCGGCTGCTGGAACCGATGCGCTAGCCCGCATTTGGACCATCTCACGCTCAAGCACAATGACGCCCGCTCCAGCTTCCGAGCCCGACGGTCACGTGCATGGAGTCCATCGCCCGTTTCACAGTCTCATTGACGACGAGACACCCAAGACGGCCACGGTAGGCCAGCTCGCCTGGAACTGGGGGGGAACGGCCATTGCCATCGCGACGGAGCATGGCGACAAGGCGTCGGTTCACATTTGGGCAAAGGACGGTTCGCATATCGATAAGTTCGACGTTTCGGACCCTCCCGTCATCAAGCTCCGCTGGAGCCCGAGCGATGCAGCGCTTCTGGCTATTGCGCCCGACAACAGCAACGGCAACGGAAATGGCGGCGCCCTCGTCACCGTCTACCACTCCCTCACCTCCAACACGTTGTCCTATTTCCTGCCGAACCACGACTTGCTCAACTGGCCGCTGGATGCAGCGTGGACCAGCGAAACCGAATTCCTCTTGACCGGCGGCGACGTGATGCTGTCATTGCAGTGCACCGAGACATCAATCGTCCCGAACAAGAAGCTCGAGAGCCGGGAAGACGACACGTTCACCCAGATTGTCTATGACTGGCGTTCAAAACTTGCCGCCACCGCGAGCGACAAGGGTATCCTGGATGTATGTATTCTGAGACGCCTGTGCTGTGAGAATTCGGCTGACTCAACCTTCCTTTTAGCTCTGGGACGAGAACGGCCAACGCCTGTCGATTACGGCCCATTCCGGGGCCATTACGGCTGTGCAGTGGCAACCTCTTCCCGAGGACTCCAACGTTCCGGATGACGAGAGGTTAATCGCATCTGGAGGCGATGATTGTGCCATCATCATATCTAATGCCAAGGACCCGGAGCCGGGGAAGGCCAAGTCTATCTTGACGATGGAATCGCCCATCGTCTCCATCGCGTTCACCCCTGACGGCGCCTTTATCGCCGGAGCCACGGCCGGTCGTATTCTCATCTGGAAGGTCGGAGAGCATACGATGCCTAGGGCCAGCTGGAGCAGAGCACCACACCCTGGCTGGCTTAGCCCCAAGGCCAGCTCGGAGCCGGAGGAGGAGGACGAGCATTGTTTGTGCTGGGACGCGGACGGACAAAGACTCGCATATGGAGCCAACAGCAGGGTAAGTCGACTTTAGATGCGTCATTGTGAACCAGTTCTAACCCGACGCAGTTGGCTGTCATCAACTTTCGCCGATAAGCAGAATTCGGCATAGAGTGCAGTTTGCACTCATCCGCATCGCTCGAAACATTCCAATGGGTGTTAGATCTTAGATATCACCACTCTACTGACACAAGACTGGCGTCCTCGAGTCGGGCGCTTTCATGTTCGCCACACGAGGCCGATCGCATAGGACAGCCCGTGTCGCACATTTACCAATTAAAATTATCTGCAGTTTCCGGCGTCGCGGTGGTGTTGTTTACAGGGGATACCAGACAATCCTCACAGGCGGGATTCGGGGAGAAGCCGGCTGCCATCTTGCATACGCATATTGTCGTCATCTCACACAACTGAGCTTCTGGAAAGAAGGACTGGAGTCAGCGTTGGTTTAGAGTCCGCTGTGGGAGATGATTCGGTCGCTTTCCTCATTTCGGTCGAATGCTTCTTTTTTACTCGACGGGTTTCGTGTCCGGGAGCGGGAGGGGGGATACATTACTTGGCACTCGCAGGGTCAGCGCGTTGTACACTATGCCTGTATATACCAACCGATATGAAAAAAGCGGGTTACGACTTGACGTCTGTTTGTTTACATTTCAATGAGTGAACTTAACTGTGGCCAGTGGTGCAACAAGCGGATGCTCTGGTGTCGGGGTGCTCTATGAGTCAACTTTTAAGGTATGATGATAATCACACCAGCTTCGCTGATTTTTGTCCTCTATCTTTCTCGGGTTGCCCTATTCAATGCTCATAACATCATGGAGAGACGCGGAGAGGTGAGGAAAAGAGCGGCCCATCAGCTCGATCTTGCGTTGTATTTTGGTTGGCAATGAAAGCAGTTGTCTACAATTCATCACACAAATGAGTGATTTGCCAGCGTGATAGGGTGAGATGAAGGATGGTTGCCGCCCTTCCTGACCATGATCTTAAGAGGCACTTCGGGCACCTAGGAGGGGATATCCAAGCGGGTGGAAGACGGGGGTCTATTTCGAGAGTCAGCGGCCTGGGGGCCGCGGTGGTGGCGTTTGATACAGCCCCCAGGGGGTTCGAAGTATCCGGAATCCGCAAACCGAACAATCGTGGGGGGGCTTCCAAGACTACAAGACCTAAAATCATAGCCTCTGGCCTGCTTGTCCGAATGCCTGTACCGTCTCTACCACAAAGACCAACGGCGGCGGGGTTCGTTGGTCGGGAAATGCTGATTTGAGACAGCGCCGGGTAACACAGAGGCGCTTGCAAACAATCGAGCCTCCCCCGCATCGGATCCGAGGACACTGAATGGAAAGCCACACGGCTCCTCCCCTCCAACCGCGCGACCCCCGCCCCACTCCTCGTGTCGTCTGCCCCCCCCCCACGTCAAACCGAATCGTCGAGCCCGACGTAACCTTTCATCCGTGCGCATTTCGATAATCCCATTGTCCAACTTCGACACGACCGACACGGGGGGAGGCCAGATCAACGGCATTGTTCCGGGGCTCGAGGCTTCGTACAAGGATTCACACAAGAAAAAACAAGAGAAAGAGTCAGGATTTCACAATCCTGTCTTTCAGCAGTTTCAACGTGAGGAAACGGATAGCGCGAGCTGCGGCTGTTTCGCGCGTCACCGCTCATCAACGACCTCACCTCACCTCACAAACGCCCCCTGCCCCCCTACTTCGTCTCAATCTCACAACCACTCCCCCGCCCTCATCTTCGGCCCTCTCAAATCCTCACTCGTCACCTCTCGCCGCACACTTCCAAAGATGTCAGCCCCTTACTACACCCCCCAACGCCCCTACTTCCCGTCCCCGCAACACTCCTCCTCCTCCTCGACCGCCCCGCGACCCGGCGCAGCGGGCACGTCCGCCCCGCCGTCCTTCACTCCCGCCATGCGCGACCGCCAGGCCCGCGGCAAGGACCCCTACTCCCCGCACGACAGCCCGTCCGACTCGGACCTCGAGTTCGACGGCGTGGATTCGCCGTCGCGCGGCGGCGTCGGTCGGCTGGGACACCTCGGCCCGGGACACGGGCACTCCCACGGCGGCGCGACGGGAGGAGGTGTGGGGGACGGCGACTCGCACGAGGTCAGACGACGGAAGCTCTGGGCCGTCTCTGTGCTCGAAGACCCGGAGAGGCTGGCCATGTACGCGTGTAGTCGCGGAGACGTGAGTGGTCTCCACCCCCTTTCCCCCCTTCTTTGTCTGTTCTCGCATGATACTATACCTCGGCGTATTCCTTGTTCTTTTTTCCAAGGGGGCTTTGCTGACGACAACGCAGAGCATCCCTGGCACCCGCCTGTACTTCACCCGCATGCTTTGTGGCTTCGACGAGGAGCCCGCCCTCCAGCCGCCCGACCCCCGCAAGGCCGCCTCCTCCTCGCGGCGGGACCCACGCCGGAGGAGCGCCGGCGGGGAGCGCATGAGTCGCCACTGACGGTTGACCGTATCCGGGTCTTTTTGGGGGGGGTTAAACTCTCCTGTGCCAGGGGGGCGACGAGTGATTACAGAGAGGGGGGACTCGAGGAAATGAATTACACACGAACAGGAGTTTTGGGGCTTCCACTCGGGATCGAGGGTGGGAAGGGGCATATGACGAGTCGATAACGACTGTCTTCACTCAAGATGGCTCTGTTTACTGGCTTACTCATCGGAACGGCGGTTGCCGCCCAGGTTATTCTTTTCTTTTGTCAGGAACAATGAGAGATGAAGTCAAAGGGATTACATGTATCAATGGCGTTTACGAGCTTTACCAGGTCAAGTCACTCTACTGGACTACATCAATCAATGAGAAATGGTATCGATATATGAAATGGATTATGAGTGATGATCTCGCTGGCATCCGCACCGGATCAGCCAGCTGACCTAAGCTATGTGTTCCTGTTTACCGTGTCTTCTAAAGGTAGGTATCCGCAAGGTATTCGACCGTAGTCATCATGATAATTACATGAAAAATGACGGCTGTCCAAAAGTGAGGCCAGCGTTGTGCAAAATGTGCATATATGCAACTGTAGGACTGTCCAACCATCCCAGTCCGGGTGAGGGGCTTTTGAGAGCCAGAAAGATGATGAAAAGAAAACCGCCAACTCCGAATAATGCAATAGTCTGGTCTATCCGAGGCACCGCTGCCCCCTGTTCCTCCTCTTCGACTGTCCAGATCGCCCCTTAGGCGTACCTGGCGCTCTGAGTCCTGTTCATTCCCCAGCCACCATTTTGGTAACCGTCTTGGTAGCTGCCCTGGTAGGGCGGAGGGCCACCGGGACGGGTCGCGACCGGCGGGGGTGGAGGGATGTTCGGGTTGCTCCAAGCACCCCCGTAAGCGTTCCACCCGCTATTGCCATTCGACATTGGTGGCACCGGAACCGCCTGGAGACGCTTGGCCCGGGTCCGGCTCCTGCTCCTCCGGCACGCTCCACAAATACAGCTAAACAAGACAATGAGAATAAGGAGGCCAACGACAATTACAACGGGGATGAAGATGCCCTTGTTGTTCTGGATCCAGTCCCAGATCTCGCTGCCAGCATTGGAACCCCGACACTGGCCGTTGGAGCATTTGCCACCTCCCGTGCATGATGTACCGTCAAGGAAATTTTGGTTCATCGTGACACAGGCGCCGTTGCCGATGCTGGGCACGTTACAGGAGATCATGCAGTCCGAGCTGCCGCTGTTGCAAGAAGACACCGAGCTCGCGTTGGTACGGGATCCCCAGGCAGTCTTGCACTGCTGGTCGCGAGAAGTGCACTGGCCGGAGGCGCATGTAAGGCCTTCACCCGAGTTGCCACACGAGTCTCCGTCGTCCTTGTGCACATCATTAGGGCAGGTAGACGACGAGCCGCTGCAAGTCTCCTCGGGGTCGCAAGAGCCAGTGCTCTGACGGCAAACAGTACCGTTGGAGGCAAACTGACATTGCCCGTTACAGCAGTCCTCGTTGGCCGGGTCGCATCTGGAACCTTCGGTAAACCTGCACGTCGTGGGGTTGCAACACCTGTTGCTGCCGCAGCCAGTAGTGCCGCCGCAATCGCATTCCTCGCCGGCCTCAACTATGCCGTTACCACATTGACTTCCGGTGATGGTGTTTACGTCGCGGTTGTTGGCCAGGCAGGACGACTTGACCTGGTTACGCAGAAGGCCAGAGCAGATATTGCCGATACTGCAGGGCGAGAAAGCGCGGATGCCGGTGCCGGTCGAAGGGTTCATGATGTACGCGCCACCGGCATCGCAGGTGTTGGAGCTCAGAGGGCAGCATCGCTGCATGTCGGAATCGCCGTTGCTGCAGGTTGTTTCCATGCAGTCATGCACGGCGCCAAATGTGTGACCAACCTCATGAGCGACGACCTGCCACTCACTCGGCGTCTGGATCACAACGTTTGCCGAGGCAACGGTCTCATTGTTCCTGCCGCTGCCCGAAGTCTGAGCTCCATCGGTACAGGCTTGTCCCAGCCACGCGAGACCGACGGCAGAGTCAGTACCGCAGGTACTCATCAGCGTCCAAAATGCGTTGTTATCGTTGGAGTTGCCACGCCACGCCGAAAACAGGTTCAGTCGGTCCGTAATCGTAACGCTGTTGCTGCAGGCGACGTTCCAGGGCGCAGTGGAACTGGCCTGTCCGGGACAGTTGGCGTCGCTGATGGTCAGGTTTTGGATCCCGAGCGAGATGTTGAAAGTGCTCTCGTACACCTCGGACGCGGCATTGATCACATCGATGATGTTCTGCCTGACGGCCTGGGTCGAGTTGAAAGCGGCTGTGTAGGTGCAGTCGGTGGCGACGCCCAGCAGTGCGATCTTGCGCGTCGTCGGGCAGCCGTTGGTTTGTCCAATGGTGGACACGAGGTTGACGCCGGCGCCGTTGTTACCGGTGCTGCCGTCAACCGTCTGCCTACCAAAAATGGAACGTCCGAAGAGAGAGTTTGATGACACGGACTGCAGAGGATCGGGATCCCGTGCGTCAAAAATCTTGTAGTCGCTGTTGAAGTCCAAGCTGTCCGAGTTGCACGAAGACCGGCCGAAAATCTCCCGCTTCTTCTTCAGATCCTCCCTATCGGTCCAGTATTCGACGATGTCCGAGTCCCTCCACACGACCATGTACTCGTCGGGGTTCTGCCTGCTCGGGGCATCGGGGTCCTCGCGGTGCTTGCGCGCATGATAGTTGGCTCCGGTCTGGATGCGGTGGTGGTCGTCGTCAATCCGGAAAGCGCCCTCGAAAATGGGGTCGGCGCCGTCTCGGTGTACCGTGATTCGAGCCCATCCAGCGTGCCTCCAATCGTCAGGTCGCCCCTCGGGCCGTACAAACGCCTTTCCCTTGAACACGCGGTGTTCCGACCTGTTGACCGTCTCCGTCGTGTGGATCTTGCCATCGCTGCCCATGTAGTTCACTTGCAGGGTGTTGTGGAGGATGTCGTGGTTCGGCTCCAGCGCTAGACGGATTCTCTGCTGCTTGTCGTGCAGGGCGAAAGTGAGGTCGAAGTGCGACAGGGCGTGGCAATGTTGTGAAGGGGAGTGGAAGACGGCATCTTCGAGGATGGTCACGTACTTCAACGGATTCCGCTGCGTCGAGTGTGCTGCATGGCATTAATTCCGGACTCTCTTCTTTTCTGTCCCGTGGGGGTTTTACCTAGTGCTTCTTGTGAAAAGGCAGCGAGGCCGGCGAAGGCAGCGGCTATGGTCCTGAAGGAAACCATGATGCGTGGTAAGGTCCCCGCAGATGGGGTGAGGCTCGAGGAGGCCTCGCACTTGTGGTGCTGCGTAAGCGCTGCGAATAGGAGATTGCGCGTTTGGTCGTCCTGAACCAGCTCAAAGAAAAACAGCTTCTATATCTTGGTGCGTGGAGAGTTTTCTCTCCAAAAAAGCGAATAAACAACAGATGACGAAAGAGAGGGCAGATAAACAAGGGAAAGGTAGTAAAAACAAGAACGAACGAATGGAGAAGTGGCGGTGGTGGACGGGAAAGATGGTGGAAAGTCCGGAAGTTGGTGCCGTCTGGACGATGCGGGTGACGGATGGGAGGTGGTTGCAAGTGCCAAAGCCAAAAGTCGGTGCCAGTGCCAGTGTGGGCGACGTTAGGGGGGTAAGGCGTGTCTCCTGGCAGCGAAGTGAGCGCGCGGATGAACGGTGGATTGCGCAACACGATCTCTTGGTACGGGGGCGTGGACCAACTGTATTGGAGCGCTCGAGTTGCTGTGGATTCCAAAGGCGGGCTGGGCGAGCTTGGTAACTCTTGGCCTGCTGCTACTCGGCGACGCGGCAGTGGCAACACCAATACCGAAGTATCCTTCCGGGGGCTGGGACACCACCCCGGGGACCTTGACCAAGTACTGACAGGTACCCTGCACAGCAACTACCCGCAGAAAAGCCTGGCAGAGTTACGAGAGAGATCCTTACCGAACCACTGAACGGGTGGACCACTGTCGTAAAATAAACGATGGTCCCAAATTGGGCGACTTTTCGACTCTGAAGGGTTCGGATTTTGCGTCCCTGTTTCACTGTTAGTTGCTGACAAGCCAGTTTGGATTCTGCGACCCGGTCGATCCCCCATCACCGTCCCCGGGTCACCAGTTGGCCAGCACTAATACTGCGCGGGCGCTACGCCGGGCTCTGTGTCCGCTCGCTCGCTCGCTCCCGCTCTCGTGATCCTTCCCTTGGTCTGATTGACACTGACAAAAGAAAAGCCAAGAGACGGAGGATGAGGAGTGCCCATAAGCCCGCCGTCCGTAGCTAGCTGCTGTGGTACGTATGCAGGGCACTAGCCACTGAGGTTCCGGCGCACCACCGGCATCGGCTGGCTATGACGGGTCATGTTCACACGATAGTTCATCTCATGGCGCTGACCGACATATGCAAGCAACGATTGATTCAGTTCCGCATGGGAACACAAACTCGTTCGAACGTACCGTATGAGAACAAACACCGAATCAATCCAGATCCCTCCAGTACGCTTTCAAGCGAGGGGAACCCTAGCGTTGGAAGTGGAAAGCCAAGATCTTCCTCACTGGGAATCTGACACTGTCCCCGTCTGAGCTGAGGCGACGACAGGAAGGGGCCGTTCCTCTATCCGAAATCCTGGCTGCACCAACGCGAAGGGATGCCCAGAGAGGCAACGGAGCCGAAGTAGGGGGTGCGAGGGAGGTGTTGGGATGACAGCCTCCAAAGAAATTCAAAAAGCCTGAGAAATTGAGAAGGGTTGAGGGTGTACTGTTCTAAGCAGCATGTCAGCGGCTTGCAGACGGGGTTGAGATTCCCTTAGCATCCAATCCCAATCCCGATCCCTAATCGTCTACTATTCTTAGCGGCGGCCGATATGGACAGGCTACGTACCTTTTCCTATGGTCCCAAACGCTTGGCCAAGTCGCGGCCTCTGCTCCCGTGTCTGGACAGGCGCCTCCTGTCCGTCTTTGGTGTTTCAGAGAGCCAATGGCACGCTGGGCAGGGTATTGACGGTTCGCAAGAGGAAGAAGGGCGCTTTCTCAGCCAAAGGGTCAAACTTTACTCAGAGTCCCCGAGTGGTTTCGTCGAGAATGCTGTAAGAGGTAGACTGGATTGTCGGGAATCTGGAGGGGGTTGCCCTCTCTTTTGCGTAGATCTGAAAACGTCGAGATCCCTTTGGACTCGAGCCAACAATCGTCGGCACACGTTCATGCAGCGACGATAGTTAAATACCGTTCAAGCTGCATCGAATGTCCCGGTTTCTGGGCACAACGAATCTGTGGATCCTCGATTGCACCAAAGTGCCCACGCCAATCATCTCTTGGCTTTTCCTTCTTCCTCCTGTCACTTTGCGTGTAACCGTACCCGTACGGATACCCTACGGACGGAACGGCCTTGTGTCTGTCTTGCTTCTTCTCGAAGGGTAAGCTTATTGTGAGCTTACGTCTCCCTCCTCTTGCTAAAAAACCGGGGGGCCTGACCTTGGAGAGGCTGAGCAGGCTTGGCTTAAAGTTCTCTGACGGGCGACTCGCAAAGTCGCGGCCGCTAAACTCAATTTGTCCTTTTGATGTCACCAGTCTCTCTTTTCGAGACTCGTCGTACCTTTTCAAACGGTTTCGTTGATGATGAGCACACTGCTTCTGTTCATCAACATGCGATTTCGCCGTTTACGTGCTACACCGCATTTGAGACATGACTGTCTAGACACGGACTAACAACACCATCTCGATTCGAAGCCCCTATCGGCTCAATGACCCGACTCCCAAGCAGACCGGCCGAAGAATCAGACTTAACAGACTTCCCGCGTACAGGGGGGACGAGGGTGGATGGGTCGAGGAAACTCAATGTTCTCCGGCATCGACCGAACCAATCGTCCCTCTCGTCTCAAGTCACAAAATACATCAGACGGTCTGGATTTCTGGATTTCCAGAGCGACCAACCTCAATCTTTCCCCGCTTTCACAGCCCTCTCAGTCGGGTTTAAGAGTCGTTCTACGTCCGATACCGTCAGTCCGGTGGCCAAGCAAACATGCATGTGTGGACTGCACATATCGAACTTGCGCAAATCAACAAATATCTTGGTCCACGGGATTGCGCGTCCAACCCCATCCTTTGGGTGGCTTTGCATCCCACACCACGGCCAACCAACCAGCAAACTAGTGGGATTCTCTGCGTCGCTGAATAATCGACAAACTTAACTCGAAAGCCTCGTTGAAGAAAGCGGCACCAGAGAGGCCTCCCGAATCCTCTCTACCTCTCTCTTTCTCTCTCTCTCTCTCTCTCTCTCTCCATTCTTCCTCCCCCAACCCGCGCGTTGGGTATCAAACTGCTTCCGAACGCTCACGGCACTGCGGCTGCCGCAAATCTTGGATGCCAAGTTTCTGGGTCGTTCTCCGTCCTCTCCCTGGCCTTGGGAATGCCGGCCGTGGGGAGCTTGCTTGGATTGGACCTGTTTACTCCACTAGCCAGTGTACTGGGGATCGTATTCATCTGAACGTTGTCTCTTCCTTCCCTGGGGAGCAAGTGCTCACGAGAGAAGAGGACCTCGTCTCTCGACCCGCCATGCGGAGATTCCACGATGGCCGTTGGCATGGTGGAAGGGCCAACGAGTGGTTCTGGGACAGGACACTTGGATGTAGATGCCGGTTTCAAGTGGACTACAGTCATGTTTAACAGGCAGATGCGTTGTTTGATATGACAAACCGTCCTTGGAAAGCAGCTCAACCTGAAAGCTCGCAAGGAATGAGAATCAAATCACTTTCGTGTGTACACCATCATCTCGACTATCCGTCTCAACTCTCGGGCAAGGAGTTCTATCAACCCCGACACCAACATCATGACTCCCTCTAGCCTCCTTGGCTTGCCCATCATCCCACAAAGCAGCGTTACAAGCAGACAGTCCCTGCCAGTCTTGTCACCCCAAGATTCGATCCTCTCCTTAGCGTGTAAGTGGGAAGTTAACCGACACACCACCATCCATAGCGCCGTCAGCCACGTGCTTTGGAGGGGGAAAACGAAAAAACTGTCTAGACTAGCACTCGATTCCCACTTTGTGACTCCTTTCCGCCTCTTGCCTCTCGGACATAATGGACTTTCAGTCTTGTTCTAGCAAAAGTCTTGATGACATGCCAAGCCCAACCCAAACCCAAGACTCCGCCATCCGCGGGGCCCAGATGGATGGGCCCTCACGCGCCCCCGACGCCTCCTTCCCCCCCCCTTCTTGGAAGCACGATGACGATGACGACGACGATAGGGAGCGGCATTTCTGCTTTCTAAGCTACAGTCAACAACACCACCTCGAGGGAGGCTATGCTCCTAGCAAGCAGAAGGTGAACCAACGAGAAGATGGCAAACGTTGGGCCAGTACTAACTCGTCACCGGGAGGACGTGCGGCTGGCCAAAAAGCCATGTAGAGAGACTCGGTACAGATCATCGGCGGGAACAGGTTCCTGCAGGTCCTGATTCATGGACAGCACACATACCGCGTCAACAAGGTAAGATTTCCAACCCCGACGGCACGGTATGAAGCTGCTTGCGTGCACCGAGAATTCTCCGGCCATGAAAGCTCTGCCGCTCTTGATCATGCCCTACCGACCTATGCGAACCTCAGCTCGATAACAAGCCCAGAGTGCAGGCCATTGCCCAACGACACGATGTGGTGAAGACCCGTATGCTTTGCGTCTCCCCCTTCTATCCCTCGCCCGCGGCTGTACACGTAGACGGGCCTAGAAACATCTCTGAATCGAACCACGCGCGGGGCCTCGCCGCAGCTGCTCCTCTCCTACCACCCATATCGAACCACACCCGAGTGAAAGGCAAGCGTGTGCATACGCTGCCCCTGGATCCGGAACACCACACAAACTCACGTACTTGTCCCAACCCCCAACGGCCGCTGCCGTATTTACCAGAAGCAGACCCAGTGCATGCAGACAGACGAGAGAAACATGTGTCGTGATGTATGTAAGTCGCAGCGCGGCCCGGCTGAAAGCCCACACGTTTACGAGCCGCACTTGCGTGGAACGCAAGCCGAAGGCACATACGAGCCCATGCCACCACCCGACCACACTCACGCCTCTCCTCGATAGGCACGTCCACCTTGTACCAAGCAGCCGACCCGTGCGTGCAGAGTAAAGCCTCTCACATATGCTGCTCTCCGCGAGGTGTAAGTCGCCGCGCAGCGACTCCCTAGATCGCCTTCGAGCCGGCTATGCCCTGGCATGGACACCTCGAGCACGACGACGCCATTCAGCGTGCTCTCGAAACCCCACAACCCAGCCTAGCGCGACGTCATGGCTCACATTCCATCGACCGTGCCCGAGATATCACGCCGTCGGCGGTCTTTGACGGAACGCCGCTAGCGCGCCTCCCGGCGGCCCATGGCGCAGAAGGCGGCAGAGGAAATATGCACAGGCAAAGCGAAGTGAGGCAGAGCAATGCAATGCAATGCGGACACAGAGCAGGGAAAGGGAATCAACCACCCTCGGCCCGTGACCGAAAATGGCCACGCTCAGTTCACCAACTAGCAGCGCCGAAAGTGTTGGGTCACCGGTAAGGGGCCCCGAGTCTCGGTCGTTGTACGTCGACGAGCATGGGGATCCGAGTGTCAGCGAGTTGCAAGCGTCCCGCTCAAGACACTCGCCGGGCCTCCGGACTCACGGCCGATTGCCCGGGACGCGGCGGCCGTGCTTCATCTCCATATCGTGTCCGAGACTCCGCCAAGACAGGTGGCAGAGTAGCTTCTCCCGCGTCTTTTCTTTTGCTCCAGTTCGGGCCGATGCGGTGGTTGATAGTCTGAGTCGTCGTCAGCTCTTGAGTCAGCCTACTGTCAAAGACAAGTCGTGGATGTCACCTTGGGCGAAGGAGGTAAGGGTGAATTTTGCATGTGTTTTTTTCTTCATTGGACTCAATATTCAAAAGTGTCGCTATATGGCAAGAATAAACAACCCGAAATCATTCATGGGTTTCAAGCGGGTACTTTCACCGATCGTTTGTACCTGTCATGTCCATCCTCTGTCCCGTGGTATCACATCTCATCTCTTACTCTCCCGTCCGTCTCATTAGCATGTGTTTACTTCTTCCTCTTCTCCTCATGGACGATGTTGATAATCTTTTCGACAATGGAAGGATCCGAAAGCTATCGTCGGGTTAGCACACGGACGCTTCTTTGATCGGGGAGGGTAGATGGCAACTTACAGTCGTCACGTCACCAAGCTGGTCCTCCTCGCCAGCCAGGATCTTGCGCAAGATTCTGCGCATGATCTTGCCGGAGCGGGTCTTGGGAAGGTCGGGCACGATGTGCACGGCCTTCGGCGCCGCAAAGGGGCCGATGCTCTTGCGCACCTGCATGATGAACTCCTTGCGGAGCGCATCCGAGGCATCGTTGCCGTCCTTGAGGGCGACGAAGGCGTTGACAGCCTGGCCGGTGAGCTCGTCGGCGACACCGACGACGGCGGCCTCGGCGATAGAGTGGTGTTCGATGAGCGCGGCCTCAATCTCGGCCGTCGAGAGACGGTGGCCCGAAACGTTGACGACGTCGTCGACACGGCCACGGATCCAGTAGAAGCCCTCGTGGTCACGGCCCGCACCGTCACCGGTGAACTGCGACGCTGTCAGTGGATAGCTCCTG
Organism: Colletotrichum incanum; assembly: GCA_001625285.1. Classification (NCBI taxonomy): domain Eukaryota; kingdom Fungi; phylum Ascomycota; class Sordariomycetes; order Glomerellales; family Glomerellaceae; genus Colletotrichum; species Colletotrichum incanum. Next base: position 82,329 of record LFIW01002591.1, on the reverse strand, counting down.
ATTCTGTGATGGTTTTGGTGCTTACGTAGTAGCCCTTGTAAACGTTCAGGTAAGTGTCCATGTAACGCTTGTGGGCACCCCAGACAGTGCGCGCCATGCTGGGCCAGGCCTGCTTGAAGGCCAGGACACCCTCGACATCGTTGCCGTGAATCTCTTCGCCGGAAACGGGGTCGATGATGGCGGGCTCGATGCCGAAGAAGGGCAACGAGGCGCTTCCGGGCTTGGTGGGTGTGACACCAGCCAGGGGAGTGATGACGTTGGATCCGGTCTCGGTCTGCCAGTATGTCTGTGGTGGCGTTAGCCCTGTGTGACAGTGTCACCGAACTGCAACTTCACTTACGTCCACGATGTGGGCCTCCTCCTTGCCAACAACCTCAAAGTACCACTTCCAGACCTCGGCGGCGATGGGCTCGCCGACGGAGCCGAGTACTCTGAGGTGTTTCATGTCACCCTTGACATGCTGGTCGCCGGCGCGCTTCAACAGACGAAGAGCGGTGGGAGCGACGTAGAACTGGGTAACCTTGTGGTTCGCGATGATGTCCCAGTACCTCGAGAAGTTGGGGTAAGCAGGTGTACCCTCAAAAACAACGGTCGTCACACCGAGCAGCAGAGGGGCGTAGACGACGTAGGTGTGACCGGTAATCCAGCCGACATCACCACCACAGAAGTAGCGGTCGCCGTCGTGGATGTCGAACACGTACTTGCCGGTGGCAGCGGCGCCGACCAGGTAGCCTCCAGTGGTGTGCATGACACCCTTGGGCTTGCCGGTAGAACCGGACGTGTAGAGGAGGAAGAGGGGGTCTTCGGAGTTGACGCGCTCAGGGGGGAAATAGGAAGGCCACTTCTCGACCTCCTCGTGCCACCACCAATCGCGGCCCTTGGTCATGGGCACATCAGCGCCGGTGCGCTTGTAGACCAGGACGTGGGAGACGTCGGGGCACTGCTTCAGGGCATCGTCGACAATCTTCTTGGTGCCAATCAACTTGCCGCCACGCTTGCCCTCGTCAGTGGTGATGACGACCTTGGAGTTGCCGTCAATGACGCGGTCGCGGAGGGAATCGGCGGAGAAACCGGCGAAGACGACGGAGTGGACAGCGCCGATACGGACGCAAGCGAGCAGTGCGATGATGGCTTCGGGAATCATGGGCAGGTAGATGGCGACGGTGTCGCCCTTGCGCACGCCCATCTGCTTCAGAACCCATGCGGTCCGCGAGACCTCGCGCAGGAGCTCGCCGTAGGTGACGTTGCGGCCATCGCTAGGCTCGTCGGCCTCGTAGATGATGGCGACGCGGTTGGGGTCCTTGAAGGCATGACGGTCGACGCAGTTGTAACTGGCATTGAGCTGGCCTTCGACAAACCAAGCACTGTCGCCGCCCTCCAGGGAACCTGAGTAGGTGGTCTGGAAATCGCTGAACCACGACAGGAGCTCGCGTGCCTGAGTGCCCCAGAAGGCCTTGGGGTCGGTGATGGATTGCTTGTACAGCTTCTGGTAGTCCTCTAGACCTGCAGCAGAGAAAGGGGAGCTCCGGTCAGCCAATGACGATGGTTGAATTTGGGGTAAAGAGGGGAAAGGACTTACTGCTCAAGTGGGGCTTACTGGGGTGCTCTGCGGGAAGAGACACGGAATTGTTAGCCAATGTCCAATGGGGCGAGCTCACTAGCTCCCAATTACGCTGGATGCCCCTCTCTTTGACGTCCCCCCTGCAACCTCATCCACAACCATCTCCAGTGCCCCTCACGCGACTTTTGGCCGCCAACAGGCCACGGAACGGGATTTGTGCGGGCTGGGTCTGGGTCTAGGTCTGGGTCTGCAACGCGGCGGCGCACTTACTGTCAAGCATCTTCTGGGGGGGATCTGTTGGGGGTAGGTTAGCCATGATGGTCCCAACAATAAGGGGGGGAAAAGAAGAAGCAACGGAGGCCGGCTTTGCGCCAAAGCAACTCGGTGCTCTCTCGCGCGAGAGACGTGGCAACCAAGACAGGAAATTGGGGTTCTTTCGGGCTTACGGAAGGTATCAACAAGGTGGGCCTCGGCGACCACGGGGGCCTTTTGTGGCTCTGCAGCTTCGGTCATGGTAGCGGGGTGTTGTGCGTGCTGTGTGCGTTTATGAAGGATGCGGGGTACTTTGTGCAGGCCTGCTGAGGAAGCTCGAAAGGCGCTGGCGCTGCTAAGGCGGACAGTCGTTCGACGTGGTCTGCCTTTCTGGTCCTCGTCGTAAGAGAAGCGGCCCTGGTGGTACGGCTATGATGGCAGATCGCGCGCAAAGCTGGATGGGAACTGGCGCAACTCTCCACAACTCTCGAGGACGAGGGTTTCAAAGTCGCGTGGTATCCTTGATAGCGTTGCTGCAAAGCGGGTAGCGGCAGCAAGAGTCGACTCCAATGGGGGCGCCTTGGACTCGGGTCTCATGTGTTTGTGTTGGTGTCTGTAGGTGGAGTTGGAGGAGGGAAGTGGTTGTTGATTGTGGAAGAGAGAAAGAGAAGAGAGAGGATGTGAAAGAAGAGAGGAAGAGGAGGAAGCGAGTAGTAATTAAGAAGGTCGACTCTCCAGTTGGCCGAACCGCGAGCTGGACTGGGTACGGGATTGCCTTTAATGGACGAATGGGGACTTGGACGGGACTGGGACGTGGACTCGAGCCGGAGGCGCTGTTCGGGATGGGGATGGGCGCACCGCGTTGAGAGCTGGACGGGCTTCCTTGCAAGCAACAAACACCAAAGGGCCAGCCACTACTTCTCTCACTCCCCGAGTACGGAGTACGGTACCTGGCTTTGGATGGGATGCCCTCCTGGGCGAAAGGCCAGAGGGGTGGTGGCTCTGCACAAAAGCCACCTCACACCATGCTGCAACTCCATCGTACTTACTGCAATGGGTCACGCCCCTCGAGAGCGTGAAAGCCTAGTTCCAGTAGTTCCAGCCCTGGCAAGGAGCCCCATCCGCGGTATGAATTACGGTGCAGTACAGGCCGATGATGTTATGGAGAAGAGGGACGAGGCATGCGGAAAGGGAACCTCCTTCAACCCATCCGACCACGCCCATTGGCGAATGCCTTAGCAGAGCCCCGCAATCCCAATCGCTTCGTGCTGGTACCGCTGTACCGTTACCGCTTGGTCGGGGGTTGATGCGTTTTTCCTTTCCCCCGAACCACCTGCGAACCCTCCTCTTCCCTGCAACCCCTCGCATCCAGCCTAATCCAAGACCACCTTACTGCATCGTCCAGTCAAAGACAAGACGAAGTCACTGATGTACCTTACCTTACCTATCTCCAGCATGCCCGTCTGCCGCCCGCGCCTGGATACTCCTGGGCCCCTCGGTTTATCTCGAGACTTCTGCCCGGGGGAGGGGAAATGGCTGCGCGCTAGTTGGCTCCGTAGAGACAGAAATAACTGGACCTCGACGAGCCAGTGTCGAGCTGCATCAGGAAATTTGGGGTCCGCCTTGGTTGACCAGCAGACTAGCAACCGTGATAAACTTGAGTCGGACCGGTGGGTGGGTGGTTTGTCGCTTCGTTTGCAAGCGATGAACTGTCTACTGTCACCGGCAGTGCGAAGGCGTATTGTCCCGTCGACCGACCGAGCAAATGGAGCGTCCCGTTGCTCTTCCCATGATCGATCGTTGCCTGTTCTTGAAACGACGGTGACGACGCCCAAGAGCATATCAAGAGCTTTGTGTGGATGCGTCCAGGCGACGGCACATGCACTTTCACACCATCGGGCGCCGGGGAGCCTGTCCATAAACGGGGGCATCGCGTGTCAATCTTTAGGTTGCGAGGCATGGCTTGTGTTGTTTGCTGCTGATGATCGTAAGCTGACCCGAACTTGACCGCCTAAAGTCAGTGTTATTATAGCAGGGTGTTGGCCATTTTGCCAAAGCGGAAGAAGCGGACCCCGTTCTCGAACGGATTCCTCAGTTTTCTATCCCGTGAAACCATGCTGGCTGACAATCCTCTCGTTCCTCTTCTCTCTTGGGATGGCCTGTCATCTCGTGTTGTGAATTGGAATCGCCGAGGAGGCGCCAGTGGAATTTGGCCATGCTAATGGTATAAGTGGCGCCTGGCGTCAGACGTCCGTGACCTAACTTAGCCTTGGGAAGCCGGACCAGACCAAGGGCAGATGGAAGTCTGGGGGATTTGTCACGGCCACCATACTGGTCATTGACCTCGTTGTCAAGTCAGCTTGGTGTTTTGCCAGCGAGGAACAGAGAGAGATTGCCCCTCACCTGCCCAGAGTTCCCCGCACTCTGCCCCCAGCGGCGTCGAGCTTGCGCCTCGAAAGCCTTCTGGGCTGACCGCATCGCGCCGCTATCCAAGACGTCGTGCGGCTGTCGCCCAGTAAGCTACGTGCCAGCCCAGGCCGATGGGTGCTGATCGCGACGCGCTACCTATGAGTGCCGTGACGTTCCAACTTCCGTGATTGGCTACGACCCCAACAATGACATCGTGATGACAGTGAGCTCTGGCTTGGCTTTCACGACTTCCAGATGCTTCAGGGACAACTAACAGTGAGTGTTGATGTTGATTCTGCTTCAACAAGATGCAAACTGCTTCGCGTTGGCGCATCTTACAAAAGGGCTGCCTCGCCCACCAAACATATTAGAAAGCAGGGTCCGTCGCAGAACGAGGACAGGCAGGCCCCGCCGTTGATCATGGCCGTTTCGGGATCTGGTATCGGGTCGGGATTCAACAAAGTCTCGCTGATTCTGGGGTCGAAATCCACACCTGCAGTCGCAACTTGCAAAACGTGTTCTCTCCTCGCAAATGGTGGGTTCTTTTAACTTGCGCTCGTCAATACGGCCCAGAAGAGAGACAATCGCCTCGAACCCACTGTGATGACTGTTGACGACTACAAGCCTCTAATGAAACATCTCCGACGTCGGCCGTGGTACACAGGATAACCTATACTACATAGAAAGCCGCCGTACATACAGTAACAGCACCCACTTGGATGAATCGTCGTCGTCCGAAACGGCATCACGTTCGGCAAGGCCGTTTTCGAGGCCGCTGCTTGTCGAGATGGGATAGCCGTCCACTTGACCGCGCACATGGCGCACACCCATGACAAGCGTTGGAGGTTGCGTTGGTATGTTTGGGTGGGAGTGGAAGAAGAACGAGAGGGGCGCACCCCTACCAAGGCCACGCACGCGGAGACACACCACGGGCCTGGCTGGTGCAGATGATGAGTGAAGAGTGTGTGTGGTTGGAGAGGTCGAACGGAAGTTCAGCCCCCTCCTCGCGCAGGTGGAAGTGGGAAGAGGCATGTAAGTGGATTCATCTCACCTCGGGTAAGGTTGGCGCGGTAAGGTGCCTTCTGTACCTGACGTTTGGAGGCGTGCCTCGCCCGCCATGCACCTTGGGGACTTCGCGACGAGGAGAGACCGCTATGCGCTTCTCTGTAGACAAGGTTGCGCCATCTGACGTCCGTCATTCTATTCACCAAGGCGAAGCCGAACTATTTAGTGCTTGCTTGCACGGGATTGAGCGAGGGACGCTTCGTACTACGCACCATTGGTTTACCATCGTACAACCGGCCTCTCACAGCCGATTTGACCAAATGTCCCGCGGTTAACCACGCCTCCACGTTTTCCCCTCAAAACCTTCATTCATCCTTGGGCTCCCCAGACAAACTTCCCGCACTTTTTACCCCGTGGGTACCCAGATCTCCGCGCCCGTGCTTGGGCTGCGCTGTTTTAGTCCTGCTGCTTGCTGCCATTCCAGAAGGCCGGGTCCCTTGCTCGTCCCTCTCCCTCCCCCATGGTTCCTTGTCTGGCCCTTGTGAGTGACTTATCCTAACTTCCCTGTCCATCCGGGTCAGTCCACATGCCGTCATCTCATAGGATGGACGAATGGAAGTGTGGTCTTGGCATACCCGACATCCGCGGGGAGGCTTGGTGGGCTTGGAACGCCTCCCGCCGTCGCCGCCGCCGCGCCGCGTCAGGTGGAAATCTGGTCCGGTGGTCCCTCTGCGGGAACCTGGACGAAGGATCTCTCTCCTGGACTTTCCATCTCTTGTGGAGAAAAAAAACTGCTGGGCATGCAAGCGTGGAGCCGGGGTTGTCTTGGAGAACCGGAGTCCTCTCGAAGGGGCTATTTGGGAAAAACCACCGTGGTTTCCGAGCCTCGTGCGGCGGATGGATCTTGGTCCCCGTATACATGTGGGAATTTCCTAGTTTGTTGGGGCTCTTGGATGACAGATTGTTGAGTGCAAAAAGGAGGAGCCGTCTTAGCCGCCATGCCGTTGCCATGCAATTGTATTCTGCCCTTGCACTTCTCTTTGCGCTGCACTGCTCCCCCCCGCCTGCATGAGGCAGGAAACGCACAATGTCGCTACCAGAAGTAGGCAATTGTGACACTTCAGGTATTTCGCAAAGGGTCTCGGCCTTGCCGCAAATGCTCTGCCGATCGGCAACAAGCTGCGACCACTTTGGTGCGTTTTTAAGTGCTTTTAAGTCTATGGGGCTCGATTGAGGCCGTCCTCCAATCGGACTTACGGCGAGACGACAAAAATTCCAGCTGGTTGGGAGCCGCAAGGCGGATTATTTGCATTCTGGCACTGGTCCGATTCGACATAAAAACTAATTTCGCCCGACATATGCCCGCCCAAACCCCTAAACGCCTCTGGACTGTACCCTTGCTCACAGATCCATGCTCATCAAGTACATTTCCATGATTCTCATGAACTTGGCCACGAATGCCTCCAAGTGAAAGATGACCTTCGTGCCCATCCTGATTCGGTGCTCGTAGAACGCCGACCACTTGATCACCTCAGCCTTCAGAGCATCGTCGATCAACGGGATGAGCTTGAAGGTGAGGGTCTTGAGAATCGTCGTCGGCGGTATGCAGTGCGTCAGAAGGTCGTACAGCTTCGCCCGCACTTGAAGAATCCGGGCCGGGGTATGCTCATCGATGATCTCCCTCGCAATCTGGCTGATCAGGGCCTCCCAGTCTGGTGGAGGAATCGGTGTGGTATCCGTGACTTTTTCACTGTTACTTTATTAGCTTCGGGTTCGCACGAGGTAGGGAATCTATCGTACTTTTGTGCGTGGACAGCCTCGTACATGAGAAGAGCTCGTCGCAGATTCCTGCCGCTCTCCTGGGCTATCCTCATGTGCAGACCCTTAACCATGGGCCAGTTCTCCTTCTTCGCCGACACCGCCAGGACATCGCAAATCTGCTCATGGGTTGGTGCAGCCACTCTAACGAGGAGCGTTCTCGATCGGATGGGTGCAATGATGTTTGCCGTCGAATTGGCGAGGAGGATCAGGCGCAAGTTGGGAGAGTACTTCTCCATCGTCCGACGCAGCGCCGCCTGAGCGTCTCTTGTGAGGTGGTCGGCCTCATTGATGACCACGACCTTGAATCTCTGCTTCGCTGACTGGTCGACCTGTTGTGTTTGTGCCACCTCTTTCAGCAGGTCTTGAATGACAACTCTGTCATAGTTTCCGACGTCAGACGGTGTGATCTCGAGGTGGTAATTCGACGCGACGATGTTGAACTCGAGCTTCCGGTTGCTAGACGTCTGGAAGACACGCGCGTCGATCTTGATCTTCTCTACGCCGGGTCCGTACAGCTCCTTCAAGGTAGCCACAATGCGTGTCTTCTTGCCAGCGCCAGACGGGCCGTACACCAGCAAATGGGGGAAATCTCCGCTCTGGGCCTGCGGGATGTCAGTGCCGCCACAATGGGGCCGACAACGGGTAACCTACAAGAGAGCGAAGTCTGTCTGACAACTCCTGATGGTATGTCAGAGCCTCCAGCGACTTTGGTCTGTGTTTGTCGACAATAAGCGCCATTGTGGTTGTTTCGATGCTGATGGCGCTGTGTCTTGAAGTTGGCTGGAGACGTGGGACTTTTTGGTGATGCGCTTCAGGGTGTGGAAGACGCGTTGTCGCGTTAAGTGGGAAATTTTAAAGGTGTGGCTGCGCGCCATGGCCCGTGCTTGTATCAATGCACGCCACACCCTGGAACTGTCCCCGTGCATCTGCTGCAGGTAAAGAAGGCGAAATCCGCGTGCCTCTCGTCGCCCATTAAATGAGATAGTTCTTTCAATGTATGTCTTGAATGGCTAGCTGTGGCCAGGTCTGGTGCAGACAGGTTCTTTTGTTTGTAAAGCTCCTAAGCCACCTCGATCATCCAACATGGTCATCTATAGTACAGCCACTCCATAGCGTCGAGACCACTCCTCTCTATCTCGGCATGGAAGTGATATATGTTACAGCCCAGCTATCATCAGCTTCACGGCTTAGCAGATGGCGAGGTGGTAGATGATGCGCTAGTAGGCTTGCTTGTGGCCTCAGCCAGCAAATCCTTGGGCGCAACCGGCTTCCTTGGTCTCTTCAAGTCTTCCAGCGTAACGCCGTCAAGCTTGGTAATACCGACAACAGGCGCCTCTCCCTTGTGTACGAACTCCCACTGGCCTAATACAGAGTCAGTCAGAGTTGCACAACGTACATCTACACATCGACTTACCAGGCAACTTGTTGCCTGCCAGACGAAAGGCATCCTTAGCAACTGCCTCGTGAAGCATTCCCCTAATCTCGAAAACAATCTGGTTGACAGCCACACGTGCCGCCCAATGGTCGAAAGAACCCTTTCCCTTACCCATACGCATCTGGCTCGACGTTAACATCTGTATATCACCGCGTATTGCCATAATTTGCCTTACCTCGTTACCCGACACGTAGACACCGACGTTGCAGCATATTCTCTTGTACAGTCGGTATTTCTGACCACGCAATCTCATCTTGATCGTGTCCTCCGCATTCTTGAGCTGCTTGGCGCTGATTCTGCGGTGGTGGTCCTTCATCCGAAGACCATAGTCACCCCAAATGACAGTTGTGCCCTTGGTTGAACCTCCAGTGGCCACACGGGGCCGTCCCTTCATCATCTTCTTCGTTCGGTCGATCGAGGGTTCGAGCCAGTTGCCTTGCCTCGCGGGGGTCGAGGAGAATGGGCGGGCATCGCGAAGAATCTGGGATGCGACCAGCGACTTGGTGAACTGGGGTCGAATCGCAGCACCTAAGGGGCTGAACGATGGTGTCGCAGATAATCTGAGGCCTTGAAAGGCGCTGAGCAGCGCCGTAGGAGCGTTGGGCCTCATGTTTGCGACTTGCCGTTGACCGTCAGTGATGATGGTATCTCCAAAAAAATGTCCCTAGCTTCACGGCAACATGGGTGTGGCTGATGTGGCCTGAGAAATTGGGCGCTAGTTTTGCTGAGGCTGGAGCTCTCTTCAGTTGTTGCGCCACACCAATCCACTTTTGGTTAAATTGAACGCCTGCCTGGGGGTCACAGACCTCGCGTCACTTTCGCGTAGCAACTGGGAATCCATTACGTGCACGCATCCTGGGCGCCAGGCACAACGACCCTATTCGGCCGTCTTCATCCATCAACCGCCATTTCTCAGGCAACAGCGGCGCAACGGTCGATATAAGCCTACGGAGTTCTTTTTGCGACCGTCTGGCAACGAATCCGTCGTTGCACAAAACACAATGCCTGACATTCGGTCCTTTTTTGGGCCAAAGGGAGGCCCACCACCCAAGCCTCCAGCGAAGAAGGTCGAGGAACCTCCGAAGGGTCGAAGAAACAGGAAAGTCGTTGAGGACAGTGACGACGACGACGAGCCCGCACCCGCACCGTGAGTCAACACTCAAAGACTTGCCGTCAATAGCTAGCTGATCACTTAACAGAAAGCCGGCAGCAAAGGCTGCTGACAAAAAAAAGACGAAGTACGCGAATCAACTGTCTGACCCTGATTGATATACTGTAACTTACAATATTGGTAGAAGCGAGGCTGTAAATGGCACTGAGACCACTGCCAGCGACTATTTTTCCGCGTCGAAAACTGCCAAGGCCTCCAAACCCGCGCCTGCGACAAAGGCAGATCAAACGACAAAAGTGAAAACCGAGGTTGAGGTTCGAACCAGCCCACGCAACAAGAAGACCGCTGTGAAACCAACAGAACCCCCCAAGAACGGGAGCGCAGCGACCAAGAAGCGAACCATCACAACGTACATTAAGCCCGAGTCGGACGACGATGTTGATGCTTACAAAGACGACGGCGAGGAGGAAGATGACGACATTTTCGCTGCCGATGTGAAAGGCCGGAACAAGCGCAAGAATGACGACTATGCTGAGGAAGAAAGCGAAGACGAGCTACTACCGAAGCCGAAGCGTGTGGCTTCTCGGAGTACTGCCGCTGCGACTCCAACCAAGAGCACCAGAGCGACAGCGGGTACAAAGAGGCGCAAGACACCCGAAGAGGACGAAGAGGAGTCTGAGGAGGACCAGCCGCCGAAGAAGAAGGCCCCGGCCAAGCCGCGTGCTCCCAGAGCCAAGAAAGCCGACGACCCCGAAGATGCTGCGTACCAATCGATCCTGGATGACATCCCTACCGTGCGCCCTCCTACACCCCCTGCCAAGGATCCGGATGTGAAATTCGACTGGAGGAAGAACGCCGGTTCTGGCGGAAATAGCAGTGCAGTGCCTCCGAATGCAGGCACTGCCGAATTGCCCGAGGGCGAGGAGGAGTGTCTTTCGGGCTTGACCTTTGTCTTCACTGGTGTCCTTCAAACTCTCGGTCGTGAGGAGGGCCAGGCGCTGGTCAAGAAATACGGCGGCAAAGTCACCGGGGCGCCGAGCAGCAAGACCAGCTATGTCGTTCTCGGAGATGATGCGGGTCCCAGCAAGTTGAAGAAGATTAGAGACATGAACATCAAGACTATCAACGAGGAGGGCCTTTTCGAACTCGTTAGACGATTGCCCGCCTATGGCGGTGGCGGCAAAGGTGCCGAGAAGGCAAGAGAGAAAAAAAAGAAGGACGAAGAGGCTATCAAGCAACAGGCCCTGGAGATGGAGCGAGAGGAGAAGGCTAGAAAGGCTGCAGCAGAGAAGGCGGCTAAGCAAGCTGCTGCTGCGCGCGGGACCACTACGACGCCGACTCCGACCACAGCTCCAGTGCAGCTCTGGACCTCCAAGTATGCGCCAACTCAGCTGAACCACATTTGCGGCAACAAGGCACAGGTTGAGAAAATTCAGGCTTGGCTCAATAACTGGCAAAAGGCAAGGAAGTACGATTTCCAAAGACGTGGTGCGGACGGTATGGGTGGTACGCGAGCTATCATCATCTCGGGACCTCCAGGCATCGGCAAAACGACTGCTGCCCACTTGGCTGCTAAACTCGCAGGATACGATGTCATCGAGAGCAACGCCAGTGACACCCGCAGCAAGAAACTTGTCGAAAACGGCGTGAGTGACATCATGAACAACACATCGCTTCTCGGCTTCTTTGCTGGAGACGGCAAGAAGGTCGATGGAGAAAAGAAGAACATCGTCCTGATCATGGATGAAGTTGATGGAATGTCAGCAGGAGATCGTGGCGGTGTTGGTGCTTTGGCCAAGTTTTGCAAGAAGACCGAGATACCCCTCATTCTCATCTGCAATGAGCGTAAATTGCCAAAGATGAAGCCTTTCGACTTTGTGGCTATGGATGTTCCCTTCCGACGGCCAACGGTAGAGCAGGTTCGGTCCCGTATTATGACCATCTGCCACCGCGAAGGGCTGAAGCTTCCTGTTCCCGTTGTTGATGCTCTGATCGAAGGCAGCAACAAGGATATCCGCCAAATCATCAACATGATATCTACTGCCAAGCTTGATCAAGCATCTATGAGTTACGACAAGGGTAAAGCTATGACGAAAGCTTGGGAGAAGCATGTCATTCTCAAGCCATGGGACATTTGCCAGAAGATGCTCGCTGGCGGGTTGTTCGCTCCAGCAAGCAAGACTACCTTGAACGAAAAGATCGAGCTCTATTTCAATGACCACGAGTTCAGCTACCTCATGATTCAGGAAAACTATCTCAGGACGAAACCTATGGCACTCAACAACAGAGGTTACAACAAGCGGGAAGAGAACCTCAAATACCTCGAGCTGATAGATCAGGCGGCGGAGAGTATCAGCGATGGCGACCTGGTCGACCGTATGATTCACGGGCCTCAGCAGCAATGGAGTCTGATGCCTACTCACGCAGTATTCAGTACAGTTCGACCCTCAAGTTTCGTGGCCGGTCAGCTCATGGGTTCCAACTTCACTTCATGGCTCGGCAACAACAGCAAGACTGGCAAGCTTGGTAGATACGTCCGTGAGCTGCATTCCCACATGAGACTCAAGTCTTCTGGTGATGCCAACGAGATCCGCCAACAATACTTGCCTGTACTTTGGGACCAGACGGTTCGCCGCTTGTCTGTTGAAGGCAAGGACTCTGTGGACGAGATCATTGCGCTGATGGATAGCTACTATCTGACGCGAGACGACTTCGATGCGATTCAAGAACTCGGTGTCGGCCCGCAAGCTGAAGGCCGAGCTGATATTGAGTCAAAGACGAAGGCGGCGTTCACGCGGACGTAAGTAAAGAGTCCCCCGCTACCCTTTCCGAATGCTAACGCAAAGCCAGTTACAATGCCATGTCTCATCCTATCCCCTTCATGAAGGCCAGCAACGTCATGGAGCCAAAGAAGGCTGCGAAGCAGGCCCCTGACCTTGAGGAAGCCATCGAAGAAGATGACGATGCCGATGTCGTTGAGCCTGCTGAGCCGGCCGAGGACGATCAGCTCGACTTGAAGGGAGACAAATACATCAAGCAGCCGAAGCCCAAGGCCAAGAGGGCTACCAAGAAAGCCAAGGCAGCAGATGATGAGGAGGAGGACGATACAGATATCAAACCGAAGAAGGGCAAGTCCAACGGAAAGACAACGGCTTCGAAGGGTAAGGGCAAGAAGTAATATGGTGGCCAGCGTCAGAAAGCGGGCTTGTTGACATGGGCCGTGACAGACAGTCGCGTTGGTCTTGCCTGTGTCACAGCGATGATTACATGCAGGGCAATATTGCACAATGGCTAGGGTTGGGGAAATCGATGAGGGTCATGTGGTCTTGTGTGAACTGCCTCATTCTCATGCTTTAGATAGTGTATAAATATGTACACAAACCCACACCATTGCTGATGAAAACCTTTCGTGTATGGCTCAAGTGCTGGACTGAGCCATGAAGACAGTCCTAATTCTCATGATGTTGATGATGTGACATTGCCTGTTGACAAAACGCTTGTTAGGAACAGATTGCCTATCCTTTCTGACTAGGGTTCCTCCTAGATCATAGGCTGCTAGAGATTTATGGTGTATATAATGCAGCTGCTCTACATCTTGTGATGTTCGGGTGAAGCATGTTTTTTCAAAGGAGTGGGCAGGCCTGGTCTTGTGCCCAGGACTAGCTCTCGCACGCTTCAGTTCACAGCACACCTCTTATTAACAGACCTGGAGAGCACCCAGAATACACAGAGCTAGCCATTACGTTGACTTTGTGTCGTGCAAAATTAGTTGAGGTGTTGGGCACCTGCTCTTTTATCCGGACCTGCCTTTTTCATATCGTGCTGCAACTTGACCGGGCTTTCACCCCGTGCAGTCAGCCATCTCATCCTCGCCCACACCACTCATAATCTGACTGCTCAAAAGCATTTTTGCTTGGCCGTTGACGAAGACATTGTCCGCTTCGATATGCCAAAGAATAAGGGCAAGAGTAAGGGCAGCTCAAAGGATAAGCTCCAGTCAGTGGTTAAGGCTTGGAAAGGTAAAATATATCCTCCTGCTGAACACTTTGCCTAGATCTCACGATCCCCTCCTGTTTCACTCACTCACTTATTTTTCTGCCCTTCCCCTGCATCTCTTCACTCAATTCCTTCCTATTGTCATTTTATTGCGCCCAAGTCGCTGGGAAGATTCAATCTTTCTAAGAAAAACAAAAAATCTCGAGGAATCTTGGCTGAACTTCACTTTCCCCTCGACACACCAACCATCCCGAAGCTTCCTCTTGCCGCTCGACACTTGCTTATTTATTTTCTATCGCAGGACTGGTATCAAGTACTAGGTTTTCGTCGAAGGATTTCAAAGGAACCACTGCTGTCGGGAGCTTCCCGCCGCTGTCTCTCATGGCCTCTCAATGTGATCGGGCTACCCAACACTTGATGGCCAAGTCAAGTAAGATTTCAGACTTCACCAACGCCTCGCCGAGACTAAACCATACATGTATGCAATTTTCTGATTATACGAATAGCCGATCATGATCCGAATGGCGACATTCAAGCTCACAGCCCTCATCGTCTCTCGATGATCGAGGAGGTTTCGCAAGAGCATTCGAGGTCTTCAAGTGGGGGCGGCACCCCAAAACAAGACGAGAATGGCTTTCTTGAGGTTCAAAACACAAGCAAATACCATCTCACCGAGTATGAGCAGATGATCTCCAACGTTGGGCCCCACGGAACCCAGCACCGGGCTACCACGAACGACACTGCGGACACGATTCTGTACGGCAATTGGGAGCAGGACAACAACCTACGGGAGCTCAACCGTGCTTCAAGTATGTGTAAATTCATTCCTTGTCTTATATGATATAGTTCTTACTTGAGAAAAGGCCCAGAGACTGTGATCCGCTTCGACTACCATGGATTCTACGCCGAGGACGACACGACCGACTCGGAGTTGTATTCGCTCTCAGTTCATGGAGGTATTAATTTCTCGCTCATCTGCTGCTTCAAATTACCCTAGGTCCATAGATGACGAACATGCATGGTTTAACTGACGCTGCTGTTGCCGTCAGCCCCATTCTACACGGCGGGCTCGTCCTGTCCCTGCATGTGTCGAGTGGACCTCGACTACTCGGCCCCCCAGATACCCTGACAGCGACTAACTATTCTCCAGTTCCAGCGACTACAGAAGATAGCACCAAGATCGAAGGCTTCCAGAAGACAAAGGATTGGTCCATCTTTCAGAGCAATCTCGTCGACTACGGCCCTGACGATCCCAGTCCCAGAATCCCTGGTTGCTCGGCCGGTCATCCGTACAAGAAGATGTGGAAGATGTCGGACTCGATGATGATAGCGTACGGCGCCATGCGCGGCTCCTTGACCCAGACCAATGATCCTCTGCGATCTTGGATGGAGGTGAAGGCGTACGAGGCTGCTGTACGGGCTCAGAAGAACGATGCTGCAGTTCCTGATTCGGGTAGCTACTCTGGAGAGCAGCAAGCCCACTCGTCGCCAGAGAATAAGGAGGAGTCTATGGACCTCAGCGGCCATGGAACCAGCCAGCCTCACTTGTAGGTTATCCGTTCAGTCCACAGCCCCGATTCAGAACGCTCTAACCGGAGTGTTTCTCGGGCCGTCAGCGCGCAATCTTCTCCGACCAAGGGAACCACGACGCTTCCAGGCCTTAATGCAGACATGAGCGGGGAGATGGATGACTGCATCAAGTGAGTTTTTGCGAAACACTGTATTCTGCTTGGTGTTGACTTCGCCTAGGATGCTCAAGGAAGCCAACATGGCGGCGAAGGAGTATGCTCCGGCCGAGATGGATAGGAACTCAACCTACGAAGTCCCCCGCCCCAGCTTCCTCCACATCTCACCCAGGTTTGAGGGCTTCAAGTTCGAGGATTACCTGCCTCCCCACATCGAGGCCCCTGAATCGTCTTATAAGCAGCCCTTTGACCCGAATCGCGATTTCGGTAAGTCGTCTGGGTTTACCTGCGGTTGTAACCGATGCTCACTCACTTCCAGTAAATGAGTACGACGTCTCTGACAACGAGGGCGATCCCGCATCTGGGCGAATATCTCCTTGTACCTTCCGCCTCTTAGCCGAGGGTTGCGCTAAGCAGGACCCGAACGCGAACCAGGTCTGCATGGCCCATGATGTAAGTTCCATCTGGAGCCCCTTTTCTGGTTGTTGACTCTGATCATCATCCAGGCTCACCGCATGCGTCCCTCGACCCCCTTGGACGAGAGCCAGAGACGCATCACGATCGATCGTCTCGCCGTGTCCTTTGAACTTCAGAGGGATGTTAACGATGGCGGCTGGATCACACCCTGCTACTCTGTTGAGTCGGAACCCTCAATCATATACCACCCTCGCGGTGAGCCATCCCTCCATGACCCCTGGATCCCAAGTCATTAACCTCGGACAGGCGTCACTCTGAAGCACAAGATGCGCAATTGGTGGTTCGGGCTCTTCGACCGCATGGACCCCATCGCCGCACGTCGCTTCCGCAAGATCCAGTTCCGCGAGGCCAATGACCCCATCGCGCCCCTCGAGACGGCCACCGAGCGCTCTGTCCCGTCCACCACCTCGAGCGAGCGCAACCATGCCTACACCGACGCGGAGGTCCTCGAGGCTCTGCACGCCCCCGGCGCGCGCCGCGTCGCTGGCGTCGCCCCGCAGAATGCACAGCTCATCATCTCACAGCGCTGGCAGACGGTGACGCGCTGGAAGGCGCAGGATACGGAGCTGACCCGCGAGAACGACGGTATGCGTTGCGCCATCGAGCGCGCCAAGATCGAGCTGCGCGAGATCCGCCTGACGGTCGACCACCTGCTGCAGAAGAAGGCAGCCGAGGAGCTCGCGATGCGCCAGCGGAAGCACAAGCGCGTGCTGCGCCAAGTGTCGGCGCACTTGCACGAGCTACGGTACGAGATTCAGAGCAAGTTTGATGCACTCAAGTGTGCGCAGGCGCAGAACCAGAGCATGAAGACGGAGCTGGCCATCTTACAGTACCAAATCAAGGAAGAGTGCTCAAGGGCCGACATGGCCAGCCCTGACGAGGTACGGAGGGCCGTTTCGCAGCACTTTCGGGACAAGATGGCTGCTATGGAGCTTTCTGACTGCTTCTGAGGTGCGCTTTCTTACTGGTTTAATGCTACGGTTTGTTACATACGAGAAGACAGCTGTCCCGATGAGCTTCCACAGCTGCCCCTGAGACCAATCTAATCGTTAGGTTGCCCATCGCCGAGAGCAAGTGTTCGAACCGCATAGGGGCAGAAATTGGCTTGAAGACTAAGTCAGGACGGCTCTTTATAGCTTCGTTTGATGTTGCCCCTCCTTGTTGAGAGGATAAGCAACAGAGGAAAGCTACTCCTTGAGATTTCCATGCCCCATGCGAGAAAGGTGTGGAACGAGACACACTGCTTAAGCCAGATGCTTGGCTAATCTGAATTTCCAGTCCCCTGCAGTCGGAACCATTCAACGTTTCTACTTGTCTTGATTCGAAGACGCCCAATGCCGAGAAACCGACCACTTCGACATTCAGGTTTTCTAAAGTGGATGAGCCGACTATTAGGTACTGCCAAGCTGTCGCCGTCAGCAATGAGTGGGACCGTTGACTAACACCATGTCGCAGGTTGGAGGACTTGACAATCATTGACAAGTTAATTTTGTCGTGCTCTTTCTTTTGCATCCTGCTTTAGACAATTATTTGGGCGGATTTTGGCCCGCTGCTTGAGTACGCTACCCTGTATGGAGATTACCGAGACACGTTGCAATAGCCCAGCGGCTACGGAAAGCGGTTAGGCACTGGTTGTGTAAATGGCAAGACGTAAAAGACCCTCGACACAGTTGGCTGGACGCATCGAAGATGGGTAATGATGTGTGTGTGTGTGATAAAGACACAGGGAGATATAGACCTCCTAGGCGGTGATTAAATTGTATCAGAGCTTTGAGAAGAATCATCAGACCCCGAAAGCCCTTTTTCGGGGTCTATGTACACAAACGTATCCAGATTCTATGCGTTTCTTCTTTTCTTCCAGCAAAAAAGGCCTTCCTATTTGCGGCCCCCCTTTGAATTTTTTTTCCGCCATGCTATTGTCACATCATGAGAGGAGCATTATACACCGACCGGAACGCCCAGTTCGCTGTTCCGGGAATCGAGGAAATATCGTAGAACATAATGGTACAAGGGGGACACTATAAGCCGCCGACGCCTCCAGCGGCCAGCCAGCCAGCCCCCATGGTTTTGGAACAAGACCTCTACCTTGAGAAGTCGATTTTCGAGCCGAGGTGGTCGTGAAGATTGCTCTAGGCATTCTTGACGACGCCGACCTTGGCAGCGCGCAGGACGCGGCCGTTGAGCTTGAAGCCCTTCTGCTGCACGTGGAAGACGGTGTTGTCCTCCTTCTCGGGCTGGGGCGCCATGAAGGTGGCGTCGTGCTCGTTGGGGTTGAACTTCTCGCCCTCGGGGTCGAAGCGCTCGATGCCGTGCTTCTTGAGCGTCGACATGAGAATGTCGTCGGTCATCTTGAGACCCTCGTACAGGTTGGCAAGGTCCTGGAGGTCGCCCGTCTTCTCGGGGGCGTTGATCTTGTCCTGGGGCACCATGGAGAGGGCGCGGTCGAGGTTGTCAATGCTGTCGATGAGGTCCTTGGAGAACTTCTGGAGGGCGAAGTCGCGCGCCTGCTTGACCTCGCGCTGTGTGCGATCCTGAAGGTTACGGAAGTCGGCGATAGTGCGCAGGCACTTGTCCTACAGGAAAGCGTGTTAGAACTGGGTCACGGATCTCGATGGCCGACATCGGTGGACATGATGCGAACGAACCTTCCAGTCGGCGGCCTCCTTCTCCTTGGCCTCCAGCTGCTTCTTTAGAGCAGATTCGGCATCATCAGCAGGCTTCTCACCCTCCTTGGGAGCCTCGGCGCTCTCCTTGGCGTCGCTGTACCATCTTGCAACGGCGGGCTGCGCGGCTCGTATCCTGAAGGCAGGGGAGCTCTGGAACTGGTTTTGGAAAACAGACTTGGGGGTCTGGGTGCGCAGGCCGGAGCGCACTGCGCGGGAAGAGGTAGCGATAGCTTGTCTGAACATTGTGGCGGTTGGTTGTGGTTGGGGCGAGAAGCTTGAGGGAGTCGAAGCGTGGTTGGGATCGGGGAGGCGATGGAAGGGTCTGGTCGCGTGTATGGGGACAGCTTTTAAGAGAAATAAAATTTATCGGAATGGCCCCAAGTGACGAATTGCCGTCCCTTGAGCCCCCGGGCCTGCGGGAAACTTCGCGCCCAATCAAAAGACTCCATAAGAGCTCCATCCCGGGGCGGATGAATCAAGGGACCGGCAAGAGCTTTATCGATAGCACTAGTGCCAAGACAAGGCCAACCGACGCCTGCCTGCCAGACACGCCAGCCACGGTTACTGCACCTTCCAATTGGTAATTGGCAGTGAGTGGCACCTGCGACGTGCTTTCCCTTTGCCTCTGGTCGCAAAAATATCCATTCAGCCTCCCCTCCACCGTGCAGCGGTCGCCAACTCAACCCCGTTCAACCCACCTGCACCCTGGGCAATCGCGATTTCAACGGCGTCTTTGCTTTGCACACAACAAACGACAAACCAAACTTGCTTGTCGCAGCAACTCGATTACTTTCAGGAAACTTCGACCGAATCCCGGCTTTGAAAGGAGAAAGGCGGCGCGATGGACTACGAGCCGATGCTGCTGGACGGCGAGTCCGGAGGACCGTCGATCAAGATCTCGGGGGTACTTCTTTCCTCAACTCCTCCAGATGGTGGTTTTGAAAACTGACAGCCCGGCGCCCGCTTAGGCTGACAACATCCACGTCAACTTCGACCTCTCCAACTGCGACCTCTCCTTCGCCAACTCACTGCGTCGCGTTATCCAGGCCGAGGTCCCCGTGATCGCCATCGACCTTGTCGAGATCGAGGCCAACACGTCCGTTCTCGCCGATGAGTTTATCGCCCACCGTCTGGGTCTGATTCCCCTCCAGTCCAAGGATGTCAACAGCCTGCTCTACACCCGAGACTGCGACTGCGAGCAATACTGCGACAACTGTAGCGTGAAGCTCACCCTGCATGCGCGTTGCTCGTCGGACGAGACCATGAAGGTCTACGCTAGCGACCTCATCGTCGATAGTTTCAGGCAGAACGGCACCGTGGGAAACCCGGTCATCCTCGACCCGGAAGGACAGGGCTCGTTGATTTGCAAGCTGCGCAAGGGGCAGGAGCTGAAGATCTCGTGTATCGCAAAGAAGGGAATCGCGAAGGAGCACGCAAAGTGGATGCCAACATCCGCTGTCGGCTTCGAGTACGACCCCCACAACAAGCTGCACCATCTGGACATGTGGTTCGAGGAGGACGCCAAGGCCGAGTGGTAAGTGACTCTAACTCCAGTACGGCACGGCGATGCGCGCAATGACTGATTTCCGATGCAGGCCTGAGAGCAAGTACGCAAAGATGGAGGACCCCCCTCAGGAAGGGGAGCCGTTCGACTACGACGCGCTACCTAGCAAGTTCTACTTCGAGGTTGAGGGTGTGGGCAGTCTCGAGCCCGATCAGATTATCCAGGAGGGAATCAAGATTCTCCAGGAGAAGATGGCCCTGATGCTCCACATTCTCACCGGCGAGGCGGATGACGATGGCATGGGCGACTTCGATGGTCCTCGCAGTCCCAACTTGGATATGGATGGTGGCAACCCCTGGCAAGATCAGGGCTACACCACCCCCTTCAACGGCGGCGGGCAAAGCTCGTGGGGAGGCAATGCGACGACGCCGTACGCTACTACCACACCGTACGGCGCATCTGGACAATCTGGCTGGAACTGAGAGAAGACGAAACCAAAATCACAAAATGGCGTTTATGTAAGAGACCACTTAAAGAATGGGGCGGCAGATGGAGTTTGCGAGTTATTGCGAGAATGCCAGCTTGAGCAACAGCCGGTCAAGTCATTCTGGCAAGAAGTATCTTGGGTTTGCTGTATAAAATAAGGACCGGGCCAGGCACGCAACTAAGCATAGGGGGCAAAGGAGAAGAGCCTTTCTGGTTCTTGACCAAAATATCTCTGGCGTCATGCAGATCCGAGTCGAGACTGGCTCATACACGCCCGCAAGGGGGCATGACGCCCGGGAAGAAAAAGAAAGAGGAGAACCTGTCGGGAGCTGACGAAGAAGACGGAAGGCGACAAGCAGCGTGGTATACGGGCCGACAACCTCGGATGCATATTAATACAAAATCACACAAACCAAATGACGTTTCATGCAAGACAAGAAACAACCCAAATTTTTCTATTTGGCGTGTATGAACCCTCCAGGACTCCTCTCAAATGCAGCAGATTGCCTCTGTCCAACGCCTCCCAATCATGCCCAAGATTGATGCTGATGCTGCTGCTACTGATGATGCAGCACCGGTCTATGAAAGCGCTCATTCTATACAACAGGCTCTATGCGTGTTTGTTTTCTTCTACCCCTTGATGGACGCCTCCCCGCTGCCGCCGATGTCGGCGACCTTTCTGTAGACCTTGCGGTGCATTTCTAGAAAGACAAATGTACAGATGGTTTGACTGGGTGGTGGAGTTAGCGTTTCCGTCGTGTATCCCGGTTAGGAGAGAGCACGCATGAGTGGAGGGGGAAGAACAAGGGGCGGCGTGAAGGAAGGGGGGAGGGTCCAAGTGAAAGAGAGGGAGGACAGGAAAAGGGAGAAACGTACGGTCCAAGGCGGAGGAAACTGGGCACCCAGCCCTTGAACATCCACCCGAAGCCCTCGGCCTTGTAGATCTTGGCCAGCGTGTGCGCCAGGCCCTCCTGCGTGCTCGCCGACATGACGCGCGTCTTGATCACGTCAATGGGGCTCGTCACCGTCGCCGCCATGACGCCCGCGAGGAAGGACGCGGTGAAGTGCGTCGTGAGGTTGTCCCCCATGGGCGTGTGGCGGATCAGCATGCCCTTGAAGGTGTCGTACGAGGCCAGCTGCGACGCCGTCATGGCCGCGGCGCGCATGCTGTTGGGCAGCACGCCGCGGAACCAGCTCATGAGGCCCTCCTCGCGCGCCATGCGCAGCATGCCCTCGAGCGCGTGGCTGTAGTTGCGGCGCTCGGCGGCGGGGAGGGCGGCGTCCTGCTGCATGCGCACGTTGAGGACATCAGCGGCGTTTCCGGAGATGCCGCCGACGAAGCCCGAGGCCGAGGCCATGGCGACGAGGACGGGGAAGGACGGGGCCTTGCCGTCGTTGGCACGGGTCGCGCGGATCTTCATCTCCTCGTAGGCGCCGAACCGGACGGTGGAGTAGGTCATCTGCCGGAGAAGGGAGGCCGAGAGGCCGTTATAGAGGCCGGTCACGCCGTGGTTGCGGATGATGTGGGCAAAGGTGCCGCTCATGTTCTTGGGCGCGTCCGGGCGGCGGACCTGCAGGCGGACCTAGAGGCATTGTGTAAGTAAATCTTGCATTGCCACAGCCTTTTTATTCATCTTTTTTCATTCATGTTTAGCAGTTCCGTGGGTCAATTCGCATAATCGCGGGCAGGGAGATTGTGGTGTTTCCTTTGGGAGCAGCGCATACCTTTACTGTGAGACATTGTTAGCTCTACAGCTCCGACATCGCGCTATCGCAGGTTCTCTGCTTATCATGCAGAACACAACACAAGGCCAGGACAGGAGAACATTTACTTACCAAGATCCAGGGGATGGGTGACGCAGGCGGCCATACTACTGGCGCTGCCTCCGAACCAAAAGGGGTATCTCAATGACGGCTCCGTCGCCTTCTTCTTCGTCGTCGTTGTCGCCGCTGTCGCCGCCTGCTTCAGCTGCGGTTGCGGCTTCTCCTGGCCCTCAATCTGCCCCATCTTCAACGGCGACGACGGCGACGACACTGGCGGCGCATCGTCGGCCGGTTTGCTAGCGATCATGTTCGCGGCGGCGGACTGCATCGTTGCAGCAGCTATGCGATCTCCTCTGCTAAGCTCATCCCGCTGCGGCGCAGAATTGTAACTTGCGTCGCAAACAAGCGGCAGGCCTCGGATTTAATGGGGAGAGTCGGTATCCAAGGTTGCCCTGCGTCGGCAATTGTATAAGGGTTGCTGGTGCGTGCTAAACGTCACTTTCTTTCCTGTGCGGTGACGTCGAAAGTATAAAGCCGACTTCGGGGAGGTAGTGGGAGACTTTTGTTTTGGGGGGGGGGGGAGGCTTTGGCACGAAAGAAGGGTGGGAGGAAGAAGCCGAGTGGTTCCAAGATTCGGCTCGTTGTATCGCGAACTTTTTTTCTGTCGTTATTTCTTTTCTGGCACCGATTCGGCTGGATGGGCGCTTCTGTTCGGCCCAAAAATTGGCGGGAATGACACCCACCCGACAGTGAGAACCTGCTGCTTCGGTTTTGCTGCGTCATGGCCCTGTAGCCGGCAGGGGTGCCATGCGCTAAAGCGTCTCCGGACCCCTGCGCCGGGTCGGCAGGGCCTGGCGCCGTGGGTGGCCGTCCCGTCAAGTGGAAAGTCGAACGTGGTGGGGCCCGTGCGTCCCGTAGCTTTTTTATCAGACTTCTTGTGATCGACGGCAGGACGATTCCGCTTTGCTTGGAGCTCCCTTTTTCCACGGCAGCTTTCGAACCCCGTCGCAAACCCAACAGAGAAGCTCGACGCCTGTGATGAGAACATAGCACAAGGGCCTTTGTATCCGGACAAAGGCGTAGGCAAAACACACAAACCGCACAACAATGCTCATCCCGAGGTTGGCCGGCAGGCAATTGCAGCGAGGCTGCTTCCGTGGCGCCACCTGCCCCCGAGCTGCTCCCCCTCGACAATGGCAGAAGCTCGCCTCATTGTCGACGAGTAGCCGGCGCGCCTACTCCTCAGGTCAGACCGAACCAACCCCGGTCCGTAGCCACTTTCTAAACAGTGCATTGCAGAGTCCCCGGCCCCGAGCAAGAAGACCGTCGAGGTCAACGGCCAGACCATTCCGACCGACGCCTGGTTCAACGTCCCAAAGACCGTCCTCGACGCGGCGTCGCGAAAGCTCCACCTCCAAAAAGACCATCCCGTGTACATCACTCGCCAGATCATCGAGTCCCAGTTCCCGGCGCCCACGTACAGGTACCACAACACCTTCGACCCCGTCGTCTCTACGCACCAGAACTTTGACTCGCTGGGCTTCCCCGCCGACCACCCCGGCCGCGCAAAGTCCGACACGTACTACTTCAACAAGGACACGCTCCTGAGGACGCACACCAGCGCGCACCAGGCGCAGACGTTCAAGAAGAACCTGAGCGAGGGATACCTCATCAGCGCCGACGTCTACAGGCGCGATGCCATCGACAGGAGTCATTACCCCGTCTTCCACCAGATGGAGGGCGCCCGCATGTGGGATCGAACCAAGGTGCCCAGCGGCGACATCGCCGCCGCTGTGTGGGAGGACGTGAATAGGTTGCCGAAGCACAACGTCAAGGTCGAGGATCCCCATCCCGCATTCGACGCGGAGCGCAACCCCCTGCAGGACGACCACCACACGCCCGCCGAGGCCGAGGCCATTGGCGCTCACCTGAAGCGGTCTCTTGAGAACATGGTTGTTGAGATCTTCACGAGGGCGAAGGCTGCCGCGGCGAAGGCGGACCCCGACTACAAAGACGAGCCCCTGAGAGTCCGCTGGGTGGAAGCGTACTTCCCCTTCACGAGTCCCTCGTGGGAGCTCGAGGTCTACTATGCCGGGGACTGGCTCGAGGTGTTGGGCTGCGGCGTGGTGAAGCAGGACATCTGCATCAACGCGGGTGTACCGCAGCAACTCGGCTGGGCCTTTGGCATCGGCCTCGAGCGCATCGCCATGCTCCTGTTCCAGATCCCCGACATCCGCCTGTTCTGGTCACAGGATGAGAGATTCCTGAGCCAGTTCAGGGGCGTGTCCGACCAACTGGACTCGATGAAGCGCTTCGTGCCTTTCTCCAAGCACCCGGCCTGCCCTAAAGATGTGTCCTTCTGGCTCCGGAGCACGTCCGCGGCCGGAGGGAACACCAAGGCCAACACGCAGGACTTCCACGAAAACGACTTCATGGAGCTGGTGCGCGACATCGCCGGCGAGAGGGCCGAGGACGTCCGGCTGGTGGATGAGTTCACGCACCCCAAGACGGGGAGGCGCAGCATGTGCTACCGCATCAACTACCGAAGCCTGGAGCGGACCCTGACCAACGAGGAGACCAATGAGTTACATAGCGAGGTGACTCGGAAATTGGTGGAAAAGCTAGGTGTCGAAATCCGGTAAAGAGGAGGACACTTTGCTTGACGTCGGTAGCTGAGGGGTAAGGGGGCTGTGCTGCCAACACTTTTATTCCGCGCTGTTCATCAGATGGGACAGCTCCGGATAGAATGAGTCCACTCGCACCAGCATCATTAGCAGGCCGGTGTAAGTTGCACGCCTCGCTCGGTATATGTCGTGGGAAGGTGTACCGCCAAGCCGACGAGCATACTTCGCTTGCGCCCTGCTTGAGTAGAGAGGGGAGGTCTCGTCGTGGAGCTGTCACGCCATGTATCATAGAACGACTTGTACTATAACGCCGTATGGTGACCGAGCTCAGAGTCTTGGTATGCGGGCTGAGCCTTGGACTAGAGGCTCAGGGTAATTACGGGGACTCGGGAGTTCCTTTGATTCCGTCCTGCAGCGTTTTGTTTTGACGGTTGTGTTTCGTCCTCGGAAATGCCTCATGAAGCACAACCGTGATGTGCACCAACATCGGGCGAAAAGAGCCATCATAACGGCTGGAAACAGTTCGACATTGACAAAGCGCCCGCCCAGCACCAATGCCCCGAGCAACAAGCATACCAGAAAGCGGGCTTGTTTCTGCCGAGGGTTCTCGAACGATGAGCTCATGCCTCCCATTGCGAGAGTCAATCGTCGGAACAATCTGAAGCAGTGACGCTACGGTTGCAGATCAGTTGTATCACGCGCAAAACCTACAATGCCCCGCCGCCGGGGGCAAGCGCATTAGTCTTCGGGTGGGAAGGGCAGAACCTCGACCCGTCGTCCCAACAACTTGGGACGGTTGTGCAGGTCAGTTTCATGTCTTTTCTTTTCCAAAGATGGGGCCGACTTGAGCTTTGCTGTTCACAACCTATGGGGAGTTTGAGACTTCTTGCTGTTGGAGAGATAGGGTTGGGCACAGCCACGCTCCCCTTGTCAAGCTCTCGTCGTTGATTGCATCAGACTTGGTTGTGATTGTTGCAAATTAATGCTGATTTCCCGTCCTCAAGCGGGTTCCTTGCAATGTGTCCAAACGGATGAGATGAGGTTGCCATGCTTCAGGTCCCGACTTGGCAATCAAGTCTATCAGGTGATGTTTCCTCTGGGAAAGCAATGTCTTTGTTGCAAGGAAATCCCCGCAGTATCCCGAGATAAGGTGAAATACCAGTCACATCGGGCTTGACGAGTGAAAGGTGGACTTGAAGCCGCAGAAAACGGTGGGATACCGTTCAAGGCGCACCGTGCCCGGGAACCCAGAATCTTAAAGTGATGGGGTAACGCGAACCGAACTCGACAACTGAAGGAATGGCAAGTTATCAGTCAATCACAAAAGTGCTCTGATGAGTGCGAGGGAGCGCACGCGAGTGGATCGTCGTCGATTGTCGTGCATGCGGGTTGAGGGACGAGACTCTTCGCCAGAGGTGGAACTTGCCCAACAGGGCAACTGGCTCCCGGTGCAGATTCGCGCCTAGTCAGAAAAGACATGACCGATTGGGGGGTGGCAGCACTGCTAGCGGAGCGCAGGAATGCAAGTCTTGGCCTAGAACGGCGTCTGGGGAAGCCGATTGCAGCGCGAAACATCAATCTGGCAGGTAGGAAGTCTTGGTATTCTGCACAGCCTCGTTTCCAGATCGCCAGATGGGAAGTTGCTGACGGTTGTCGGTACCAGCAGACCGTGTCCGTAGACCTCGGGAGGGGTTTTTGCGTTGTGCCGGAAATTGAGTTGAAACATTGACGAGTAGCCGTAGACACAATGGCAATTACTGCGACCTACGACTTGACCGAATTGAGAGGCATATTGACTTGAAATTTCGAGGTTCTCTGCCATGCTCTGCGGATACCATGGTGGCTGGAGGGCATGTAGCTTTGGATCAGACGAGCGCGCGCTGTTTTCTGTCCGACGGCGGGCGGAGGAGGCTGAGGCTCAGTGTAATTTGCCCCAAGCTGGCTGAGCGAAGGCAAAACTCGTAGGTTGACTCGTAGGCGCGGGCTGAGTCTGCGTATCAACTTCAACAGCATGCGAGGCCTTTCGGGCCCATTCCCGCGATGCTTTTCACACGGGGCGGCAAAATGCCTCGCCCCTCTCAAAAGAACGACAGTTCATGGCATAAATTTGCAAACCCGAGGCCGGTTGTGAACTCGGCGCAACTGACGCTGCGGTTGTTGAGAGGGGCTTTGCATCGTGAGAGAATTCCCCTCTACTGCCAAGCCCCAGCCCCGGATAACTGATGCTGGGGGCTTGACAGGTCCGTAAGCCAAGACCAACAAGACAAGCCTCAATCGACCAAAACCGATCGTGGCCTGACAATGTCCGATAGTGTGTCGGAGAGAAGAGCGAGGCCTGGCGAGGGTAGCTTTCCAGATGGTTCAAGGAGGCGTGGCCCCCAAACCTGACAGCAAACTGCAAACCCCAAGTGTCGTAAATACAGTGATCAAGTGGACAAGCAATGGCAAAAGCAAACTGTCGTGTGAACACAACAACTGTTGCACAGCCCCAATCCCTCTATTGAGCCGGCCAGGGGACTTGCCGTTGTGGGGAATCAACTCGGGATCCCTGAAAGACTTTAGTAGTAGGCGCGATAGCGCAAGAGCGTGGGGTTCTGTTGTCGAGTTGAGGGTTGTCGAATGGCACAATCAACAAAGTCTGTGCCTGTATCTGTAGGTAACGTTAATGTTCGGAGTATGCCCGAGTCCAGGCCGGGCATCCGGTTGATTAGAGCTGCAGGTGTGCCTCTGTAGACGGCCTGTTGCATATGGAAGGGATGCACAGGAGGCATCGCAAGGCTCGAGACCTCGGAAGGCGAAAGTGAGGGCGTGTCCAGTGGCTGACAACAGCAGCTCCGCTGTACCAGACCATGTGCCTCTGCTTCTCCTGTATTGTTGCGCTGTGTGTCCGGGTGTTCAGGAGCGTACGGGAAGGAAGAGGGATCCAAGGGTGAGGTCACCAGGCGAGGTGGACGGATACGGTTGACAGGGTCAAGAGATGGCGATGCGGCCATGGTGTTGTCGCTGCGGCCAATTAGCGGGTCGAGGCGCTATTTGCCAGCTGTTGAGTGCAGTTGTTCGCGCCCTGGGCGCTCTGCCGTCATTGACGAGAGGAACGGAGTCCACTGGGCGTGTGGGGGAACCACGGCGATGACAGGGCGGCTTCGGTGCATGGGGGAGGCCTGCAGGAGGCGAAGAGGTGTGAAAGTTGAGCCGACAGCGACAACGAAGGCGACAGTTGGCTGTTGACTCTCGGGCAGTCGGTTATTGCTGGGCGATGGAACGGCAGCACCGCCCTCGCGGCGCACCGTAAAGTCGTCACGGTGGAAATTAGCGATTGAGGCGGAGATCAATGACACCGCTGCTGCAACGGTACGTACCCCGCCCAGCGTTGCCTCTGCAAGCTTAGCTCGTCCATTAAGGTGCGGGATTGGGCACGGAAACTGCGTGTAGACAATGGCTGAGGTGGCGAATGGCATTCTCGACAATTCGATTTCCGGCGGGGCGAGCGAAGCAGCGGCCTGTCGATTCGTCCAAGCCTCCAAGATAGTGGGAGTCCAGTCCGTCGTCGAACATTTCTATGAGCCACTCCCATCGAACCCGCGTGGACCGCGAGTGCAACCGCGGCGTCGAGGCCCTGGCATGGCACAGCATGGCACGGCATGGCACAGCATGGCACGGCATGGCACAGCATGGCATGGCACAGAGCGATATAGGATCCATAGTACGGATAACGACCGGCAGGCACTGCGTGAGATGTGTCTGGCAACAAGACGCCAAGCCTACTTGAGCGGGCAAAAAAAAAACCATGACAGAATTTTTTTTTTTCTTTTTTTCTTGCTCTTCGCTCTTGCACAGCCCCAGCCGGGTCAGCAGTGTTGGGTTGGTTCCTGACTCTTCCCGCTGGCTGCTGGATGCCCGGTGCCATGTACTCGTTGCGCTCTGTGCTCCCTTCCCTTCCTTTCCCGTCCGTCCTCCCTGTGTATGCACTATGTAGTTTCCCCTGCCGTACATTCCTGACGGCACCTCTCTTCCTGGGTGGAGATGCAGGCGCTCTCTGTGCTAGAGACGGTAGAGCCTGTGAGGAACGCTTCTCGTCTGATCCCGACGGGCCCTCACCTGCGCCAATGCACCTTGGCAAACTCCACGCGCCTAACCTCGATGGTGAACCTTCCACTCAGATGTCAAGGTGCACGCACTCTCACTGCGTGACTACGAGGAGAACGGATAAGGAACGGCAGGCGTATCGCACAAGTCTCCAGCCTCCCGGTCTGCGTGGGCTCCACTACTGTGACGGCTCGAAGGCGGCGAAACTTCAAACGGGTCCGTGAGTCTGTGTGGCCTTTCCGTTTCATCACACAGACCAGACACTCCACGGGGGGGAGAGAGAGTCCACGCCCTCGTCCACCGCAACTGTGGTCCCCCCTTCGAGTCTACCTTGCACCCTGCCCGCACACCCCCCTCCCCTCCCACTACACAGCCATCCCACTCACACACTCTCTCTCACGCTCCACCCGACCCAGTAGTCGCCCAGTAGCGACAGCCAAGCCACCCTCACACTGGCACGCCCAAACATATAACCAAGACCGCCGCCCGCCAACCACCAGCATCATCTTCCGCTCCAACTCCAGCACCAAACCAAACAAAACAAAACGCACATTCTACCACTCTGCAAATCGTTGAATGCAGATGAACAAGCGTTCCACGTCATCGGCATAGCAAGAACACAATAAGAGCAAGAAACAACCTCGCGGTCCTCGCTTTCTGACGCATCCGCCACCAACCACTACACTACTCCAAATCTCACACACAGACTCATTTACTCATAATGGAGTCGCCCAAGTCAGATACCCGCCCGATCTTCTCGAGGCGTTCGACCAGCTCTTCCAAATCGCTGTCTCTCGACCTCTCTTCCCTGCCGCCTCTGGTCCAGCCGACGCCGCCCACAAACACCCTCCTCTTCACAAACCTTAACGATATCTCCATCTTCCGGCCCGACAACCTCCAGACCATCCGCGACCTCGTCCTGAAGACGGCTCCCATCCACTCATGGGCGCCGCTCAAGTCGTTCCGCCGCATCGTCGTCTCCTTCTTCTCCGAGGACGACGCCATCGCCGTGCGTCGTGTCTGGGACGGTGAAGCCGTCATGGGCGAGCGCGTCCGCGTCTACTTCGGCCAGCCTACGCCCGTCGAGGTCACCGACCGCCACCTCGCCCTTCCCGACGCCGGCAAGCTCTTCTTCATCTCGCCCCCTCCCTCGCCGCCCCACGGCTGGGAGATGAAGCTCGAGGACGCTCCTAACAAGATGGTCCACGCTGAGGATCTTGCCGAGGCTCTGGCTAAGCTCCACCACCGCCCGACGGGTATCGAGACTCCCATCAGCCCTGTCGATGGCTCCCGGCAAACCCGCAGCAGGAGCTCTACCCTGCTCTACCAGCCTGACGTCAACGGCGCCAGCCCCGACCTCCCGGCCATCTGCCTCGAGGACATGACCGACGAGCCAATGGAGTTCAGCCCCATTGACAGCCAAAAACCCATCATGGCGCACACCTCCCGCCCGCCGGTTGAGCTGATGCACCACGCATAAGACTCGGGTTTCTTTTCTTCTTCTAGGGCTATCTTGTTCGGGCGTTAGGATACGATATGGGACATGGTGACACGGGCTTCTGGCACGCATCTAGCATCTTCACATGGGGGTTTTGCGACGGCGTTTTGAGGAAGGACAACGGCACCTATATTGCACAGGATAAGGAGAGGATTATTATTGTTTGAATGAGATCGACACTATGCACTGTCGTTTCTGATGGCTATCAAGCCAGGATAAAAAAGTTTCTTACAGTGTTGCAAACAAGCGCACAATTTTATGTACACTAGATTCCCCTTTCGCGAGCAGCTCAAAGGCAGCGAAACAAACAAATTTGATTGTTATCACAAAACCGTCGTGTGGACCCTTATATTTGTCTCAGTATATGAGTTTCGTTATGCCTTTTACTACCACAAATCTGCGGCCGAGACGTTCATGCCGCGGGGTTGGTTGTTCCAGCGCAACCCACAAAAAACGTCCGGCCCAAACTGTTTGATCTTCGGCCACAGTGATCTGCACCGAGAGGACAAGTCTGGGGGATGGATACCGGATCCAAGCCGATCGGGATCAGCCCGTCGCCCATGCTACTCAACTTGGTATGTTTCCCTGGTTTCACTTGGTATGACGTGTCTCTGTAACCGCTGGTTGTCTTTCTTACACATCCAGTGAAACCATCCCGGCAACCCTCCTAAACAGCACCGAGGCACCCCGAATACCCAGCCAACCGAGCAACCCCGCCACGGCGACGGCCAGAAGGAGCACGACGAGGCTCCGGCGTTCGGTGACACGCACGCGGCGGCCGGCGCTTGTGCCGAGGGCGGGGCCCTGTGCGGACGGGTCGAGGTGGTGGGACCGGGCAGCGGCTTCGGTGGACATGACGTCGAGGGTCGGGATGTACTTGAAGTCGAAGTTTGTCTCCCTCCCGAGGGCGCCGAGTTCGGGTTTGTGGACCGTCAGGTTGAACAGGGCTTTTTGGAGGTTCTTCGCGGTGCGTCAGTTTGGGGTCTGTCAGGGAATCCAGGCCGGAGCAATCGTACCTCATTCCGGGACTTGTCCCATTTCGGGAACATACGGCGGGAGTAGCACATGGCCATGAAGAAGATGCACTGCCCGACGATGAGCAGAGAGTAATAGAACGGCGGCCTCTCGACCGCCAGGGCACGCGCGAGCTTCGGCCCGTTCAGCCAGTACGTCTCGGCGGCGAGGAACTCGCGCGACACGTGCGAGGGCGGCTGGTTGCACAGCCCGGTGAGGACGTTGTTGGCGAGCACGCGCGACGTGTCGGAGGGCTCGATCTCGGAGGTCAGGAGGGACTCCATCATGGCCCGCGCCTTCGACACGGACGCGAAGGCCTCCGTCGGCGTGCCCATGATGAAGGCGACCCACCGCCAGAGCGCGAGGTAGTCGGCCTTCTCGGCGTGGGTGAGGTAGATGCCCTGCCGAGGGAGGCCGATCCAGAGGAGCGTCGCGGAGAAGGTGGAGATTGTGCCGATAGAGTCGAGGTCGTTGACGGGCACGCCCCAGGCCTGGACGTCGTAGTAGGAGGGCCGCTCGTCGGCGAGGGCGAGGATGCGGCGGCGGACGGCGGCGTGGAGGAGGCGGACCCTCAGGGAGGAGGCGAAGCCGTCGCCGCCGGGCTGGACGGAGGCGAGGTCGCGGGTCACCTGGAGGATGTGCTGGAAGGTCTCGAGGAGGCGGCGGCGGGTGACTTTGACGCCGAAGCCGCCGGTGCGGGAGAGGGTTTCGACGACGCGGCGGCCGCCCATGCCGCCGACCAGGGATTGGAATGTGAGCTGTGGGGTTGTCAGTGAAATGTCGTGTAAGACGGGGGTTGGGGTGGGCGTTTACGGCGAATATCGCAGGCCCGGCATAGCGGAGGAAGACCTGTTGCCCGCGTTCGATCTGGGCCCAGTCGACCCAGTCGGGGATTGTATTGACTTCGGTCCATAGCCTCCCGAGGATCTCATCCGATTCCGCATTTTCTCTCAGGAGAGCGTAGAGGTCTCGATGAGGCTTCGAGTCTGGGGTAGCGTCGGTCTTCTCGCTTGGGGGCGGAGACGTTCTCGGTGGTGATATCTCATCCAGTCGGTCCAGCGCTTTTGCTGCCAGCTCATCGTAGCTGTAAATCATCGGACGGAGTTCGTCACTCGTGAGGTGTTCGTCGGTCCACTTGAACCAGTAGTCCCATACTGATCGCCACTCCTCGCCCCTATACCAAAGGATGCCGGCCATCGTCGTCCTGGGCAGCTATGGTAACGAGGCGTGTACAATGTGACAATACCAGTCTGTGAAATCCTGGAGAGCAGAGAACCACAAGATTGTAGCAACTGTTGAAGCTAAGGGGAGAGAGAAGTGAGGAGACACGGCAGTTTGGGTGGTTGATCCGCCACAGTCGATAGGGGCAAACTGAAGCTAGGGGCGGAATGACTTCATATAGTCCGGAAGGAATTTTTAAATTCAAAATCAGTCGATGTCGAACCAACTTGCATCACTTCCAACTCCGAAGTTACCAAGCGTAGATATAGAAGTCTTCAGGTCCGAACGAGCAGCAGTTCACAAGGCATTTCACAAGCTGCAGACTCGAAGTACGAGGGGAGCGAAGTGGTGGCCATTTTCGGATGAGGGGTTGACACATGGCTGGCTGGCGAATCAAGGGATCACACTGACAACTAGATAACCGAGCTAGGAAAATAGAAGTAGTTGATAAGGTTGGTAAGAAAAGATGGCCAGTATAGGTTGCGAAGCCCTGCACAGTGAGAAGGCCGGTGCCCGAGGCCTAGAAGCCGCCGAGAACATGGATGATGCCATGATGTTTGCACGTGCATGGCCTCTCCACCCCATCTGACCTGGAGGGGCGGAACTGGTTTGTATGAACGGAGGGGGCAGAGTCTCGTTGGAGAAAGTCTCTGAGAGGGAAAGTGAAAAACGGTGAAACTGCCAGTGACTAGTTGCAGTTGGCAATGATGAATCGACAGAGTCCGAGTCGGTTGTGGTGCAAAGTGAAGTGGGAATTGAAGTGTAATTGATTTTGGCAGCTGCAAGCACTTTCCGTTCAGAGCTAAGCGGTTGCTTAACGCCCCCCTGCAAATCACCACCGGTGGCACCCGGCGCAGCGGCGCCATTACCACCGGCCGCCCCTGCTATGGCCCCACTGTTTTGCGCGCCCCGTCCCGTCGTCCAGAGGCGCGACTGAACTAATTAGACTCGAGCTTGACTTTTTCGCGAACGCCCCCTTCGACAACTTCACATCCCACACCCCGACTTTCGACGTCTCCCATCTCGATCCGAGTCCCCGAAACCCACAAAGGAAACATGTTCTGCTCATGTCGACTGAGCCCTCTGAGGCTTTTCCTACAGGGCGTGTCGCAAACGCTCGTTTCCGAGCCCGCCGTCGCAACGAGAGTCCCACTGCACCTCAAGAACTCCCAAGCTTTGCGACTCTGCCAGAAATCGACTTTCGCAACCTCTGCAGCTTATAGGAGAAAAGGCGACTGGCAAGGGCCCAGCAAAGCAGGAAAGGGGCCCGTGGAGAGAAAGCATGCAACAAAGGACAGGAAGGAAAAGGACGGCCTCGCCGGCGAGGACAACCTCGAAGGCGGCGCGAAGCCGAAAAGGGAAGCCTGGCAGATCCAAAAGGAGGCCCTGAAGAAGAAGTTCCCCGAAGGCTGGAACCCGCGCAAGCGCCTCTCGCCGGACGCCATTGCGGGCATCAAAGCGCTGCACGCGCAGTTTCCCGAGGAGTATACGCTCCGGACGCTGGCCGACAAGTTCGAGGTGTCACCCGAGGCGATCCGGCGCATCCTCAAGAGCAAGTGGCAGGCGTCGCCTGAGGAGGAGGAGGACCGGCAAGAGCGCTGGTTCCGGCGCGGCGTCAACGTGTGGTCGCGGTACGCCGAGCTGGGGATGAAGCCGCCCAGCAAGTGGCGCCGCGAGGGCGTCACGCGCGACCCGTCGTACCACGAGAACCGCAAGGCGGCCATCCAAAGGAGGAAGGAGGAGGAGGCGGAGGAGGACGCCGGAGAGAGGATGCAGCGGAAGCTGTCTGATACCATTTTGTGAGGCCCATGTACAGTGGCAACACGGGCTTGAGTAATTTAGCCATAATCTCCCCTTACGATAGTCGATTGAGTCGGGAAACTTTGAGTTTCTGGCAAGTACATCCTCAACAATATACTTATGAGCTCCGGCTCGTAAGCGTAGCTTCAAGCAGGATTCTCAATGCAGCGGAAACGTATGTTACTTGCAGAAGACCGATATCCCATTGCTGCACGTGAGGCCGACCTACCTGGCCCAGACCAGAGCCTCGCCGTTGAGCAAAACTTCGCAGAGGCCTGCATCGTGCACCTATCTGACATCCAAGAGATGAATGGAGGTGAAGCCGGGCCCGAAATAAAGGAAGCACGGCGAAACTCGATTAGCATGAACGAGGTAGTAACTCTGGCTGACCACTTTCGAGCCAGCAGATGGTTTACTAGGTCTTGGACACTTCAAGAACTAATAACACTCCGCAAATTCTCGTTCTGTTCTCAGGATTGGTAGTACAAGTTCTCGTTCAGCCCTCCAGCAACTCATGTTTGAGACCAGCGGAATCGACCCCTATGCGCTAGCAAGTGATGACCTCAGCCGTGTACCAGTCGGTCGGAGAATGTACTGGGCATCGAACCGAGATGCGAACCGGCCATAAGGCATGGTTTATTCGTTGTTGGCAACATTCGACATCGACACACTTATGCTCTATGGGGGGAGGCGACTATTCCTTCGGGAATAAACTGCCACGCAATCATCCGGTCCAATGCTTCGAGCCTGGCGAGCGTATTGGGCTGAAAACTCATCGGCTCCCGAGACGTAAAACAGCCTGCGTTGCTCAAAGAATATAGGGGAGGGCTTTTTGCTCGAAGCCCTTCTCAGTTCCTTGACTGCGGGCCGCTATTCCCACCAATGGGCTACAATATAGAAGACGCAAGCACCTATGAGGGCAACGCTGAAGAATGCAACGACATTATCGATGATTAAAATAGAGAGCCTGCCGATGACCCCTCGGAGACAGCCTCGGACTTGTCCACGTTCGACACAAGCTCGATTGTGTCATCTGGATCATCAACCACTTCAAGTGTAAGTTTAGCTTAAGCTACGGCTCATCCCCCACCCCCACCCCCTTTTTTCTCTTTTTTTTGTTTTGCGGACAATGAAGTGCTGTTTCCAACATTTCAGTTCGCAGTCGAAACGTCAGACCTCGTTGTTTAAAGGCTTCAGAGAAATTCCGCCCGTCTTCTGCCATCTCCAGGGCTGGAATTAGCGCTCGAAGCCATGAAGCAGGAGCAATCATAGTCAGCTGCGTTTTTGCGCCGGTGCTGCATTGCTATCGCAGCGTCAGGTGCCCCGCGAGTTCTGCAGAAATGCCTTGGGCCCATCGAACTCGATCAGCCAAGAAGTACGGACCAGCTTCCCATGAATCAGAATATGTGGACGTCGTACAGGAGGATGCTTGGCCTGAAGATGAGGAAATAAACCCTTTAGAAGAGAGAAAATATGTAGTGGAGGACATATTTTCTTTCAAGCTCAAGGCTACAGTTGCTTCATTGTTTGCAGCTTCAGACTTGAAATATAATGAAAAGGCTGGTTGACAGGGGTCAGAACGATAATCAGTTTTGGATGAAGATGAAGGCAAGAATGCAGATTGCTCTTGTGGAGTTGGAGGACTCTTGCCACGAAATATATTATACGATGTCGAGACCATACCGAAGTAGCACCGAAGTAGCTGGACCGTTTTCAGATCCGGCTAGGATCTGTTACCGGGAAAACTTGGAACTGGTCGCCTCTGCCGCCCTCGAAGCACCCTTCACAACCAGGTGAGGCAAGACTAGAATGGCGTTGTGTAAGTTTCAACTCCCGAAACATTGAACAGCTTATACGCCGAAAGATCGTCTGCCAGAGATATGATGATGCAAGGTGGGAAGTTGTTCCAGCATCGTTCACTGAGGATGTTGATGTCGCAATATTATTGCAAAAGTATTCTCTGGCAAGCAGCCAACATACATTACCGGAAAGTAACCCAGTTTCAGGGATACTGCCGGCGGCACCAACGAGGGGTGAGTCATCACTTGGTATAAGATCCATGAATATGTCGCCGAACCGCGTCAGTCCAGCACCAACTTGTCCGATATCCTCCTCTCATCAAGACAGTCAGACAGACAGGAAGGTTAAGACTGGTCGGCATCGTTCCATGTTCGTGATCGCAACCAACGGTCAAAAGCACAAGCTTCGATGTATCAGGTCTTCTGGGTTGAGTTCCAACGGGTTTGGCGGGGAGCTACTCGAGGCATATCGCAAACTCAAGAGGCTCTGGAGGTTTTGGGGTTCGACTAATTGATTTCACCATTGCGACTTTGCACGGGTTAGTGCTTCTTGTCCGACTCCGAAACATGCTCCCCCCAAGCAGGCCCAGGCATACTCTCGATTGTTGGCTGCTTGCCTGTGTATTCTCCGGCGTCACCATTCGTCCTAACGCAGCATTGTAGCTGATTCTTCGCAGGCCCAAAAGCATGATCCTAACGCATATGGAAATCAAAACTCGGATTACCCAGCACGGTACAGAAGGACTACTACTACACACCCCGCCCAGCCGATTTCGATCCTCCCGTTTCGCATGAGAGATTCAAAGACATATACGACTGTAGTTCAACCGTGAAAGATCACGTACGATGCCTGAGTTCCCGTTGCTTGCATACGTCGAAACGCGTAACGAGGAGACGGTGGACTGCATTCCGTAGGGGTACAACTACCTCGACGAGCGGAGTAATCGCAAGGAAGACTTCTTGGGCTGTACATCCAAGAACGACATTCGGCGCTCATGACGTCCGCCTATATTGTCTTGTACCTTTCGCCTCTTCTGGCCTTTTGTTTATCATACTTGTTTAGGGTTGTTTCGGGTGATGCCCGGAACGACGACGCCGCCGGCATTGGCACCCATGTCTCTTGGCATGTTCACATGGTCGATGACCAAGGCGTAGGAGGACTTACAAGGTTAGAGTTGTCGGCCCAGGTTGCCACGACTGTTGGACGCAATCATTCTTCATCGGTTTGGTTCAGGTAAGCAAGAGTTTGGGAAGCTCTAGGCTGGGAGTGTTTATTAACAAGTACTGGACTCTGGCGCATCTGCCATAATGGGAACAGTCATATATATGTGGGCAAAAGAAACCGTTCGCAACTTTCACACCGATTCCGTTGTTTGACCACAAGGGAAGTTGAGCGCAGGAAATCGCGCAACCAGCACAACAAGACCACCGTCAGAGCTATCACTTTGACGACCTTGCGGAGGAAATCACCAAAAAGAAATGGTCACGAATAAGTCCAAGGACCGACCGCGGTTCGAACGCGGGGCCTAGAGATAGGTTGCTGCGGAAGCTGCAATCTCTCGCTCTACCACTGAGCTATCGATCCTTGCAAGCGGATAGGCGATTAGTCATCTGAACCGCTTGACCGCCTGGCCGCAATGTGGTCTCATGGAGACTTTCCCGCATGCAGGAAGCGAGCAGATGCGAGTGGGCATCATGTGGTTGCATACCCACGCATGCCTGCATGCTCAGTGACGTGGGGCCGGGGTCTTGATTAGCAAATTGCGCATGTGGCATGGACTGACAGGGACTGGACCAAGCTGAGCAAGTCGAACATCACAACAAGACGAACGGATAATAATTTGGAGAACTTGAGAATGGCATTTGAACACAAAGTCTGATATTCGGGCTCCCAGTGCTAGCTCCTTCAACCTAGGGCTATGTTAATTAATGTACAGGGCGAGGCCAGTCTAAAACACAACGCTAGAGTTTTAGATACCCAGGGAGAATTCGACGCCGACGTCAATATCACGAGCTGAGAGTTCCCGTTAGCATTGTTTCAGTGGATTTGCGGGCCAATGGAAGCCAAGACTTACCCATCTTCACAACCTTGGACAGCTGCACGGCCTTCTCGGCGGCAGTCTGGAGGTCGTCAATGGAGAAGATCTTCATGCCGGAGTTGTTGATGATCTCGTGGGCGGCCTCGACGTTGGTACCCTGCAGACGGGCGATGATGGGGATCTTGAGGTTGAGCTCCTTGGAGGTGTTGATGAGACCCTGAGCGATGAGGTCGCAGCGGACGATACCACCGAAGATGTTGACAAAGATGGCGGAAACCTTGGGGTCGCTCGTGATGAGCTCGAAGGCCTCCTTGATGGCGGCGGGAGTAGCACCGCCACCGACGTCGAGGAAGTTGGCGGGCGTGCCCTTGTTCAGCTTGATGATGTCCATGGTGGCCATGGCCAGACCGGCACCGTTGACGAGGCAGCCAATGTCACCATCGAGCTTGATGAAGTTGAGGCCGGACTCGGCGGCGCGGACCTCGTCGGCGTCCTCCTGGGTGGTGTCGCGCAGGGCGAAGATCTCCTTCTGGCGGTAGTCGGCGTTGTCGTCGAAGCCGAACTTTGCGTCCATGCAGAGGACCTTGTGGTCAGAGGTCTCGGAAAGGGGGTTGATCTCGATCTGAGTAGCGTCCTTCTCGAGGAAGATCTTGTAGAGCTTCTGGATGGTGTCCTTGGCGTCCTCGACACACTGCTCGCTGAAGCCAAGCTTGACGGCGATGTCGCGGGCGATCTCGTCGGTGACACCCTTGTTGATGTCGATGTTGGTAGTGATGATGGCCTCCGGGTTCTCCTTGGCGACAGTCTCGATATCCATGCCGCCCTGGGAGGAGGACACGATGACGGGGGCCTGGGAGGCGCGGTCCATGAGGATGGCGAGGTAGAACTCGCGGCGGGCGAACTTGCGCTCGCAGATGTAAACCGAGTTGCAGAGCTTGCCGCCAGCGCCGGTCTGCTTGGTGATGAGCTTGTGGCCAATCATCTGCTCGGCGAACATCTCGGCCTCGGTAGGGGAGTAGATGACGCGAACACCGCCCTTGAGGCCGTTGTCGAAGCTGCCCTTTCCACGTCCACCGGCGAGGACCTGGGCCTTGATGACCATGTCCTCACCACCAATCTCCTTTGCGACGGCCTTGGCCTCGGCGGCGGACTTCGCGACGGAACCCTTGGGGACACCGACTCCATACTAGATTGGCGGAACAAATCCATACGTTAGCTATCGTGGTCGTCTACTGCGCGTGCGTGGGAAGCTCTATTGAAAACTTGGCTGCCCCGACGAAAAGGAGAGTGGGGCATTTCAATCGCGGGTACGGGTGTGGGTGTTTACCTGGCGCAGGAGGTCGGCGGAGAGGTACTCGTGGATGCTGAGGTTTCTCCTTTGCTGCTGCGCGAGACCCGGGAATCTGGCAGGCGAGGCGGCGACCCTCGAGGAAGTTTGGATGGCAGAAGCCAACCGGCTGCGTCCGAGCTTGAACATGATTGTGAAGAGGTTGATGTGTCCGTGTCGCGAGGAAGGGGTAAGGTTCTTCGAGACCGAGGGTTCGAAGAAAAGAGTCGCGCCGTCAATTAAATGACAGAATAGAAGGTCCCGAGGGGTGGGATGATGGGGCGCTTCGTAGAAGGGAAAAGGAAAGAGGACCGACAAGAAAGTCCTACGGGTTGTGCTGTGATGCAATTGGTTTTGCAAGAAAGCGCTATCTTCAAGCAATCTCAAACGGGAAAACCAGAGGTTTCTGGCCCGCGGGAATTCCCGGTGCTCTGGTTGGGTTTCCGCTCGGAAGAAAGCTTCAGCCGAGCTACACGAAAGCGCCGCCGCTTTTAGGAACTGGGCCGGAGCTTGCTTTCTCCGCCGAGAATTATCTTTCATACAACACAAGCTCTAATATTGCAAAGCTGACATGTCGAAAGTTGAAACATCTGGGAACCCACAATATTAGCCAAGTATTCATGGAAAATTTCGCTTTGCAGAGGAGATACGAGACCTCATAGCAATAGATCGTTAGCCGAAGTACGGGCTAGCTCCGTGGTTTTTCGGAGGCCGTCCCGTAAAGCGGCTCAGCATGGCCCGAGCTTCGAACCTGTGCGTCTGTCAAGACATCGGCACCAACCTGCCAACCACGTGTCTGTAGGAAGCTCATCTGCAGGCTGATCATGTGGCGCCAATTCTTCACCTCACTTTTCAGACATTGCCACGGTCTCCTCGATAAGCGCTGCGATCTGATTAGAGGTACAGGGGCTGATTGAACCGCATGAAAGCCGACTCACAGATACACTTTGACAAGTTTATCTCTTCGGGTCAGACTTTGTCCTTTCTCCGAGCTCCCAAGTCTCCAACTCCTCTATGCCATATGTCAATTGAGACAAGTATTAGTACATTCATGGTGATTCCACGATGCCCTCATAAGAGCATGCGAAACGTTTCGGGTTCGAGGTTCAATTCAACTCATGGTGAACTATAGTCTGGCGACTCTCAACTAGTGCCAGATTAGCAGGATGCCATAGGTTTCACGTACTAGTCGGGCCAGGGACCCACTAGTCGATTTATTCTGCTGGTCAGAACAACCTACGATAGAGCACTACCTGTGGCCTTGTTGCCAAAACAACTAGACTGCTGCCCAGAAGATCGATGGTCGTCGCGCTGGTCGACTTGCTGTTCATGATGGGGCTGCGAGGCAGCTCTGTGGCCAGATGCTGCCAAACCAGAGCTACTGGCCTTGATACACCGACCAGAGTCGGCATACGTGCACCAGCACATACACATGCGGGCTCCTCGTCTTCCAACACCGAATCAACATTACACTCGCGAGTATCATGACCAAGCTCATGCTCAGTCGTAGAAAATACAGCCGAAGTCCTCTGCCTGAAAGCCACCAGGTGCCGATCTCGTCGCGTGCTCGGTCTGTGGTATTCAATGCATTCGATATCGTGGTTCGAACCAACCGGTTGGTGTCTTCCAGCATGGTGAGTAGGACCAACAGTACTGATGATAACCGGTTGATCGGACTTTGCGTCGCTTCGCATCGGGACGCGATGTCGGGCGCGGCGCTTTTGTGGACAGCTGTCGTCGTGGGCGGCTGAGTGTAACATGACAGCTGGAATAAGTGATATCCTTCGGTATTCTGCCCTTCGGTCATGACTTCCGTAACACCGGATAATTGACTGAAGGGATTCTTGGGTAACGTAGGCGGAGCGTTGCATATGCCCTGCGAACTGGGATTGTGCCAGATGGACAACCCGGGCCAGTACGAAGAACGCTGGGAAACGTCCATTGTGAGTCGAAGATTAAGCTACGCGAGTGTAAAGCTTCGGCTTGAATTTGAGGCCATTTTTGCCCATCGGTCGACCAGCATCTGTGCGGGTGATGGTCCATATTAAAGCTGGGATGGCTGAAGGGCGCCAGACATGAAGCAACACTTCAGACGACCCGTCGTCAAAGCCGATCATCATGCGGGCTGCTAGGCTAGGTCGACAGACAAACTCATGGGAAGCGTCGAGATATCCGACCTGCTCCTTGCTTAATGATGCCCTTCAGGCAGCTGGCTAGTCAGGAGATACTCACTGGTCATTGCAGTCGTCTCGGATTCGGGCTGCCAATGGAGAGGATACAGAGACATGAGAAATGGATTCAACGGTGCCGTGGCTGATTATTTGGATGAAAGGTGCTCTGCGTAGACGTTCTTTGTTGCGGCGTTGGGATGACCACTGTCTCGACCTTACGTGCCTTTCTCACCTTGTCTCAACAACACTTGTTGCTCTGAACTGTGTTGCACTTCGTCAAGAAAGTGATAAGAAAAGGAAGATGGAAGAAGGCAAAAGTAGAGAAGAGCATGCCCGCGAAAGACACCGTCGCGAAAGCACCTATACATCAAACGCCGCTCAGATGCGACGCCGTATGTACTGATCAGGCCATTTCACTCCGCACCCCAGGACCAACCCGAGAGCCTCCACACACAGCATCTGTCGGCCCAAAATGGAGACCCCTTCGGCTATTGCGATTCTCGGATGAAGGGCGTCCACAACGGAGGTCTCCACCGTGAGGCTCAAGGACATGCCGTTGCTGTACGCGTCTATTCGTAGAAAAAGGATTCAGGTCCCCATCCTATACCCTGGCAACGGGAATGGCGTTCCCATGTAACCGCATCTCTTTTCTCCTGTTCATGAATTTTTCTAGCTTGCATGCTAGCGGAAGCTCTCCCGGCGGATACATTCCGAGGTTTCCCTACGCCTGCAAGGGTCGATGACGCTACCTGTTGTTTGCTCGGGATTATTAGGCCTCGACGATGGGGTCTGGACTTTGGCACCGTTATTAGGAGGAAGCCGCCATTTCCTCTTGCCACTCATTCCCGACTTGAGCTGTCTACGGGCGCTCTCGAACACACCGGTACCTCTAACGTTTTCAACATCTCCTTTTCCGACAAGCAAACGGTGACTTGGGAAGACGTCGCATACATATTCTCTGTTTCAGGTCTTTGATTGGATGATTCTTATATTGTGTCGTATCACGGTAACGATGATTGCGGTGGTTGCACTCGCCGCAACCACAACCTCGCGACGATGAAGTCACGATACAAAACGCATCGACCAGCGCAACTTCGGGGTTTATCGAATCCGCGATGGAAAATTATTGTTTCCATGATGGCAGAGGACCCACATCGTATGTTGAATATAGGAATGTGAAGAAAAGCGGGCTCTAACATTGCGAAGTTCTCCGAACCAGTCCCGAGCCAACATGAAGGTGAGGTGAGGCGATTGGTGAAGGTGACTAAACGAGTACGTACCAGTCTTTACCTTATTTGGAGGCCCTGGGACCTTGGAATCCTGCGACTAGCAAGTACCAAGTTGTTTTTCTTCTTATCGATTCTTCCCACGCCGTTTTCTCGAGTTTGCTGGTTTCTACAAATTCGACTGACTCTTCGATGACACACTGGGTAGCAATGCAGTCCCTGACGTATCAGCAAGAGGCGAGACAGGTGTGGCAGCGAATTCGGACGTGTGCCGGCGGCGGCAGCCAGCCGTGCCAGGCAAGCACCCAGTCAGGATCTTGTACTAAAATCCAAGCACGCTCACATCTCGGCGTCGAGCCTTGCAAGTGTAAGGCCATCGTCCACTCAGCTTCACATGCAGGCCATGGGTACATCAGGGTCCCACAAGCAGTTCTCTTTGACCCGTCTCGGCCGCCATAGTCTCGGGGGGTTCGTTATCGTGTGTATATAAGTTCACCGGCCCCCCTCCCCGAGAAGTCCCCTCTCTCTCTGGTTTGTTTCTATCTCCAGTCTGTTTCCTGCCTTCGTGTCAAGGGCCTTGCGC
Source organism: Colletotrichum incanum (assembly GCA_001625285.1). Taxonomy (NCBI): domain Eukaryota; kingdom Fungi; phylum Ascomycota; class Sordariomycetes; order Glomerellales; family Glomerellaceae; genus Colletotrichum; species Colletotrichum incanum. Next base: position 38,769 of record LFIW01002591.1, on the reverse strand, counting down.
TTTGCATTCAAGGGACCGCCATTCAATCTTTGTCTATCTAGTCGATCTCTACATATACCCGCCGCATTTACCTAGAGTCTGGACCTGGTACTCTGGTCCCTTGACCCCTTCTCTTTTCTTGACTTCTCTTGTCACTACTACAACTTTATTCAACTGCGCGATGTCTTCTGAACAGAAGCCCCTCAGTTGGTGGAAGCGCCACTGCACCCCGCCGCCGGCCATCAACCGCACTCCTCAATGCCCATGCTCCGCCTGCTGGAACGGCAATGGCGAGCATTGGAAGACGACCGCACCAGAGACAGCAGCTCCGACCTTCGCGCCCACTCATAATGTCTTGAAGAAGGAGACCCGGATGTCGACCCTACGACGAGAAACGGAATCAGACCTTGAACCCCTCCGCCGCGAAGAGACATCCTCGACTACGAACCTCAGCGTCTATTCTCAAGAAAGCAGAGTCAGCTCGGATAGAGTCTCGCTCACCAGCATTCACCGCCTGGTCCGAGGGAAGGAAATGGTCTAAAAGAGGGGGTGCCTCGACACGACGCGGCGGGCTGACCAGATCTGAGCCACGTTACCATGGGACCATGGGAGACTCTTGGCGCTTGGAAGTCTGGGCTGTCCCTTTTCTTCGCATCTGTCTCTATTCGAAAAGCCGGCACCCCTTCATTTCGGGCAGGTTGGATAAAACCCCTCATTCCTGCCCCGGGTGCCAAGAAGCTGACTCTCGTTAAGAGTCCTCTGGGCGCAGAAGCACAAGCGCGGTCGACAGTCCAGATTTAGGGTTTGAGATGCAGATAAAGGGTCCTTGGTTCGCAGTCGTTGGACGATTTAGGACGCGCCGGCGGGCGCCCTAGCGGGGGTACTGTTCCGTTGGGTTGGTGCGAGCCTAATCCTGGGGAAGTGATAGGAGGGGAGCAGCTCTTGGACTTGGAGGGGTGACCAGGTGGTTGGCGTGCTTGCTCTTAGTCCGTGCTTGGAAAGTTGGGGGAATGTTGGGGTATTGACAGGGAACGTAGGCTGGGGTTTGGCTCCCGCTTGCCAGCCGGTCAGGCGGGACGGGAAGTCAGCCAAACAACGTTCTCCTGGGCTCTGGCCTGGTGGTGGCTGGAGGGAATCGTGAATCGAGAGAGGCCGTGGTGCCTCGAGACGAAGCCTCGAGACGAGGATGAGAGCGGGTCTTTGGTGCTTACACATTGCGGAAGCCATTTGGTGTCCCACACGAAGGAACAAACTGGAGTCAGATTCCTGGTTGATTTTATGATTAGGCTTTATGGTTGCTAGCAGGCGTTAGAATGGAGACTAAGTGATGTCTCATGGCACACTGTTTATGCAATTCACACAAGTAGACCATATGACTTGTTACACATGCCTTGAGGCATGAGCGGAGCATATTCTCGGCCCCATCACGGCGCGGTTCTTCGGTCGGCAGCAAGACCCCACCTGCACACCGGGACCGAAACAGGTAGCCGGAAACCGCAAGGCCAAAGCACGCAATAGGTTGACGCTGTTTTATCCACATGGAAAAGGCACCTGGGTCTGTTTGAGAAGCGCATATTAGGTGCAAGCTACTCCGTACGTGGCTTCAAAAGGGATGAGACCAAAATAACAAAAAGCAAAAGGCAAGGACCGACCGCGGTTCGAACGCGGGGCCTAGAGATAACTGCGGAAGACTGCAATCTCTCGCTCTACCACTGAGCTATCGATCCAAGTGGTTGTAGAAGTGGACGAAGGAGGTCACAAGAAAGTTCAAGACGGTCTGGACTGGGGACACGGTGGTAACAAAAGGCAGCGAGTGGATCTTAGTGGGGCTGGAGTGTGTCACTGCACTTGTGGTGTGTGCTGCAGCTCCTTGTGGAGGCCGTTGTGGTTCTACGTCACCCAAAGCTCATCTCATGGTTGAGCTGCTGGTACGCGACTGAGCTTTTTATCAATCATGTCAAGGCTTGATTCCCTTCCGTAAAATTGAGACACCTCTAGGCTTATGCACAATGGCACCCAGCGTGGATCCGGCAATCATCGAAGCTCTCCATTTGGATCCAGAGCAGACCAAGATTGCGTCGCATGGCGCTTCTGGCTTTGCGTCGTCGTTCAAACTCACATCCGTTGTCGATGGCCAGCCCACCAACTTCTTCGTGAAGACGGGCGCGGGGAAGGATGCAGAGGTCATGTTCAGAGGTCAGTCAGACTCGGAAGACGAAACTACCTTTTCGAACAACACACATAGGCTTCACCCAGTGTCAGGTGGACGAGCGTTGACAGACCGCAGGCGAGCATGAATCGCTAAACGCAATCCACAATGCCGTCCCGAATTTTTGCCCCAAGTCGTACGCCCACGGAGAATACCAGGCATCCCCGGGCAAGTACTTCATGGTCACGGACTTCCTAGACCTGGGATCATCCGCTCCGGGCGGCTCCGGACTCTCCCTGGCAGCGAAGCTTGCAAAGATGCACACGACCCCGGCGCCCGTGCCGGAGGGCTTCGACAAGCCCATGTACGGGTTCCCGGTGACGACGTGCTGCGGCTCGACACCACAGGACAACTCGTGGAGGGAGTCCTGGGCCGAGTTCTACGCCGAGAACCGGCTGCGCAGTATCCTTCGCGCCGGGATCAAGAATAACGGCTCCGACGGGGAGCTGTCCAAGGCCGTGGAAACGGTCGCCAGTAGAGTCGTCCCGCGGCTGATCAGCGACAACCACGTCAAGGGCATGAAGCCAGTGGTGGTCCACGGGGACCTCTGGAGCGGGAACCACAGCCGGGGCCGGATCGGCGGCAAGGGTGGCGCCGAGGAGGTGGTGTATGACTCTTCTGCCGTGTACGGGCATTCCGAGTACGAGCTGGGCATCATGAAGATGTTTGGCGGGTTCGGGAGCACGTTTTGGAACGAGTACAACAAGCTCGTCCCCAAGTCCGAGCCGAAAGAGGAATGGGAGGATCGGGTTGCGCTCTATGAGCTGTGAGTCCACTCGCCCACTTTGCGTTGCCATGGTGATTGTGAATGCCCCTCTGACTTGTCGCAGATATCACCACCTCAACCATTACGCGATATTCGGTGGGGGATACCGCAGCGGCGCGATGGGGATTATGAAGAAGCTGATTTCGAAGTACGGTTGAGGCCACCAAATATTTCACATGAAGGATGCGTGGCTTATTGAGTTGGAGGCATTCCACATTAAAGCCGGCCCGCGCCGCTGGGAACCATGAACTTAGCTAGCATCTTTGGCTAGCGGCCATCAAATTGACAGCTCTTAGTTTCAGAGACGAGTGCTCTTGAACGATGCTCCTGATAATCTTTCTGGAGTGCATGCAATGGTGCGCCCCAAGATAGGGGTCGTAAACAGTCACCGCTCATCATGCCTACGATGGTGGACTCCCACGTTGTCATCATGCCGTCTGATGATTTCATGGGATTTGTAGGGGGTGGCCGGGATTCACATGCCAGGGGTTGCCCTGAGACGGAGCCTATTCTGGCCACTCGTTGGGGAGAGTTGCACGGACCAACTATTTGTCCGGCGCATTTGCGCTCTAAGCCAGCACGGCCAGGTGGGAAAGCAAGATTAACGGCCCATGACAGGGGAATTTGATCACAAGGGTTGATGTGGTCACTTCCCATCCAGCTGCCAACTCCGATAGCACATTCGCCCCTGTTGCTACATTGCACCTGACACCCAACGACGAAGACGCAAGACGCCGGCTTTCTTCCCTTTCTCTTTCCGAGGAACGACAATGAGCACATAGTACAATCAACTCTCGTCCCTCCAGATCATTTGCTTCATCCGTCGCTGCAACCATGAACGGCCACTTTGCTGGTGTCGGCGAGGAGCCGGATGCTCAGAACTACGAGCATGGCATCCAGGTCATTGACGACCAGAAAGACTTCAAGTAAGGCCCAAACCCCGCCGCCGCTACAGACCTGTGATGATCGAATGCCAACACATTACTCTACAGTGGCAATGTCGCAACATATTTGCAAAAGGTGCGCGTCGCCGAGGCGGGGTTCAACTACCACCTCATCTCCGTTTTCGGCTCCCAGTCCACCGGCAAGTCGACGCTGCTGAACAACCTATTCGGAACCGATTTCTCCGTCATGTCCGAGACGATGCGCCAGCAGACCACCAAGGGAATATGGATGTCCAAGAACAAGAAGGAGGCCGGCATGGCCGAGAACATCCTCGTCATGGACGTCGAGGGTACCGACGGTCGCGAACGCGGCGAGGACCAAGACTTTGAGAGGAAGAGCGCCCTTTTCGCCCTGGCAACCAGCGAGGTCCTGATTGTCAACCTCTGGGAGACGCAGGTCGGCCTGTACAACGGCGCCAACATGGGCCTGCTCAAGACCGTCTTCGAGGTCAACCTGCAGCTCTTCCTCAAGGACAAGCAGTAAGTCGTCTGCGGATAGGTAGACTTGTCACTTGCTGACACGCCATCTAGATCGAGCCTGAGATCCCTGCTGTTCTTCGTCATCCGGGACCACCTTGGCACGACGCCCCTTGCGAACCTGCGCAACACCCTGGTTCAGGACCTGACCAAGATCTGGTCCTCCATCTCTAAGCCCCAGGGCCTCGAAAACTCGCGCATCGAGGACTACTTCGACTTCGCGTTTGCCGCGCTCCCTCACAAGATCCTCCAGGCCGATAAGTTCACCACCGAAATCCAGAACCTGGGGAGGAGGTTCACTGCGGGGCATCGCACGGGTGGGGCCAGTTCTCAGGAGTTCGAGGGCGGTGTGTTCCTGCCCGAGTACCACCGACGCATTCCCGCCGACGGTTTCTCAATCTACGCCGAAGGCATCTGGGATCAGATTGTCAACAACAAGGATCTCGATCTGCCGACGCAGCAGGAGTTGCTCGCCCAGTTCCGTTGCGACGAGATCTCGCGGGAGGTCCTGATTGGGTTCGACAACGCCATTGTGCCTCTCGAGGAGAAGCAGTCCGAGGCCGCTCGATCCGGCAAGCCCACCGTCCTGGCCGAGCTCGGCGCGACAGGACGCGACTCTCGCGAGAAGTGCCTGAAGGCATTCGAGGTGCAGGCCAGCAGATACCACAAGGGCGTCTACACGCGCAAGCGCCAAGACCTGGAGGCCAAGATTGACGGCCGGCTCAAGACACTCTACAACGCACAGCTGTCCGCAGCCCACAAGTCCGGCATCGCCTCGTTCAGCGAAGCTGTGTCTGGCGCCGTCAAGGCTGGTCAAAAATCCGGTGCCGCTTACGAGTTTGCGGAGATTGTCACCGAGGAGAAGAAGAAGACGCTCGAATCCTTCAAGAGCGAGGCCGAGAGCCTCGCCATCCCTGGTGTCGCTTGGTCCAACTTCAAGTCGCAGTATGGGCTGTTTGAGAAAGAGTTGGACGACGTGAGCGGTAAGCTGCGCAAGGAAGAGATGCGCCGGTTGGCCACGAGGGTAGAGCGATGGGTCAAATCCCGTTTGGGCGACGCGATTGGTCTCGAGTTCAACAAGCTCGGCTCTGGTAGGGCTGGCTCCGGCGCTCCTGAAACGGGCGAGAAGCCCGCGGAGAAGGATCTCTGGGACCGCATCTGGAACGTCTTCATCGACATCGTCAAGGACGCGCAAAGCAGGTTCACCGACCGGGCCAAGAGCTTCGAGGCCACCCAGGATGAGGTTGAGGTCGGTCTCTGGCGGCTCAGGCGCAAGAGCTGGGTGGCTCTGCGTGAGAAGATTGAGGAAGAGGTTATGGAGGGCAACATCCTGCTGAAGCTGAGGGAAAACTTTGAGGACAAGTTCAGATATGACGAGGCCGGTGTGCCGAGGATATGGAGACCCACCGATGACATTGAAGGCATCTACACCAAGGCGCGGGAGTCTACGCTGACCCTCATCCCTCTGCTGTCAAAGTTCAAGCTCGCGGAGAGCTACGGTCCTCCCGATCTGCCCTCGTGGATCGGCAACCAACCGCGGGGCGTTGAGCCGAGCGACGAGGAGGATTTGACACCGATTGGCGGCGTTGATGAGGAGGACGGCAAGAGTCTCGAGGAGGAGATGACTGTTCTCAGCGAGAGCAAGCGTCAGGACCTCGTCATCAGGTTCAAGAAGACGGCCGACGGCGTCTACGTCGAGGCCAAGCGCAGCGCCATTGGCGGTGTTGCCCAGGTGCCCCTGTACTTTTACGCCCTGCTGGTGGCTCTGGGATGGAACGAGATCGTTGCTGGTGAGTACCTTCGCGACACACCCGTGGATCATGCTAACATGGACAGTCTTGCGCAACCCGTTCCTCTTCATCTTCCTCATTCTGCTCGCCGGAGGAACCTACGTCGCCTACACGCTCAACATGCTCGGCCCCATGTACCAGATGGCCAACGCGGCCGCCAACCAGGGCGTCGAGATCGGCAAGCAGAAGCTGCGCGAGTTCATCGAGAACTCGGACACGGCGCGGCAGGCGCTGGCCATGCCGGGCCGCGACAGCGACTCCATCAGCATGGACACCCTCGACAGCCGGGGCAAGAAGAAGAGCGCCGAGGACGATATTGATGACATCTAGATTACTGTTGGTGTTGGTTTTTTTGTTCATGAAAGCTAAAACGAACGCTGTGATCCAGACGCCCGAGAGGCGAGCCCGCCGAGGGTATGAGTAGGGATGGGAAGGATATAATGTCTATACGTTACACTTTTGATGGTGCCCCAGTCTGTGATGTGTTGCTTGTTGATGCTCGGTGGTGTCCGTTGAGAGCTGTGAGGCTGATTGTCGAGTTGTGAAACTTCCACCATGGCAAACAAGCTCGACCGTGACTGGTTCGGGACGAAAGCCTCGCTCGCACCATGACATGACTGGCCCCTGGGAGAAACGCCCTCGAGCCTCACGCTTTAGCTCGGCATTGCTGCCGTTGAACCTGCTCAGCAGCAACAGCACCGGAGGGTTCATAAGGTCCATTCTTTCCGACCAGATACGTGACGCAGGCTGTTGGGCTCTGTGGGCGCAGTCGCCCTGGCAAAGGGGTGAGACTTGACAAACCGGCCGAGTCCCTGAGTTCTGATACTGTGTGGGCCTACGAACCTCGTAAGTACGAGTGTCAAAGTTCGTTGCATCTTTGGCCTGAAGGGTTGTGTTCTCATGTTACGCGACGTGGTCATCTTCATGCCATTTCAACAGTGACCGACCTACGAGAACTGTGTGTCTTTCTCGCCAAGAGGCGAGGGCGGCCCTGTCTCAAGCTCGAGCACACTGGTCTTCAGTCGTCAACCCGTTATCGGTTCGTCATGGAATCGAGTGCAAATGGAACCAGACGGAAGCCATGGGACCCGTGCGAGCGCATCTTGGTTGAGATTGGTATGATTATGCCGCCCGATGCAAAAAGCCGCTTACGCCTCGTAACTGTCCTAACTCGCTCACATCACAACATGCCACGTCTGAGCGACTCTTCGCCCGTCTTCCACCGGTTTGCCAAGTCGACCTCCTTCCAGGCCGTTCAGGGGCTGAACAACCACTACCGCCACCGCTGACTGAATCCAAGAGAAACTACTGAAGGGTATGTATGGGAACAAGGGAGCTCCCAGGGAAAGTAGAAATGGATATCTTGCAAATCACACGCCGCCGATGATTCACATCGGGGAAAAGAACCACATAAGCCGTCCGCCTCCTCCATTAGGGCATCAGTGCTCAACCCATAATGGTTGTGTCCTGGGAACCGCCCGTCCCTTGCGCCAAGCCATTGCTGACCTCGCATCCCTGGGCGAAGAAGATGCGCGCGGGTGTCTCGTAGTCGTTGTGAATGCTGTAGTAGTTGCCTGTTCGATAGTCAGCGAGGCGCTCTCCTGTATCCATGCAAAGGTAAGCAAGGCCATACCTCTCGGCACGAACCACATTCCACCGGCGCCAATCCTGAACTGGGTCTCATGAACCGTGACCAGGACTTTGCCTTGGAACACAAAAAAGACCATCTGCATCTTGCGCGAGTTCTTGGGCCGCTTCTCCGCCCCCGGCGGGAGGTCGACAACCCCTGAACCGAAGAAGGGCAGGCTGAGCGTCTTGGCGAAACGGAACGTCGCATCCCGGATGTCGCGCGTCTGGATAGCGCCCGCCGCCACAGCGATCCGGTCCTCGTCGATCTCGACCTGCTCGTTGATAGCGGGCGGGTTGAACTCGTGCTCGGGCTGCCAGACGACGATCTCGCCCTCGATGCTGCCGGGATCCTGCTCCCACGGCTCGGGCGGCTCCTCCTCGTCGTCGGAGTCGGCCTGCCGCCGTCTGCCCCTGGCGGCGGGCTTGCGGCTCTTTGACCTCTTGTTCTTCCGCGCCTCCCGCTCTTCCTCCTCGACGCGGACGACTTCCTTGACGCTCGGCAGCAGAAATCTGCCACCCTTCTTGCCGTCCTCAAAGGCCTCGTCCTCATCGTATGTGACGTGCTCGTTCTTCCAAAACGCAAGTGGTCGGTACGACTGGCGGCCGGACCTCGTTTGAGTGATTTCGTGGGGGTCCTGCTGCCGTTTTTGCGAGACCAAGCCGCGCGCCTTGGGCATGGGCGGTCCCTTTTGCACAACGCCGAGGATCGAGTCGTCGCCAATAGCGCCTTTCGGTTTGCGGCCGGGCTTGCCCTTAAGACCAGCTTTGGGTTTCGAGTCGGCTTTGGCGGTCTTGGACGTCTCGCCCGCTTCCTCCTGCGGAGCGGCCTTGGGGCGCCCGCGCTTACCCGCCGTCGGCTTCTTGGGCTCCGTACGTTGCCTCTTGGATGAGCGGTCGTCCGCTTCTTCCTGTTCGGCCCCGTCTGCGTCGGAATTCCGCGAACGTCTGCGCTTGGGGACGCTGACCTCGTGTTCCTCTTCCGGTTCGTCTGCTCTCGCCTTACCCTTGCCCTTGGGCGGGCGGCCTCTTCTTTTGACGGGTGCCTGCTCTTCCGATTCGTTGCCGGATTCTGCAGGTGCCTCCTCGACCTCCTCCTCCACAGGCGCCTTGGCCTTGGGCGGACGACCTCTGCGCTTGACAGGTTGCTTTGGTGCCTCTGCGTCAGACTCCTCCGCGTCATTCTCTTCAGGATGTGCCGCTTCCGTCCCCGAATCGGGTTCGGGTTCGTCGCCGCCGTCCATCCCGACCATCTGCATCGACTCCTCGTCGCCGTTCTCCACAGGGGATCCGTTCTGAGCCTGCAACACGGCCTCCTCGTCTTCCTCGTCCTCCGTCGAGAGTGCGCGTCCATTCATTCCGTTCGGGCGTCTGCCGCCCAGTCCGGCGCCGCTCCTGTCAGGGCCACCGTAATCGAGTCGGCGAGATACCGAACCGCCACGGTTGGACTGTGGGGGAGGTGATCCTCTGTGGGGAGACAGCCGGGTTGGCGATGACGAAGGGCCGAAGCTGGGGTGCCGCATCGCAGGCGATCCAAGGTTGGTTTTGCGCGGGGAGGTTCCCCGGGGCACGAGGCGAGGGTGGTTCTTCATGATGGAGGCAGGTCCGGGGCCGGATTCTAGCACGCATGTATCGTTAGAAGGCGCGCAATGTTGTAGGCCCGTACAACAACTCACCCGAGTCCAGCTCCATGTCCTGCTCGCCGCGCGTCATGTCGTCGCCGGAAGATCCATTGTCCTTTTCTGGCGAGGAGAACAGTCCGTCGATGGGTTGCATACCATGTTCGTCGCGTACGCCGGTGTCAGGCAATTCAATTCCCGTCTTTCTGTAGGGATGTCAGTTCAAGCTTGGGCGCAGCCGACGATCGCGACAGCTCCTTAGCGGGCACGAAGCGACATACCGTCCCTTCACTCCAAGCTCGTGGAAGTCGCCTGTCGACGTCTCGCGACGCCGGACGTTGCTCTGTCGTGGCGGTGCCATCGCGACTGTGGGGCTCTTCAGGAGTTCGATCTAGAATTTCCGGAAAACAGAGACGAGAGTCGCGGCCTGGCGTTGACGGCCGATGCGTACCGGTGCAAAAGAGCGACGTTGTGAGCCGAATGGTCGCCGTGTTTACCCCGACAAGGTGGTTGTGGTGATGTTGAGCGCGCAACTTTTTGGACGGTGGAAATGGCGACGCGCGCTGAGGTGCTCTGCGTCGAGTGACTTTCAGTGGCCGGCGCCTGCTGCAGATCGGGGTTGACAGGGGCACGTGTGGACTTGGCGGCGCATTAACGGCTGAACGCGTCTCCGTTAATCTAGACGCGTCGAGGGTCGGGTCAGCCACCAGTGTTCTCACCTCTCTAGTCTAAAGTCTCTTTGTGACCGATTCATTCTCGGACTTCCCTTTTCAGACGTCTTCTTTCTGGAGTTTTGACAAGCTGGACAATTGAATATCAAGATACCCATAGTACACTGCTTACCCCTGACGGCCTGAGACCCACGACCTCAGACTCATCCAGATCCTTCTTAGCAACTTCGAATCACAGCTCATAATGGAAGACGCTCAAATGGTCGAGGACATTGCCCTCGAGACCCCAGTCCCGGATGTCTTTATTCCTCCGTCTATCAACGAGAAGGCGATTCTCTCCGGCGACTCCTACACATACTTTTCCCCGGTTCCTCCGACGCTTCTCCCGCCTTCTTCATCACCAACGAAGATCACCTCAGAAACACCAGCATCCGGGACCCCGGTCTGCCTCGGCGTCGATGAAGCCGGCCGCGGCCCCGTCCTGGGACCCATGGTCTACGGCGTCTTCTACCTCCCCATCCCCCTCTCCGACCCCTTGCTCCGCGAGACCCACCACTTTGACGACTCAAAAGTGCTCACGCCGGCCGTTCGTTCTCAACTGATGACCGCCCTCTGCACCGCCGGCTCGGACTTGGCCGAGTCTTGCGGCTTCGCCGTCTCAGCACTCAGCGCCCGCGACATCTCATCGGGCATGATGCGCCCCGGCGCCAATTACAACCTCAACGCCCAGGCCATGGACGCCACTGTTGAGCTGATCAAGGGCGTCTTCGCCCAGGGCGTCAACGTTCAGGAGATCTACGTCGATACTGTTGGTCAGCCGGCCGCCTACCAGGCTAAGCTCCAGCGCTTCTTTCCCGCCACGAAAATCACCGTTGCGAAGAAGGCAGACAGTCTGTACCCCTGTGTTTCGGCCGCCTCCGTTTGTGCCAAGGTAACTCGCGATGCTGCGCTGGAAGTGCTTTATAAGGCACGAGCCCCCGACTCAGCGGAGGACGAGGGCATGGCTTGGGGCTCGGGGTATCCGTCAGACGGAAGGTGCGTGTCGTGGATGAAGTCCAATATGCATCCCGTCTTTGGATGGGGTCCTGAGTGTCGCTTCAGTTGGGGCACGGCCAAGGACATGCTTGAGGGCAAGGGCGGTCTCCAGGTAGACTGGCCAGTCGAGGATGACGGTGATACGGCACGGGTGACGGACTTCTTCGTGTCGGGGGATAATGACCGGGATGGCGATGAGTTAGGGACATGGTTTGGAAGGCCGGCTGGCCTAGAGGCGTTCTAGTGGCTTGTGTATGGGCGATGGCTGTTGCACTGCTATACCTTTGTAGCCGCCGATGATTCTGCGGCGTGTGCGGGAAGACTGCCTCATACTGTGTACATGAGTGGCTGAGAATGTCTTCGTACTATTCACCCACTCCGTTCGCATGCGAGTATACGGAGATGTAGGCGCCGGGACGAGATGCTAGGCCAGGACGTGTATGCATTGAGTACATGTGTCGCGATCTGGAGGACCTCCCGTTCATGTCACGAGCACGGAGAGCAGGTGTTTGCTTATCTATACCAAGAAGCCGACGATGTCAATCGTAAAGGAGGACAGAGTATGGAAGATGATGAATGACAAGTAAACTATATGATTGTTTGTACACTACCCCTCCTGTTAGTAAGGATTATAGTAAATATCTGGACACAGAATGTCACAAGCTATTGTGAGCTCCATGATTCTCAACTACTGAGACGCGACATTACACATGGCCATAAGGTATGTAGGCATTCTTCATGGCGGCTTTCACCAGGAGGTCAGACGCGCATAAATTCACCCATCGTTTACTTGACTTCTGCATGTTCTGTTCTGCTTCATTGTTTCATTGTCTATGTCTCTCAACGGCCCCGTCGTGCTATTCAACCGGCACACGTCGCAATCCGTTCCCTTTATCAGATTCGCAAGGGCTGTCAAAGTGTCACGTCAGGCACCCTCTTATATGGCACACTTGTGAGACCCCCTCTACGACTCAGATCGCAACATACGGCTATTACTACAACAATGTTGTTATACAAACAACACTACAAGGTATATATGTAGCTTGCATTTGCAGTACACGCTTAACGCAGAGTCTAGCGTACGGTTACCTAGCGACTTCAGACCACGATTGGAAACACATATGGTCGTTTCTTGGGATTAGTTCATTCCCGCTAACGTGACGAACTATAACTGTCTGAGTTTCCGTCAATCCAACTCAGAACCAAGGAGTACGGGACCGTTATCGCAGCCGAAGTGAACCCACCTCGTTATGACATACCGCTGCTGGCAGTACAAGAGGGTTATTTGGTGTAAGTCACGGCCTGGCGCAACCCCGGCTGGCCATGCTCTCGTTGACGCGGGAACTAAAGATTACAACTCATCCACCAATTCTTACGCAGCCACCTACTGTATTTTCTCGTTTCTGTTACCAATTTCATCTCTATCTGGCGTACGATGGTGCACCATGTCGAACGAAGACACCGAACAGTCGGTCCCAATTCGCCCCCAGACACCCAGATGTATCATGCCCAAGACCTGTGGTTGGGAGGCAGCCAACATGCATCACGAATAAGATCACAGAACGCTCAGCCTGCTGCATCCTGCTGCATGAAGGCGCTAACGACCATGTTACGCGGCCAGAGCCTGATTTTACCCAGGCTGGGAATAAAAGGGCACCCAATCCTACTTCTCACCCATAGACCTGCTTCGTTATTTTGCCGTCATCATCTTTCTCGTTCTTGCATTGTAATCTTGCCTAACGCACGCACTTACATACAGCGACAGTGACAGCTTCACTTTCCACTAGATTTTGAGTGTCAGTCATGTCAGACGCCACAAAATACACGGTCGGCTGGATATGCGCGCTTCCTACTGAATTCAACGCGGCGCAGGCCTTCCTTGACGAAGAAGACGAGGACCAGCCCTCAGTCGCTCCAAAAGACAACAACAGCTATGCTCTGGGCCGAATCGGTAACCATAATGTAGTGATTTCTGTTTTGCCTGATGGAGAGTACGGCACAAATTCTGCTGCTGCCGTGGCGCGGGACATGCTGCATAGCTTCCCGAACGTGCGCATCGGACTCATGGTCGGTATTGGCGGGGGCGCGCCCAGCTCGAAGCACGATGTGCGGCTTGGCGATGTCGTGGTCAGCAGCCGTGACGGAGGCAAAGGCGGCGTCTTCCAGTACGATTTTGGCAAGGCTATCCAGAACCAGGATGTATCCTTTCAGCATACCGATTTTCTGGACCAACCACCTACGGTGTTACGAACAGCCGTTAGCGCACTCAAGAGTCGATACAAGATGAGAGGCCATCAGTTGAATACCGCTGTTGATAAGGCGTTGCAACGATGGCCTCGACTGCGGGAGGAATACTCACGGCCCCATCTAGAAAGCGACCGGCTCTATCGACCTGAAGTTATCCATCCGGACTCGTCAGACGGATGCGATAGCGTGTGTAGCGGTGATCCGGCCTCTCTGATAGGCCGAACCAGACGAGGCGAGCACAGCGACGACCCTGCAATTCACTACGGATTGATTGCCAGCGCGAACCAGCTTATGAAGGATGCTAGGATCCGGGACAAGTTGGCCAAAGACAAGGGTGTCCTATGCTTCGAGATGGAGGCCGCTGGTCTGATGAACCATTTTCCGTGTCTAGTAATTCGCGGAATATGCGACTACTCAGACTCGCATAAGAACAAACAATGGCAAGGCTTTGCTGCGATGATGGCCGCGGCGTACGCAACAGACGTTTTGCGTCATGTTCCTCCTAACAAGGTCGAGGCCGAGAGACGAATCGGTGATGTTCTTGGTCAACGTTAGTATTACAGTTCTACTTAGGTTACTACTATCTGACTTTGCACAGTTCAACAAGACCTCGGTCGTGTGCATCAGGATGTGAATGAAGCCAAGGCCGTTGCGATCGCCACTAGAGACAATCAGCATCTTGACAAACTACTTCGCTGGCTGTCACCACCAGACCCTTCAACCAACGCCTCAAGGGCGAGAGCACGCAGGCACGCAGGCACCGGAACTTGGCTTCTGGAAAGCGCCGTCTTTCTTGAGTGGGAGGCTGGCGAACGTCAACACCTATGGCTCTACGGCATGGCAGGCTGTGGCAAAACAGTCCTCAGTACGACGATTCTAGATCACCTCCAGCAAGCAAACAGCAGCCCGACGCTTACATTCTTCTTCGACTTCAATGACACTAGGAAACAGACTCTGGATAACCTTTTACGCTCGCTAGCGAGTCAGCTTTATCGCATGGGAGGTGAGGTTGCAAGTAAGCTTGACAACCTTCTCACATCTCATAACGACGGTCACAGACAACCAGATACAAATGTATTGTCAGCCTGTGTTGAGTCGATGATACAAACACCGCAGAGTGTTACCATCGTCCTGGACGCTCTAGATGAATGCACTACGAGGGCAGAACTCCTTTCATGGATGCGAAGGCTTGCTTCCGGCTCGAACTTTGGCAATACCAAGCTTATTGTAACCGCGCGGCCTGAGGCAGACTTTCAGCGCGAGATTCCTCGGCTCATAAGTGAGGACAACTGTGTGTTGCTCGATAAGAAGGCTGTTGACGCCGACATTCGCTCATTCGTCGCCCATGAACTTCAGCAGAGGCCCGAGTTTGTAGACAAGAAGATGCCTCACAATCTCCTCGAACTGATTCGCTGTAAAGTCGGAGACGGAGCCGACGGCATGTAAGTTCAAACATCACAGGTTTAGACATCACCCAATGCCTAACAGTCCGCATAGGTTCAGATGGGCAGCGTGTCAGCTAGAAAGTCTTGTCAAGTGTCTTCATCCCCAGGCTATCAAAGCGGCTCTTGAAAACTTGCCTCGAGATCTAAATGAAACGTACCAGCGCATGCTTCAGAACATTTCGCCAGAGCTCAAGAGCGACTCGTTACGTCTCTTACAGTTCCTCGTCCATGCCAAACGACCTTTGACGTTGGCCGAGGCAGTAGACATAATAGCTACGCAGATTGAAGTCGAACAACAGCGGGGCTTTAATGTCGAGCGCAGACTTCTTCAATATGACGATGTACTGCAATACTGCCCCGGTCTGGTATCGGTCGCCGAGGTTTCACTGTTCGGAGAGAGTGTAAAGGAGATTCAGCTCGCACATTTCTCCGTCAAAGAGTATCTAATATACGACAGCCAGTTTCAACTTACGATTTCCAGCATTGCAATCACGAAGACCTGCTTGACCTATCTGAAGGACATCAAGGGCACCGGAACCATTACAAGGATGACGGCTGAATTTCCGTTAGTCAGACATGCGGCGGAAGCCTGGATGGAACACGGGAAAGTGGCTGAGACTTCCGAAGACGTTGTTCAGAAATCATTCATGTTCCTGCAAGAGCAGTCTACGTTTGAGCGGTGGGCTCGCTTAAACCAGCCTGACCGGCCATGGAATAAGGATACTGGTCCCCCTTCAGCTCCGAGACTGTATTATGCTTGTCAGGGTGGACTCTTAAAACTATCAATGCATTTAATAGGAAACGGAGCAGACGTCAACGCAGAGGGAGGCTACTACGGTAACGCTCTCCAGGCTGCCTCATTTAGAGGACACCAAGATATCGTACAGCTCCTCTTAGACAAAGGAGCAGACGTTAACGCAGAGGGCGGTAACTACGGTAACGCTCTCCAGGCTGCCTCATATAGAGGCCACCAAGAGATTGTACAGCTCCTCCTAGATAAGGGAGCAGACGTTAACGCAAAGGGCGGCTACTACGGTAACGCTCTCCAGGCTGCCTCATATCAAGGCACTCAAGATATCATACAGCTCCTCCTAGACAAGAGAGCAGACGTCAATGCAAAGGACGGCTACGCAAGAAGGACGAAACGACAACGACGATAACAATAATAATAATAATGATTTCCCCAGGGCTTACCTATCACTTTGCCCATTGTCTATCACCGTCCCTCTGGTGTACTCGCTATGGTGCCGAGAGACAAGTGGAGGTCAATAGGACAATGGGGTGTGCTTTCCCCTTATCGTCGTTGTTATTGTCGTCCTTGCGCTTTGCACAACCGTGTTTGCATTAAGTATCCCGTTCTTCTTAGTCGCGGTGGCTCTCTGCCGAGAGGCAGGCTTCTCATTGTCGTAGTCGCCGCCCGCTTACGCTTTGCGCAGACAACCCGTTCTCAGGCGCGGCGGGCTAACCACTCGAAGAAGCCCTAGCTCTGGGGAATGGATGCTGCTGTCCCGATGACACTGTCCTTGCTCCTTGTGGCACAGACGGGGCCGGGAGAGCTGGTCCTCGTTGACGCACACCAGGTTGCTCACGGGCCAATTTCTCCTTGCCTTTGAAGACCGACCAGACGTCTTCAGCCGGCAGCACGACGGGGGGGATCTGTTCCACAAATTCGGATTGCTCAGGGTTATTGTCTACCTGATGGAGTGGTATCCGACGGTATCATGGAGTTGCTGTGTCCTACGTGGTGTAGTGAGTATACTCCCAAGTCGTTGTCACAGGCTATTGTGAGGTTCATAGCCAACTGCTGACACGTGAGATTACACGTGCCGTTAAGTGCATGGCCGTTCCTCAAGAGGTCAAGCATGAGTACCTATGATCAGCTAACCTTTCTGTCACTTGTCTGTTTACTGATTTCTTGTTTGGTTACGCTGCTTGCTGTTCTGCTTCGCCGCTATTTGTTCCGCATCTGCTTGCTCCTCCGCGCCACTCCGCGACACCACTGTGCGGCCGGCCTGCAACACCGCCGTCCGTTCCCGCTGTTGGATCTGGACGGCGGCCGGAAGGAGTGTCATAGCTGTTAGGGTCCAGGCCCAACGTGGACCTTTGAAGAGAATATTCAGTGCTAATGTACGGTCCTGGACTCGTAACCACTTGAACACAGAGAGGTGATCTGTTGTGTGTCTAATGGTGATGAAGGGAGCAAAGTTCCTCAATGGAAGTTTCCTCTAAGCAGCCCTAAGAGGCTGCACATCTACTGAGACATACAATGGTGTATGGGACCCTCCAGCTGCCTTCTGCCGTTTAACGGCAGGTTCGTCGTCGTCGCTGCTGCGCTTTCGCGCCGTTGCGCGTATTTAGGATGCGCCGCAGCAAGAACGGCAGATGAGGCTCGTCCTGGGGCGGGTTGCCCGCTTTCCAGGTGTTGTTCTGCACCCGCGGTCCGCGGCCGCAGTCCTCCCCTAACGGGCGCGTTCCGCAGCGCGGCGCTCCTCTAACTCAAGACAATGTAAAGCCTCTAAATCTACAGTGGCCAAAGTCTACCCTATTGTCCCACTGTCCCGTTGTCCTCCCCCGTCAGCTTCCTCGAGGTGTTCATAGTGAATACACTACGGCTTTTGGCGGCAGACTTGTTGTCGCTGTCGTTGCCGTTGCGCGAATTCAGGATGCGCCGCAGCGAAAACGGCAGGTGAGGCTCGCCTTGGGGTTACCCGCTTTCCAGGTATTGTTCTGCACCCGCGAAAACTCGACGGCCGCAGCCCGGACCTCCCGCAACCGACCCCAGGCATAATCCCAGGGCCAGCCGGCCAATCAAATCTCACGCTGACAATCTGGGGCACCCTCGCGACGCCGCTCCGGTCATGCAATGCTGTTTGTCTTCTGCACCGCGTCTCGGCCGTAGCGTGTCGTCGAAAGAAAGTGTCCCAGCTCCCACGCGAAAGGTGGGGTGCCGAATATTCCCCGGGGGTGGCGGACCGCCTATTCGTGCGTCTCCGCCAGCCGCCGCCAGGGTGGAAACCATCCTATGCTAGTATAGCAGCCAAGGATAGGATTCTATATGCGGTGAATGTCGTGGAGCTCTGTGCGGACGTCGGCGACGTGTGATTAGTGCGCCATCGAATAGGACCTGAGATGTGTGAGGGCACGACCGGGCGGATGTACAACTGGCGTCCATGGCGACAAGCCGGGCAGCTTGCAGCGCAGTCAGCGTCGATGTCAAGTCTGACCTCCTTCCATTACTGGCCGTGGATGTCTTGGCTTTCCGTTACAAACCAGTCGTCTTTAGCTCAAGCTGCTGTCTTTGTCTGTTTGACACTTTTCATCCTGCTCGGCTTCATCCGTTCCGTCCCTGCCACCACCTATGTCGGTTGTCGCATGTCAACTCCAACATCGATTAGGTGGCTACAGACTCGCCAACTTTATTTCCTCCTTTATCTAGAACTATAGGATATGACTGCGCTCATGTCCCGGCGATCTCTGGGATTATCCGTCGTCGCGTCGCCTCGATCCGCCACAGATTTGCGGTGTGATGATTTCCGCCGCGGGTATGATACCTAGTTTGGACATTTCTCAATGGCATTTGGATTGCCGTCCCAGCCACGGACATGATATATAGACAACATCTCAAAGATGTTATTTTTCGCCATCTTTACCATCATTCTCTTTGCAGCGGGAAGGATAGCTGCATTATGGTCGGCTCGTCGGGGAAGACCGTTTGAGCAGGTGGTTTGTCGTGGTCCTGATCCAACTTGTCCAACACCTTCTTGATTCGTGGGCGCAACAAGACAAAGTTTGGAACCTTGTCGTGGCATGCGATTGGCAACATGTAACGGGCGTGAAGTTCCATCTCATTCTCTTCTTTGCCCTCATGCCTATCGTTCTTCTGTCACACCGGTTATCCACAAAGACCAGGTCAACGAAGAATGCAGGAGTAGGAGTGAACGAAACAGAGGTCTGGTATTCTCGCGATGTCAAAGTTTTGCGCTACCTGCACATATGGCTGCTTGAGACATTCAGATTCTATCGAGAACTCAGTATCGTATCTGAAGAACATGCGTTTGATTGCGGCCGGCGGCATCAACATGAGCACGCAAAAACAAAAACAAAACACACACCACCCTCCTTCCTATAAATAAAAAAACAGCAACAATACCCTCCTCTCTCCTTTGAAAAAAAAAAAAACCCCCCCCCCCCCCCCCAAAAAAAAAAAAAAAAAAAAAAAAAAAAAAAACCAACCCCCCCCCCCCCCCCCCCCCCCCCATCTCTCGCTCTCGTCATGTCTTGACCTTGCCGTCGTCCCCGCCCCTCGCCCACTTCCTTGGCTTCCATTTCCGCTCTTCCACACGCACACACGCACGCACGCACACCCTTTCGCCCGCGTCCACCACGCCAACGCCCTCGTCCTCTCGTGCTCGCCCTTCAGGTCGCCCATTTGCTCCACAATTGGTCGCCTCCTTCCCGTCAGGGCCCTCCACCCTGTTACCTCCCTCACCAACCCAACTCCTCCCCACGGACGAGAACGAGTGAAGCGGCCGGCCATCCCTCGGAACCTCGTCACTTTTCGACCGCATCGTCCACAACTGACTGACTGCGGCGACTTGTTTTTTTTTTTTTTCTCTCAGCTCCCAGCTCGTTTCTCCGTGTCCTTGCTTTCCATTCTTCCTCCACTCCTGCCATCGATCCTCTCGGTCGAAAACCAAAACACACACGGGAGCTTGCCAATATCTTCGATGTAGTAAGACGCTTTCCAACGAGAGACACCGTCATCAATCGAATCCTCGACTGCCTCCCTCCCTCCCCTGGTTCAGTACTACCTCCAACCTCACTGCACCGTACCAGCCACAGTTCGTGCACGACTCGGGAAACCCAGGCCGAAGACCCTTGAGTCCCTTTTCAAGGTTAGCGGTACCGCAGCGACGAGACGCAAAGCCAAAGGCCGCACCACGCTGTTTTTACCCATCAATCTGCAGCCCAGTCCACACCACACACCCACACACAACACACCGCACTCACACACCACAGAAACTCAGGGCCGCACACAGGGCACATTCTTCACTGGGCGACCGCTGAACGCTAAACGCTGAAGCCCACCTCCCTTCCGCTCTCAACTCCCCCAAGGACCAGCGGGCACGTACCCAGCAGCACCAGCACGCCGGCAAAGAGGAAGGCCTGCGAAACCACCTTCCTACCGCCTTCCCTCAATCATCGAACTTTCCTTTCCTCGTCCTCGTTTCCGCCCTTTACACCAAAGGTGACTCTCACGACTCCGGCAACGCACGAGGAGAATCATGTCGACCCCGACAACGGCTACTGCGACATTGCCTCCTCACTCGCATTATCATCATCCCCATTACCCCTACAACCATCAGCCGTACCAGGCCTCTACTGCCACGGGCTCGTCATACCGTCAGCCCGCGAACCCAATCCTCTCCGCTTCGTCCTCGACGGCGACGACGAGATTGCCTCCCTCGTACGCCAACTCGTCGAGCATCGCTTATTCTACCACTTCCACTGCCAGTCACGCCGGTCCAAATGGCCTAGGCCCTTCAGCCTCGTCAGCCACTTCGAGGACCATCCACGACGCTTCGAGTCCCGACGCGAACTACTCCATCACCACAATGCCTGCCAACTCACACTCCCAGTCTTCCCAGTCGGGTCGTAAGCGAAGACGCTCAAAGGAGCCCGACTGGAACAAGTTTTACAAAAATGGTCTCCCCAAGGAAATCATCGTCATCGACGACACCCCCGAGCCAGAGCAGGGCAAGACCGTCGGCAATGGCGTAAGGGTCGTGTCCAACGGCAACGGCATCGCCACCAATGGTGCCAGCAGTCGCCCTGTTCCCAAGAAGCGGAAAAGGGATGACGAGCCTCAGCCGTACGACCCCATCTACCACAACAGCAAGTACGCCGGCTCTCACACAACCACTCCTCATCACAACGGCACCCCTAGCGGATCTACTATTTCAACCGACCGAACGACGAACTCGGCCATCCACACTACCGCTGCCACGTCCCTTTCATCGAATGGGCAGGAATATTACGACGTGCAACCCGGCCAAAAAAGGAAGAGAACTCGTCAGCAGATCGCTCAAGAGGCGAAGAAGAGAGAGGTCGAAGGCCTTGGCGATCCATTCGTCAGCTATAAGCCTCCTCCTTATCCTCCCAAGAAAGCCTCCGACGTGCACGTTCGAGTGGTCCAGGATGTACGCTTCGTCCCATCGGCCCTTATGTGTGTTGCTTTAGCTAACCTTGTCATAGAACGGCCACAGCAAGAATGCCAAGGTCGACGACGACGATGGACATTACATTGTTGTCCCCGATGCAGACCTGACAAAAGAGTGTAAGGATCCACTTCATACGCAGGATTTGTGCGACTCAGACTGCTAACCTTTGAGGCAGACCAAATGGTCAAACTTCTTGGACAGGGAACTTTTGGCAAGGTCGTTCAGGCCCGAGACCGACGGAGGAACAAGTCGGTTGCGATTAAGATCATCCGATCGGTGCAAAAGTACCGAGATGCATCTCGAATCGAGCTCCGAGTCCTGGCCACGCTGAAGGAAAACGACAGTGAGAACCGCAATCGTTGTATTCACCTGCGGGACTGTTTCGACTACCGTGGCCATATCTGCATCGTCATGGACCTTCTTGGGCAGAGCGTCTTCGATTTCTTGAAAAGCAACAGCTTTGTCCCTTTCCCGAACAGTCAGATTCAGAGTTTTGCTCGCCAGCTCTTCACCAGTGTCGCCTGTAAGTCCAAGGCTATCGAAATACACCCAGGATTCCGCTGACAGTCTCCAGTTCTCCACGACCTCAATCTTATCCACACTGATCTGAAGCCCGAAAACATTCTTTTGTGTGATAGCGCTTACCAAACGTTTACCTACAATCGGAAGATACCATCCTCATCCACGACCGTGAACCGCCAGGCCAACCAGCGCAGAGTCCTGCTGGACACCGAGATTCGACTCATCGACTTTGGCTCCGCCACCTTCCAGGATGAATACCACAGCTCAGTTGTGTCTACTCGCCATTACCGGGCGCCGGAGATTATTCTAGGCCTTGGATGGTCCTTTCCTTGCGACATTTGGAGCATAGGGTGTATTCTGGTCGAGTTCTTCACCGGTGATGCCCTCTTCCAAACCCACGACAACCTTGAACACCTTGCGATGATGGAGATGGTCGTTGGTCAGAGGATAGATTCCAGTCTTGTTCAAGCTGTCAACAAAATGGCCACCAGAAGCGGTGGAAACCCGGCCTCTAAGTAAGGTGTCTTGCATGAACCAGGCGTCTTCGATTCTAACCGTCTTCTGCAGGTACTTCAAACGACTGAAGCTTGACTACCCCACACCGGAGACGACACGGGCTTCCAAGAGATTTGTCAAGGCAATGAGGCGCCTGGAGGTCAGCATTTCCTTTCGCAAGAAGCCTAGCAACACCAGTTGACTAACCCCTTTTAGGACATCATTCCCTCGAACACGACCTACTTCAAGAACTTTTTGGACCTCCTCCGGAAGATCTTCGTTTACGATCCCCAGCACCGCATCACGGCGAAGCAGGCATTGCAGCATCCTTGGTTCAAGGAACCCGCGACACCGGACGATGGTACCGAGGCCGCCAAGATCCGCTTGGAACGAATGAGACAGGAGCAGGATCACCGGTACCACGCATGATTCTACCAATTTTGCTGTTTTCAAACCCTTACGTCTATAACGAACAAAGTCGAGCATGGTATGGGAGTTGGGCCGTTTGATATCAGGTCTGTACGATGGGAGGATGGGTATGGATGGGCATGGCGCTCGTGCAACTTGATTTTACTGGCATGCGCCTCGTAAGAGGCTAGCTTCGTTCTGCCTCTTAATAGCAGGCTTGATGGGACGTGGGGGTTTTTTTTTTTGTCTCCTTTGGGTTGTGTTTCACGGGATGGTACAAGGTCGATTTGGCAGCAACGCGAAGAAGTAGCACGGACGATCAAGCCACGCCCAGGACAACGTTACTAGTAAAAGACGTCTCGATGAGAGAGGCGTCGCGCCTTATCGCCAGGCCCAATAGAGCGATTCCTCCTGACCACCGCGAGCTTATCCGGCTCGCCAACATTTCCTTCAGCTCTACCTGGAGTGAACACTGATCGATGACTTCGATTGGAAGAAAAACCAACTGACTTTGGGCAAGCCAACAACTTATGTCGCACGTCTGTTTTCCCTGATAGGAAAAACCGATCCTGGTGTGTAAGTTGTGCCTGGGATGACCGTTGTGCTCCATGAGTGTGTTGCTTACACCAGCTCCGTCTCTTTAGGTTCAACCCCAACTACCCGGTTCGTTCCGTGTGTGCTACCACGACTCAGGACAAAACGAAATCTCCACGTAATCCCGTGCAAAGGCGGCAATTACGTTGTTCCTCGAGATGAAGCGGATTAAAGCCGCAATGCAGACAAAGCTAAAAGGCACAACGTCCGTGGAAATGTCTGGCCTTCGTCAAGCTGCATGTCATGAATGAGGCATTTAGGCATTTCTATTTTGGGGCGAAACTGAAGAATTTCAACAAAGCAACTGACCTTTATACTGTTATCGGGGATGTTCCCTTCCTGCCTCAAGTGGTATAGCCAGATTCCATTGTGTGTTTTGAAGTAAGGACAGGCTTGTTGTCCTCGGCTAAGTCGGGCTCAAAGATGGACACAACGACCAATTTCGAGCTTCTTCACTGACAATATGATCTTCTCGCCGCTCGGCTATAAATCGTGGTCTACTCTCCCTCTCTCTCGCTCTCTCCGGTCACCTCTTGGTCAGGATGAGCAACCCAGCCACGACATGAATGATACCTGGCGTATTTCATGAGACAAGCGAAAACAGACAATTCAATCATGTGGACCAGGCCCCTTAGAGCTGCACCAGCGCATGCTGAAAAGCCTAACCAATTCCAATGCATTCACGATTTGTCGGACGCGGCCGTCAGGAAGCTGACCCGATACCTCTATCTGTCACAACGTTATAGCACTGCCTACCCTCCTGAGTACTGGCTTGAGGGCCAAGAGAAGGGTATGCGCGAGCTTCCCAGTGACTGTCTCCGCCCAAGAGTCGACCATCTCAATGTAGTTAACTTGGTCAAGCGCGGTCTGATGAGTATCAGCGAGAAACACCAACTGTCATTTACACCACAGGCAGCTGTGCTCTGTCCAACCCACCGAGGCCTCAACCCTTGGGTAGTTCATGCACTCTTTGCGCTGGTTACGAAAGAGATCACTAAAGAGACTGAGCGATTACGTCGAGACAGAGGCGGCAGGAATCCACAATACTCTACGTCCATCCTGGAGTTTCTTCATCGCTTGGACGCGATACAGGCCTTGTGGATGGACCCATCAACTTTCGAGTTGGTCTTTGATCGCCCGCCGGGTACGCTGGAAAGGGTCGCGTCCCAGTGCGAAGCTTGCATCTTGTCTGCAATTGGATCTCGCCATACCTTCCTCAGCGATCTCCGAGCTCATTTGATTGCGCGGACAAAGACGGCGACACCAGTGCTCCAAAGAATCGTGGAGGCCTGGCTTACTCGCTTCCCTGAAGAAACCCAAAAGTCGGTCAACCAGGAGAGCTCGTTCTTGGCCGAGGAGATCCGGACCGTACGCAGAGAAATCGCAGTGGCTCGCCATAAGAGGCGCGATGCTAGACGGCAGCGCAAAGCACATTGGTCTCCGAGCCTGTCGAGCAAAAACAGCAACACGGCATCGACCAAGGTCTCTCAGCATTCTGCTACAGGGAGGCAATCTACTTCGAGTCAACAGAGCCTTATGTCCAAGGGGGAGGATTCGGTTGCCGATATTGACGGCGGCAACCAGCCGTGGGAGGACGATGTTGGAGGCTTTTACGAGCGATTGGCTACTCGAAATGGCAATGGATATGCTTTTGACCGCACTTCGGTGCACCCTGCCTTTGGCGGCCCCAAGATCCAATCCCACCCCTTGCAACCTCAAGCGTTTGCAACAGAACTAGAGGTTGACCGCAGCGAACAAGAAGCCATTTGGAAGAATGCGGTTTCGAATAGCGCCTTTCAGACAACGACAAGCCATCAGTCCGCGATGCCGTCGTCCTCCATTGGACGGGGACAGCAGCCGCCTTGCAATCCCCTCCCCCAGTCAATGCTACAAGACGAGTCCCGAGCCAGCAATCGTTTCCGCAATATAGCCACTAGCAGTGTCTTTTCGAACAGCGGACCGGCTCAACCTGCCGGCTTGCGTTTCGGAGTTCCCCCTGTCGCCCAATCGTACACCGAGTATCGCGATGTAGCAGCACCGAGCAGCGTCTACACAAACATCGAACCAGCCCAGCCCCATCCGCCGCAAACCAATGTGTTTCCCTTCACCGCCCGGCCTCAACCCACACGACCAGGCCCTGCCAAGGGTAAACCCTCTTGCCGCCCTGGCCCTGACGCGGCAGTAAGTAACCCCACCTCCAGACCTCAGGATAACAGACCCGTGATGCAGGACTACCCGTCAACAGGACTCCGTTACTGTTTCGAACAGGTCCTGCCTGACCCCCCGGACCGGCCTACGATCAAGGATGAGAGATTGAAGCGGAAGGAACAAAGCGAGATCGTTGAACGACCGACTTTTGAGGAGTACTACGAGAACACACGGAAGCCCGAGCCCCTGCCTCCTTCGGGACGTCGGCAGCATTACGGGCGGAGACCCAGCCCTCCGCCCCAACCCCGGCCTTCGACGTCTCTTCCGCAGCCTGGAACGCCCGCGGCTCCGGGATCGCCCGTCGGCCCCGAAGCGGTCCGGGCCCTGACTCTAGACGAGGTTCGCCGCCTGGCGCTGGCGAGGGGCCCTGCCGCGCCCAGTGACGTCTCGACTATCTGGCCCCAAGACTCCATCACCAGTGTCGGTATGCCCAAGTAAGCAGTTGGTATTTTGAGGGCTCGCAGTCGTTTTCGTTCGGCGTCGTGGGGGAATAGAGTGTGAGTAGACGGTAGGTTCGTAGGGTCATTCATTTTGTCCGAGGTGGGAGATACAGTCAATTTCAGTCACGTCACTTGTCGTCGCATAGTCCAAATGCGTGAAAACAAAATGAAAACACCTTTTTTTCAGCCATCTACCAATCAAGGTAGCGGTGATCGCACTCGGCTTGCCGGGGCTCTATCTTGTCGCCATGATCAGAAATCCATCCACCTATGAGCGAAGTACAATGCAATTTTCTTACTCCGCCAAACTGTTTGCCAGACTCGTATTATCCATCAGTTTTTAAAAGGGGGGGGTTTATTAGGAGAGGGGGTAAGGAAGCTTTTTCTATTGTTCGTGTAGGCGCGTAGTACTTTGGCAGTTAGTTACTGGCTGTGAAGAGGTGGAAAGGAGTGGAGAGAGAGGTAAAGGGAAAAGGGGTAAGTCTGGAGGTCCCTCGTTCTGAGCTGCTGATGAGGTATAGAGCAGTAGTTTTTTATTGGCAATGCGACGTCAATGTCCAACTGTCTTCCCAAGACGATCAAAGAATATCCTCCGTTGAAAGAGGGTGCGGGTAGGAAAAGGGGTTCGTTCGTGTCAGTCTAGTAAGCCGTCGACTTCCGGGAATATTGCCATCCTGTGAATTGTTAGCTCTACACATAGCTCCTTGGCTGACCTTTTGATAAGGACTCACCTCGAACACATTGTTTCAATCCGGGAAAGCGGTTTTGCGTGTGGCTAGCTGAAGCTGGGCTCTTAAGCAACTCGCGATGATGGTGCAGCTCAAATTAAAACTTTGCATCGTGGGGCGCAAACCTTAGTGGCCAAAGACATCATCGCTGTTATTATAGCCGGAACTGCAACGCAGCTCTTCACCCGCGACCGGAGACTGGACTCGGCGGTACCCGGGAGAGTGCGACTTTCCAGGATAATCATAGGAGCACTCGGACTCGTCGCCCACATATAAGGTGCGGACACTGTCAACCTTGTTCGCCCAGTGCTGCCAAACGACTTGATCGTACCATTCTGCGCCGTGCGGGGTATCTACCCTGTAGACTTGATTGAGGTGGCCGCAATTTTCGAACTGGAATGAAGTCATGAAGTTGTCCATCCATTTGAGGCTCTGGCTGCCCTCGCTTTTGACCATCGTGTGAAAGATGATGCCTGTCTCTAGGTGTCAGCTCCACAGTTCAAGGTATTGTTGCTAAAAGGTATTGTGAGACTTACGGTGAACATTGCGAAAGTCCGACGTGCGGAAGGAATCTTCTCCAGTTGTAGGGTCATCCCACTTGTACTCAACAACGTTGCCATAGTACAATATCGAAGTCTGCGTAAGGAGCTGGTGGAGAAGCGCACTGCCGATACCGCCACGTCGGTGATCCGGGTGGACGAAGACGTTTGCCTTGACTACGGGGGACGCAGTGCCGGTGAGTCCACCAATTCCTCGCTCGTACGGCTTGAGATAGGCGAAGCCGTAGATGCTATTTTCAGTGGGTTCGTTCTCTTTCGGCTGAGACTCCTTCCATTTCATGTACTGCCGGTAAGCGTCTTGAGACGGCCAGTTGCTGGCATCTGACAGATCAACCTTCTGCAAAGTCGCAACGACGAAGGGAAGCTCCTCTCTCTGGCACTCCATGATAGTAAACTCGAACCGCTGAGCTGAGACTGGGTTGGTGTCGACCACCTGGTAATCATGGTCGGCCACGGCCGCATTGTAGATTTCAGCGCAGCCCTTGGCGTCATTAAGCTGAACCGGGCGCAAGACACAGTCGGCGAGGAGCTTTCTTTTATTCGAGATAGACTCCATGGTAGGTTTGATCGTGTTGGTGATGATGTCATTTTCGTTTGGCTCTTGTCCCTGTGATGGCAGGTTGCAACGCTCGCGCTCCGCCTCCTCTTGCTGGCGACGCATCAAGCTCTTTCGGACATTAATCTCGCGATGGATGGCCAGATTGCTTGTCCAGTCCCGACGACGATGAAGCATCGCAGGCTTCATTCTTGTTTCCTCCTCAATGTTGACGATAGTGTCTGGTTGTTCGACCTTCTCCAAGAGCTGTCCATTTGTCGGGTCAACATCGTAGTTGTGGTGATTTTCAATCTCGTCAAGGAATGAGGTAACGCAGTCCGCAGACAGTGTATTGAGCCACGCATGAACGAAGGTGGAAATTGGCCCGGGGGGTACAGAACCCGCCGTCTTATCGAAGGAATCGCTAAGACGGCTGGAGTCGTACTCGTGGCTAGACGTAACCTCATCATCAACGCTGACATCCATGGATGGATGACTCTTCTTGGATTTATTAGCCACACCGTGTTTTTCGGGAAGGCCTCTCAGAGCCATTGGAGTCAAGGGGGTCGATTCCTTGGTGGATTCGACAAGGGAGGGGCGGGGGTTGGTGTAGTTATCAGTTGATTCCGTGTCAGACTCAGCATAGTAGCTTGTGATGCTGGGTTGCTCCTGGTTTGGGACCTCAACTTCAATCTTGACCTTGGGCTTGATGCTGCGCTTGTGAGGCGGTATGTATTCGACTGCTGGAGCCTGCTGAATGGCTGCAACAAAAGTCGTGTCTTCTTCGTTGCTTTGAATGGCCTGGTGTTTGGCGACAGTATCGGCTTTCCGCTTCTTCTGGCTCTTCTCAAAGTTCCTCCCGACGACGTAGGCTCGCTGCCTGGCGAGGTACTTGGTGTGCTCCGTAGTCCTAGCACTGGATTTGTCTTGGATATTGCTATTGCTATTGCTGTGTTTCAAAGCAGCTCGTCGACCGTCCGGGCTGGAGGTTGGTTCGTTGAAGAGGGACGAGGGAGGAAGTTTCCGGTCTGAGACTGGAAGATTCTTGGCCCATCGAATCAAGGTTGGCCTTTGGTTGGGTCCGATAGGTCTAGTATCAGATTTTTCAGAGGGTGAAGCCCTGTTTTGGATCTGTTGATTGGCGGTCCGATCTCTCACTGCCTGGGAAGGAGAGGGGGTCACGAACGAACCGAGTCAGTTTGTCGAAGAGGCGCATTGTTGAACTCATCAGGATGAGGACTGCCAAGTCTAGAGGGATGTACACCACCGCCACAATGGTCCTCGCCACGGGCTTGGTAGCTTTCACTCTCACCAGTCTGCACCTCAACCCTGTTGAACTCCTCATAATTCGACATCTTTGACGACAGCTTGTAGTAAGCTCTATCATAGGGCAGTGTACGTGATCTATAACAGAGGACAGGTCAGTCAAGCCTGGTGCAAAGCAATTTCGTAAACGACCAGTCCGTTCACTTACGAATTAGTTGTGGTGCATTAGAGAGAAAAACTAGCAGCAGGCCATAAGTTTGCGATGAATTCGGACCTGAAAATCTACTAGCTTTGCGGACCGGAAGGAGCGACGTGGATCGCAGTAGGTATTAAGAAGGTGCGCACCGCAAGAAGACCGACTTGTGGAATATCTGCAATATGATTACAGAAGAACTAGGTTGCTTCTGTTTCTCCTGTGGATAAAAAATTGGCCACAATGGAAGCAGGTTTTGTTGTGTATGGCTGAAGACAGTGATGAGGTGGTGTGTGTGAGGTAGGAATAAGGAGGTTGGGTCTTGTTTGTGAAGGAATGGAGATTCTAAGTGGAATACTGGGATGGAAGAAAACAATCAAATTCAGACTACTCACTCAAAAGAGGCAAGAGTGAGCATCCGGGCGAGGCAGGCTTGCTTCTCCTTTGCTCCTTCCCTCTTCTTGAGTTCTTCCAGCCACCTTTCGTTGTTCAGCGGTTCCTGTTTCCTGCCAGCAAAAACAACACGAACCTAGATATCATTTATCTAGTGCTTTCATTTTTTTTCCACTTTTATCAACAGCTGGTCTGGTACAAAACCGTTCCCATCGTGGATGGCTTCCACTCTGGTGGTGAAAGGATTCGACATGTTGTCCAGTAGAGTTTGTTGTTCATGGCCGCCAGTAACTACGCACCTTGAAGACTGTATTGATACCATTGCCTTAGTATAATCCGAGATTTATCTGTTTTATGCTCGCGCCATGAGCCAGATAGGTAGCAAATCGTAAGAATCTGGCGATGAATGTCATTGGCGTCGGTGAGTGAACTCGGTAAGCTCGGTGAGACAAATCAGCGGGGCATCCACCGGGGTCAAACTGTTGCAGGGTCACGTGCCCCATAACTGATCCCGTCAGGTAGTGTCGCCGGACAACCTGGATGCGGGCACCGGCTTCTGTGCACTGCAATGGGATGGACGAGCACGGCATCATGACCAACCCGAGAAACCCAAACTTCCCGACCTTGAGCCTGTAGTTGAGATACTTTTCGAAGGAGCAATCTTTCGAATACGACCAAGATGCTATCTATCCTCAGAAAGGCACGTCTTAAAGACAAAGAGATGCGTATCCTCATGCTGTTAGTCGTTACCCATATGCGGATGGCTCATTTTTGCTGATGACATAGCATAGAGGCCTTGACAATGCTGGGAAGACAACGATAGTCAAGAAGATTATGGGTGAAGATGTCAACACTGTGAGCCCAACTTTGGGCTTCATTATCAAAACCATCGACTATGACGGGTATTTGATCACGCCTCTTAATCATCAAGTGCAGGTGCTAACGACTACGCAGGTACAAGCTGAACATCTGTATGCCTTACACACAAGAAATTGTGAAGCCGATTGCCTGACCAGAACAGGGGATGTCGGAGGCCAGAAGACGCTGCGCTCATACTGGCGCAACTACTTTGAGAAAACGGATGCGTTGATCTGGGTCGTGGATGCCACAGACCGGTTGCGAATCGACGATTGCAGAGAGGAGCTGCATGGCCTCCTCCAAGAAGAGGTTCGTTCACCCGACGACACGTATGAATTGGGCGCGGTCCAATCGGTGCTAACCCTCTATTGACAGCGACTATCCGGCGCGAGTCTTCTTGTCCTTGCCAACAAGACCGACGTCAACGGATGCATGGACGAGCATGAGATCCTTCAAGTTTGAATCCGGACACACCCTTAACAAAGTTATGGACATTTGGCTGACGTCTCTATCTTCCAGGGGTTACAGCTGGAGGCAATCAGAACGCATCATTGGCATATCCTACGGTGCAGTGCCATGACAGGCACCAATCTCAAGGAAGGCCTGGCTTGGGTGGTGGACGACGCGAAGAAACGGCTCTTTCTGTACTAAGATCCAGGGGCTCAGGTTTTGGTGACGGCGGCGTCTGGCCAGTTCGCACAGGAAGGCCACGTTCGCCCTCGGCCGGCACTTGAAGGGGGCTCCCGGCTACTCGTCCAGCGAGCCCCGAGCGCGCCGTTGGAAGCTGGGATGCCCAGAAAGAGGTAGACCCGGGCATGACGGTCGCCGGGTCAGGAAAAGGGGCTAGAGATGAGGGATACAGGATGTTCTGGAAGGGCGATCCCAGGAAAGAACCGGATCCGAAGGCCCGCGGTGGGTTCGGGGGTCGGGATCGACGTTGTGTAACGGGTGACAAGTAGATGGGATACCCGGGCATACGAAACAGAGCGAACGCACACGAAGGGGAATGGGGATCGCATGTCACCCCAACACTCGCATCTCAATATATCTCTGAGGCTGACAATGAGGAGTAGCGTCTGTGGATTGGGGTTGTGTTGTTACTTTGTGGTGATGTGGTCAATGGCGTCTTGTTGCTTAAAACCGGGTCCCTGCTGGTCCGACGATGCCCGAGAAGAAGGAATACGAGCGGGACGAATGGCCACTGCACGCTGCATGCTGCACACTACGCACCGTCTGTGGCTTCTCTCATCAGTTGTCCATCAGTGCTTTGCGGGCCATCTGTGCTTTGCGGGCCATCTGTGTGCCCGACTTCCAACAGAGTCTTTGCCGCTCCTGTCAAATGCCATGGTGAAATTGGTGTCTTTCAAGGTCTTCAAAGTCGGATGCCCGGGTCATTCCTTGGGAAATCGTGGTTTGAAACGGCGTGATTGAAACGACCCAGATGGGCCAGTGAGGTGCTTGAACGACGAAATTTAGTGCATGGGGCCTCAGGTACGAAATCTATCCCAATGTGAGACAGGGGTTGCGGGTGTGGAGAAGCGAGTGGCCAGTGCATTTGGGAGCGGGGTACGTACCCCGATTGTTTTGATTCCCATTTCTTTGTGTACATATTCCACTGGGTGCCTCCGCGTCTGGCTGCATCGTGGAGGGATGGGCTGAGCTGAGCTGAGCTGAGCTGTGTTGAGGGCTAAAGGTCTACTACAGCAGTGCCAGATGACTGAGACCACAAAGAGCTCAAAGGCTGGATTCGAAGAAGACGCATGCCCCAAATGCTGTGGGCATCGTTGAAGAGCAGAAACAAAAAAACGTGTTGATATTGTACTCACTTTGGGTTGAATCACCAAGGTGGATGGATAGTGGACGGGGCAGGCATCTGTGCCAAATCTGCGAAATTATTGGATGCTGCGCTAAACCTGATGGTACCTGACGTGCAGCCTGCCCAATTAGCGTGGTTGAGAGGCGTGGCATTGTGAGGTACGGTAGGCAGCTTGGGCGGGATGCGACTGTGTTGTTCATAGCAGCACAGCAGCAACAGCAACATCCGGAAGGCGAACCGTCAGCTTCCGCCCTGGCTTTCGTCGCTGTGCCCAGGAAAAACCTGCTTCCTTCAACTTCCGGGAAGTCAGCCCAAAAGGGAAAAAGAAAAAAAGAAAGAAAAAAAGGCTACCTCTGCGGGTTCTTTATCCGTACCTTATCTCTGTTTACTTTGACCTCGCAACCAGATTTCCTCCAAACAAAACAAACCCCAACGAAACAAAAGAAACGTCACATCCAGGAGCCGCCGCACTTCACTGCTGCTGCTGGCTGCACTACCCAAGCTTCTGGTTCGTCACCTCATCTTCTTAGCCTCTACCGCCGTCACCCTCGCCAGACACTCGGAACCACCCTCCTGTCCGCCTTTCTCTCCCAATCTGTCCCCAGAGCGAGAAAACAGAGAGACTGAGGATCCAGACCCGTCGGCAACGCCAGGCCTTGGACTCCTTGCACCCTGCTCACCCCGTACCTGACCTTGGGCCGCCTTGCCTCACCTTGGGTTCCTTGCCTGAGCTGCTGTCTCTGCTCCGCTTAGCGCAGTACCTTGCTTTGGCGCGACGTCCTTAGCGGCATCCATCCAAAAGGTGACGAACGCAAGGTACCTACCTCAACCCATCCCAATTCATCCCATCCCATCCCGCCGCCGCCGCAGACCAAGTCCCAAGGTGGACGCAGGAAAAAATTAAGACAACATATCCTTCCCCAACAAAGACCTCACTTCCTTACCTGCTCGCCTTGCCACGACATACGTTCTAACCGGGGGGATTCCTGCGCATACAGAACCACCTGTTTTCCTTCCTCCCCCACTCCGCAACCGTGTCATGACTCTGCCTCCCGCCTCAACATGTCGGAACAAGCCATGGACGACGTCTCCAAGTTTTTGCAAGATGTCAAGGAGATGAATGCTCGCCGCACCGAGGAGGACGACGCCCGCCAACGCGAACTCGACGAGAAGATCCAGCAGGAGAAGAGGGAACGCCAGGCCCGCCGCGCCGGTACGTCTTGTCTGTGTTTCTCCCGTCCCCCTCACTACTCAGCATCTGCGCTGCTCAGCTCTGCACCTCACCCTGCATCTCTTGTCTCTGCCCTCTCTCTGCCTTCCCCTCCGCCCTTTTTATAAGCTTTCTTTTCCCAACGCGGGCAAGGCACAAATCCTACTCCGCGTCGTGTCGTGCCCTTCCGGCTGCTCGTGCTCGTGCTCGTGCTCGTGCCGTGCTATGTTCAGGTTCAGGTTGCCCTCGACTAGGAAGCTGAGCTACTGACGGGACGGCCGCCGCACTGGGCGAGACGCGAGCGACGCCTCGACGCCTTGACACCCACTCCCAATAACCACAAACCACACACGGCCTCGTCCATTGTTTTCCCACCTTGTGCCGTCAGAAAACTATCGACACGCAATCTTCTGTTCCGCATTTGCCATTGAACTCTTTCTCCATCTCATTGCGCACGCCGTGTTGTCATCTGCAGCAGGATCTTTTTTGGACTATCCCTTCTGACAACGGTTGACAGAACGCGCTCGATCCATTTCCCCTCAGAAGTCATCCCCGGCCAACACCCCACCACCTTCGTCCCGAGGCAACACTGCGCAGCTTTCCGATGACCTGAAGCTGTCCTCTCCTGGCCTCGAACTTACCGGCAGCCCTCGTCCTCACTCTCGCGGCATCCCGGCTCCCGACACCATGGAAAGATTGTCGACTTCTCCCACCAAGGAGAACGAATCCCCCATTGACGCCGACAACAAGCGGTCGAGCGTGACCTCTCCTACCGGCGGTGTACAAGGAGCGCGGCCGCTGTCATGGCAGAGGCGTCCTAACTCCCAACATTCGGATCGATCCAAGAGCCGTCCCTTGTCCGTTGTCGCCGCAGAGAATGCGGCCAGGACCTCGCCGAACCCCACGTCGGACCCCTCCTCCGCCACCGAGCAGACATTTTCTAGGGACCAGATCTCCCAGGCATTGGGTTCCAAAGACCCTGCTTGGTTCCGTCAGACGGCTGATCGCGCAAGCGTCGGGTCGGCCGCCAATCGCAAGAGCCAGGTGGAGGATACCGATACCACCGACATGTCTTCGATGCGTGCCCATCAGCTGCCCGGCTTAAGCCGCAGCTCTTCAACAGACTTGTCGCCCGAACACTCTAGCCCGCCCAAAGAAAACAGGCTTGGCTCTCCTCTCTCCTTGTCCAGCGCTCAGAGGCTTGATCCCCCGGCTGAGATCTCCGAGAATGACACTTCCGCACAGCGACGGATGTCGGTTATGTCGTCGGGATCGGGTCGCGCATCGCCCACGAGGCCCGTCTCGCCTACCAAGGGCATGGGCGGCTTCGTCCAGAGTGCTATGATGAAGAGGTCTGACAGTGTCAAGAGATGGAGCGTAACGTCGCCCCCTGGGCTCGTACGCGCAGATTCGGCTGCCTCGAGTCGAATCGGCGAGCCTAGATCACGTCCGCAAAGCATGTTCGTTCGCGATGGTGCAGCTACGCCTACCGGCTCATCTCATTCTCACTCCCGCTCTCTTTCTCGCCCCGCCTCCCGACCTTCCTCTCGTCCTACCTCACGTCACAGTAATCAGGAACATCAGGACGAGACCGAGACCACACCCAAGGCCCCCGCCGCAGCCCCGCCTTCAGAAGCCAAGCCGGACACTAAGGAGGAAGAAGAAGAGAAGTTGACGCCACCATCCAGCCCTTCAAAGACTATGGATACTAGGAGATGGAGCCCAACGAAGGCAAGCTGGTTAGAGACGGCGCTGAACAAGCCCGAGGCACCGAAACCCAAACCTCCACCGACGGCCAACCAGCCAGCCTGGATGGTCGAGCTCAATAAAGCGAAGGCGCAAAAGGCTGCCAACCCCAGTGCTGATCTTAGCCGAAGCGGCTCTGTGGCCTCGAACAAGCATGAAGTCAACATTGGTGGGTTGATGCGGTCGACGCCAATGGGCAGTCACGAAGCGAAACCGTCCGTCAGCGGGCTTAAGGGCATCTATGCTCCAGTGAAGACTCACAAGACTGGGGGCAGCATTGGCAGCCCGAGCTTCCGCAGCAGCACGATCAAGAGCCCAACGAACGAGGACAAGCCGGAAGAAACCAGTGCTCCTGTGGAACTCCCGAAGCGATCCTCCGTCACCGATAGCCCTGCCGTGGCCAAGGTCAAACCCGAAACCCCTCCAAAGAAGGATTTTCGAGCTGGCCTCAAGTCTCGAAACGTCTCTGGAGATGCTGCATCTTCCAAGGATCCAGCCAATGAGCTGCAGAATGTCTTTGGCAACCTGCGGCGGACGAAGACGCAAAACTACGTTGCGCCGGACGAGTTGAAGTCAAACATTTCCCGCGGCAAAGCAGCCTTGAACATGACGGGCGGTCCGAAGCCGAGCGAGCGCAAAGACGAGTTCAAGGAGGCAATCCTTAAGAAGAAGGAAGACTTCAAAGCTGCTCAGTCCCAAGGCAAAGGCGTCGCTCGAACCAAGTCTAACGCATCCGAAAATCCAGTGCCTGAAGCTTTGTTGAAGAGGCACGCGCTGAGTAAATCGATCTCGAGCAGATCAGATGCGACATCACCTTCCGCCATTGAGCACCGCAAATCTGTCAGCGAGCGATCAAAGTCTGTGTTCAAAAATGAATCGAGCGAGTCCATCCCTTCGCTCCGGTCCCCTTCAATCAAGTCCCCTACAAGCAAGTCGCCTGACGTACAGTCTCCGACAGAGCTCAGACCCACGACACCAACTCTTCAGAAAGAGACCAGCGCTCCTGCCCGGCTCCAAGGACGTGCCGCTGCCGGTGGCTTGGCGGGTCGCTTCAACCCTGCGCTTGCGGGACTTTTGGCTCGTGGCCCTCCCCCCATGGCTGCCAATGGAGGACGAGACGCCGAGAAGTCGGAGGAATCCAGCGGTGCAACCGAGCCCACGGCTCCGGGACCACAGCTTACGCACATGACTAAGGGCCGTGCTCGCGGCCCGAAGAGAAAGGCTCCGTCCTCCAAGGGCCCGTCTACCGGTGCTCCCACCACAGAGCCAGCAAATGAGCCCAAGCCAAGCTCAACCGTGACCTCACCTGCGAAGGAAGAGCCGTTTGTTGTCGCTGAAGAGCCCAAGAAGAGCCCTGAAAAGGAAGCTCCGGCATCTATCCAGGCCCAAGTAGCTGCTCAGGCAGCTGCCAAGAACAGACCGGCGCCACTCAAGCCCTTCGGAAAACCTGCCGAGGGTCCTGTCGAGAAGCCCGCTGAGACGTCTCTTGAGAAACCTATCCTTCCCGCTAAGGAAGAAGAGCCCGTTTCAAAGCGCAGGTCTCGGTCTCCAACGATGAAGCTCCAGTCTTCTCCGATAAAGCAATTTGAAGAGAAGCCCAGCGAAACCACGTCGCAGCCCACTTCGCCCAAGAAACTGGACATGAAGAGAGTATCCAGGTTCTTTGAAGAAAAGAACCAGGAGACTACGAAGCCCGAGAGCCTCAAGCGAGATAGCCTGAAGATGGAGAGTCCGAAGAGGGAGGAGTCAAAGATAGCGAGCCCAAAGACAGAGGAACCCAAGATGGAGAGTCCAACGAGGGAGGAGCCGAGGAGAGAGAGCCCGGCTACAACGCCTAGCATCAAGCCTAAGCCAGTCTTTGAGAAACCTTTCAGCCCTCCGCCACAGAAGATTGAGGAAGTTTCGCCTGTCAAGACTTTCGGACGGCCCCTGCCTGAACCGACGCCCAGTCCTGCAAAGAAGACGTTCTCTGACAACGTGGAAGAGTCTTGCCCCCCTGCCAGGACGTTTGGACGGCCCCTGCCGGAGCCCACCCCTAGGTCTCCTATCCGATCTCCTATTCGATCGCCGCCCCCCAACGATCAGACGGATAGCCCCCACGTGGCGCCCCTTAGGACCTTCGGTCGGCCGCTGTCGAGACCCAGCTCACCTCAGAAGTCGAATGATAAAGTCGATAGCGAGCCGGTTGTCTCTGTCAGAAATGCCGCGGCGATGTTTGGCGGTTCAATTGTCCAATCGCCACCTCTCGAGACAAGGTCGCGATTCGACACTCCTGCGTCCCCAGTCCAAAGGACCAGCACTCCCTCAAGGGGTTCCACTAGGCCTCTGCCGATCCCACCGAAACCATCGTCACCTACGCGTGTCGCATCGCCGGTTCGATCCCCAACGAAGTCGAGCTCGGAGGTCTCGGCCTTGCTGGACGACTTCTTTGGCACACGGCGACCGCAGAGAGAATATCATCTCGATACTGCCGAGGTGTTGATGAACAAGCCCCGCGTTCGCGACATTCAGAGCCAGGGTGCAAGGCTCTTCCAGATTACTGGTGACGGCAAGAAAATCCCCGTCTCAGCGCACAACGAGCGCATCCTGTTCGAACGGGAAATGTACATTTGCGCCAACGTGTTCACCAATGAGGCTGGCAGGAAGGAGACGGAGGTGTACTTTTGGGCCGGCGACGAGGTCCCAGAAGCTACCATGGAAGACGCTGCTCTGTTTGTCAGCCGTGAGGCTCGCTCGCTCGGCGGAAAGGTCATCAAGATGCGTCAGGGCAGGGAGACGCCAGAGTTCATCATGGCGCTTGGCGGCATGATCATCACCCGCCGTGGCACCAATGCCAAGTATGACTCGTTGGCACCCAGCATGCTCTGCGGTCGCCGCATGCTCGGCCAGGTTGTGTTTGACGAGGTCGACTTCTCGTCTACGAGTCTCTGCTCTGGATTCCCATTCCTGATTACGCAATCAGGGAAGTGCTATCTCTGGAAGGGCAAGGGCAGTGATGTAGATGAGCTGAGTTGCGCCCGCCTCATAGGTATGGACTTGAGCCTGATGGGCGAGCTCCTGGAAATCGAAGACGGCAGCGAGCCGGACAGCTTCTGGGCCATCTTCAACGATGGTACGAAGCCGCATTCTGCGGACCACTGGCGCTTGAAATCAAACTACGAAAAGTACTGCCAAAGGTTGTTCCGCTCGGACGCGTCTGCGGCTCAACAGGTGAGGAAGTCTGCACCATTTGATGATCGAAAGATGACTAACGACGGTTGTAGGTTTACGAAATAAGCCCTTTCACTCAAGCCGATCTGGATCCTTCGGGTATCTACGTGCTGGATGCATTCTTTGAAATGTACATTATCGTCGGCAGAACGGCGCAGAGCCAATACGGCTCCTTCCGTAACGCCCTCGATTTCGCGCAAGAATACGCCATTCTGGCCAGTGGCATGGAAGACCGCCCCTTCATCCCCATCTCAACGGTGGTGTTGGAGGGCATCCCGAAAGATCTCAAGAGCGTATTCCGGAAGTGGCGAGACGAGGCGAGCCCGACCATCATGCCTAAGAAGACGCCCGGCCTGAAGCGTGGCAGAAGTCTGCGCGTCGTTCCCCTCACACATGCTCTTCAAGCAATGAGTGAGTAAACAAAACCTCGAGGATCCAGGAGGTGGGGCAGCCGACATTGGATGGAGTTTTGAAAGAAGGGCAAGGATTGGGCGGTGGGCTTGATACTTTTTATTACCAAATACCCGAATGCTGGGAGAGATGGGTTGGGAGGGGGGG
>LFIW01002587.1:0-104067 GCA_001625285.1 Colletotrichum incanum | reverse complement strand
GGTTCCCATGGAAAGAAGAAACGAGCAGCGAGCAAACAAGCAGCACATACGGGCGCGTGGCCTGTTTGTTACACAGCATGTGACTGGCCTGCATTCTCGTATCCCGTCGTCGGCGGCCCCCAATAAACAGTTTCCGGGGAACCCGCGATATCTGACATTGTCCCGTGTGTGTTTCTTACTATCGAGGGCCGGCGCCCCGGTTACACTACAGAGCCAAGGTATGCGAAGGAGTCCTGCTGTCACTAATTCTCCGGCTGGCTTGGCTGGACTCTTTGGGATTTTTCGTTGGAATTGGATGTGATGAGAAAAGAGAGGCTGTGCCATGTTCATGCGCCTCGTTTTAACAGTCATCGCGGCGCCTTCTTTGGTGTGTGTGTGTGTGTGTGTGTGCGCGCGCGTATGGTGTCATGTCTACATGACGTCCTTTCTCTCCGAGTTTGGTGGGGTTTCTCTAGAGGGGAGTGGCTATGAAGGATAATGACGGGCAGGACGGCGACAAGCACGCGGCTCTGGGAAAAGGCAAAGAGTGGTGGATTCGGTGTTTCTTTCGCCGTGGATTGCCGTATTTCAAATCCTAGAATTGTAGGCTAAGAAGACGAAAACGGATGGTTGTGCGTCTTGTCGTGGCGGTGGTGTTTTCTTGCTCATCTTGAGCTTCAGACAATGTCCATGTGCTGCCATGGTATTCTACTGCTTCGTTGCACACGCCCCTCTTGTCTCACTCTGGGCTGGTAGGAGGAAGGGTCGATTAGCCTCGTAAGAGGATGGATGTGTGTGCGCGTACTCTTTCTGTAGTGGTGGTGCTGCTGGTAATAGCCGCCGCCGCCGTCGTCGTCGTTGAGAGAGATCCCACACCCTCCATCACCACCTAGCCTACACCCTCCATCCCTACTAGTCCGTCGAACGGTTCGAGACTTGGCTCGATGAGGACGGCTAGCAAGACGAACTAAGATACTCGAGGTCCCACATTCAACGGGGGCAACGAGGCAGGTGATGGTTTGACAATACGTAAAACCCCCGCAAGGCCAGAGTCTCTGGGTTGAAGATCGGTATGTACGGAGGAAGAAGGTGGACGGACATCCTGAGCGTCGAAGGGGCAATGTCGAACGAGTTCCGACGCGTACCCGTGGTTACCCCGAGCGTGAGATTGAGTCGTGATGGGTGGATGGGCAAGACCAACAGGCCACGTCTCGGGGCCCAACCAGAACGTTCAGACTCGGGCTGCGAGGCCAACAGGTGAGGTTGACAGCCTCCTCGATGGGTTTGGGGATCGTGTCCTGTGGCCTTGTTTACGTTATCTAGCAGCCCACCTTTGTGTTTCCCATGCTTGACACAAGGCCTGGCAGGCTGCCCCTCCCCCTCCCTTCCCCTCGAACCCCTGGCCTTGTCGATGCTGCAAGTGGACGAAAAGAGCGTCCCTGATGACATAGGTGAGCCTGTGTCCGGATCTCATGGTGTTTCGCACTGGACAAGATTACGATGGATCTTTGTTCTGGACCCCTCTTATATGGGGCGCTAGGTGGTATATGCTAGACATCCACATGTTGGGATGGGGGCTGTAAGATGCAGAGACGCACGACATGATACGCGTGCCTTGAGGCTTCAAAGCTGCCTAGTATTGGAAGAAGGAGTAAGGATGATGTGGAGATGATCAGAAAAGCACTCACCAACTCGTGTTCAAGTGTCTGACTACGTCGGAAAGCCAAACATGACAGAAACCGACATGGTGAGACGCCACCAGTAGTTACAGATGTTGGACATTTGTGGACCGAGTTGGTGGGCTGCAGAGTGCCGAGCATAGACGTATCGTGGTATCGTGATAGTGTGAGTCGTGTGAGTCGCGTTGGCAGTTGCGAGAGCCGTGTAAATCGCATTGGGGCTGCGACAACGAATCTAGGCATTTGGGTGCGTTGGGGGTTTGCAACGACTGCTGCAACATATTGATTCATGCTGCAGTACCCGTACGTAGGTCTCTTGTCCACCCGGCGTCCGAGCGGCGTTGAGCCAATGGAGGCTTGGAATTGGATCCGCTGAATGACTTGGGCGAATGCATGCTGCAAAGAGAAAATTCTTTGGCAAAGATTTTAGGAATGGAGAGTCTTGTTGGCCCGCCGGCACCTCTTCTTCCAGTGATGGTGCCACCCTCTCCGGCGTGAGGTGATGGCGAGCGAACCAGTGCGACGGCACGAGTCAAGACGCATTGGGTATGACGGCGACCAAGAGTCCGTGGAAGAAACGACCGGGAATGCTGCGGGCTTGCAAACCGATGGCGGCCATGAGCCGTTTTCTTCGGACCCGCCAACCGCGTCAAGACACTCGAGAGGCGGCGCAAGCTGAGCTGACAGTCAGGGTCGGAGAGCATGGGGCGAACGGGCCTTAGGATGGCGAGCGACAAGCGCCGACAGCGCGAGGGAAAGTCTAGATTCGATGGCGATGATGATAAGACGAATCGTTGGCCTATTTGGCGTCTAGTGTCGTGTCTGGCCTGGCGGTTCTCGGTAGCAGTGGCAGGAAGAGGAAGTGGACGTGCGACGATAAGCTGCCGCAGCCATTGGCAAGGCATGGCATGGCGCGGCGGGCTGGAGGTTCAATGGAAGGATGGGGTCACACCCTGCGCGCGCACGGCCGTCGACATGTCATGGCATGCCCTGTCTGTCGTCTTCCAAGCTGACTGCCAATTGTGGTTGTTGACGGGCGGTTTGCAAGGAACGTTTTCCGCAACGTCAAGTTTTAGCTGGCGGGTGGAACATACTATGTACATAATAGTATGGTAGAGTAGGATGCCCGCGACGATCTGGGGAGGTGCTTTTGGACTGTAATGAGGCCAGAGCAGCCGCTCTGCGCTTCCCAGACGGCGAACGGTTCCGTGCTGGTGTACTTGGAGCGACTCGACTTGGACGCCTGCCTTTTTGAGGAAGGGATACGCACTCGGTGGATGATCTCGAGTTATATCAC
The DNA here is from genome assembly GCA_001625285.1 of Colletotrichum incanum. Taxonomy (NCBI): domain Eukaryota; kingdom Fungi; phylum Ascomycota; class Sordariomycetes; order Glomerellales; family Glomerellaceae; genus Colletotrichum; species Colletotrichum incanum. Next base: position 101,112 of record LFIW01002587.1, on the reverse strand, counting down.
CGTTGTCTGAGGACAGGCAGTTGCGGGACTTGGTTTGAAGAAATGCACCTTCCTTGGCCTATCTTTGGGGAGGACAGGACAGGACAGGACAAGGAACGGCAAGAGCAGCAGGCGCCTCATGGAAAGGAAGTTGTCCGTAAGCTAAGGCACTTGCCATTTAGGAAAAAAAGACATTTTTTTTGGTGGGGAAGCATGGAATGGAGAGGAAGGCGGGGCAGGAACGGGGGACACAGGAGGTACTTGCCTTTCTCTCGACGCACAGGCGGCCGCTGTATCTCCACGAACCGGCCATGTACCTTTGCCCTCCCCTCTTTTTCCCCTCTCTTTTGTTCCTCGACCAATACCATGTACATAACCTACTTGGCTCATCTCCTCGTCCGTTCTCGCCCACCAACCACCGAAGCTCGGATCTCATCTCAAAGGCCAAGCGAAAGCAAAACCACAGACCTTCATCATGTCGACATCTCCCGTCCGCTGTCCGCCGCACAGACAGAGACGAGGGACGGAGACGGAGATGCAGACGCAGCATCTTAATCAAAACATAAAAAACATGAAGAAGAAAAGAAACGAAAAGAAAAGAAAAGAAAAAAAAAAAGGTTTAAACTAATAAACATAAAAATCAGTCAACAAGAAGCAAACAATAGCCCTTTTTTTCGGGGGAGTTTTTTTTTCTTTAATTGTCCATGGATGTCGAAACGCGCAATTCCTCTCCACCAACAGTCATATCTCGGCTTTTTTCCACCTCAACAAAGTTGACTACTCACCACCACATCATGCCATATGGAACGCCCTTATCCTCTGCCTATATCCATGTCTCTTCTGCTGCTGCTGCTGCTGCAGACTGGTTTCTCTTTTTAGGCATTGGACAAGCAGCTCTCTCCTCCTCTTGCATATTCCCGTTGGATGAGCGACACAGGCCAAGGCGACGTGGTGACCTCGATGCAACCCACCCTTACTAGCCATCGCGCTTATCCTCTTCCTGTCGGACCTGCGTCTGCACTACCCATGCGAACCAGCATCATCACTGGCGGAGGGGTGGGGTGGCCGACCAACGATGCCATTCCCATTCTCGTTCACACCCACCCATGCCCTTTGTATGTACTCTTTTCCACATACCATCACTCTTACGAGTGCTACTTGTCGAGTACCGTCTTACATGCTTTTACCATGAGCCTTCTGTCCCTTACGCCACAATACCACACACCAACCACCCTTCACTGCCCGTTCCGGATATTTGGCTTCTCTGCTCATCTTGGTCTTTGACGTTTCGTCCAGAACGATCCGGGATACACCCCAAAGCTCCTGCGTGAAGGAGCCTTTCTTCCGCCCATCTTGCGCTTCTAGTCAGCTTCGCACACAGTCAAGCATGTCTCCCATGACCTCACTCTGCCGGCCACCAAGACATTCGCCCACGGCGCGCTTTTCATTGTGGTTCGAGATCCAACACTGACGGCCTGCGACATGGATGACGAGAGGCTCTGCATTTACGAGGTTGTATTGCTATTGGATCTGGTTGGTTGGTCGCCAAAAGCCTAACTAGATCCCTTCGACTCGCCAAGCCCACATACCTGGCCTCACCTCACCTCACCGCGGCCACACTTTGTGTGCCATGGGGCGCCTCTCGACCGCGCCGTACCCAAATTATACCTTCCGATGGCTGGGTCACATCTTGAGCAACGCTACTATTAACCTCGCACGGGTGGCCACATGAATCTCAGGTCATCAGCTCCATGCCCAGCATCTGCACCGGCTTGAACTCAACTCCATCTCGAAACCCTAGCCCTGACCCTCGTCACGATCTTCCGCACGCTTAGAGCATGGAGGCTGATCATGGCCGAAGCTCGGTGGAGTCGACTTAGTCGAGTGGACCAGCGTCGTCTTCGCGCCGCCCGCCTGTCCCGTCGCTGACGACGTGTACGAATACACGGACAGAGCCGGATGCTATGACATAGCACGGGTATGCTTGTGCTCAGCAAACTATCGTTTCCGAGAAACCGTAGACTCTGTCACAGTCGATACAATCTACACGCCTCCAGCATAATTGGAATCGGCAACAACGCCGGCAACAACGCGGGGAACATCATGTATCGACATATGGTCTGTTCCCTTGTGCCAGGGTCCATCTTGCGATACTGCGATCTGCGGCTGCACAGCAAATGGTTGACATCAACTTGCATCGCAACCGTTCATGCTCGCAACCCGAGATCCGCCGGGGAAGCACCTCGCGCGATCCAGGCCGCGTCTCGCGCCTGTAGTGTCGTGCGCTATGCCACACCTGCCTGTCAACAATCTGCTCTCCGCAAACTCTGTCCGTCGCAAGCCCGGATGGACAGGCTCACGATCTTCCCGCTCTCGCGTCGATTTGGGGGACCCTGGCTGGGAGGAGGGGGTGGATGGAGATTTGTTCGTGGGCTGCCCCCTCTACACTATGCCTAGCCAACCCCGCAGGACAGCATCATTCCATCACGACATCGAACGGGCCAGCTCTTCTTCAACGACCAGGGGGCCCAAGAGCCCATGTGCCTGCCAACGACGGATTATGGAGAAGAACAGCCACGACAACCAAGAAACGAGAGGAATTGCCAAAGCTGCATCTCGAAAATATCCCGGCCCAAGAGGGGAAGGGAAGTCCACTCGCTCTTCTTGGTTCGCTGCAACCTCGACTCACATTATCATGCAGGTTCGAAAAGCTCAGAACCAACAATGGCGAAGATAATCCGACCCTCAAGTGGTCGTCAGCAATCCTTCGACCCACACAAGCATCTTCGGCGTTCGCTAGCCGTTGAAGAATTTCATGTCGTCGCAAGGGTGGTTTACCAACTGGACGATACCATGCGAAATAGTCTGTGGCCTGATCGCCCGGTCTCCTCCAATGGCATCAGAGACGACGGCTTGAATTGTCCTGCTTGCCTTAAAACTGCAACGCGGCCCGGAACCTTCAATCATTGTACGGATTGCAAGCTCATCGCGACACCCGGTATCGCATGCGCAAGAGATCAACAAACCTGGGAAGATGTGGCAAGCGGCACTGACTTGTCCTTGGCCCATTGATTCAGCCTGTTTGATTGTTTTGTCACTAGCTGCATGATAAGTAGATGGGTCTCTAGTGCTCGCTATCACTGGCTATCCGCACGCTATACTAAAGAAGACGTGGAGTGTCCGTTTGTTTGACGGAGGATGCCCAGGGCCCCTGCCACCAGCGAATATGTATCCTGTTCGAGGGTACAAGCCCAGTGCTCGCGATGCACCCCTCAGGTTCTGATTCAGGAAATGCCCCGGAATCACCATGCAATGTCGACGTTGCCTTCGTCCCGTCGACGCCAAGGCTATTTCACCTCGACCATGGGGCGTGCAGCTGCTGCGCGTGAGACGGGTCAATGGCTTGCCAGTCGTCGACCAGAAGTTGCATCATTGGGGCTGGTAATTTTGTGAGATGGTCAGCAAATTTCAATAAGCTTATCAAAACCAGCAAAAAAACTCGCAGACGGGCGCCTGCGCTCATGGTTTGTTACCCAGGCCGCGTCGTTAACCCATTTTTCTCTTGCCTCGATTTGCGTGACTTTAGCACAACGGTGTTGATGTTCGTATCAGCCTCCACGCACACCTCCCAGGCTAAAGGATCAACAGTCATCAACATCTTGACAGGAGCCTCGTTAAAAAAGAAGAAAAAAAGAAACAAAAGACAACCATTCGGAGACCCATGCCGAATGCTCACACCCAAATTCACGTGGATATCCACAATTGATGGAATTATCCCAATCTCCTTCCCTGGCAAATGGGGGCCAGAGAGGTTTCAGTCCTTTTCTCATGACCTACAACAACTGAGCCTCAACTCGTGAAGCAACGGGCTGTTTTACCTTGAGAAACAAAAATAAGTGTTGGTGCTCGATGCCTTGGCCCCATCGTGATCCGAGCGAGCCATCACCCCGCTGGTGTCGATTTTCATCGCGGCTGCGGCGTGCGCCGCTTATTTTATTCATTTTATTTTTCTTACTGAGGGGTTAACTGAAGCAAAACGAACGGGCCGTGAACATCACCTCTTTCGATTCCGCACCAAGGAACGGGGGTCATCGAAACAACACACCCCAACAACCTCTCCACCAAAGACAAGGACCGGCCGAGGCCTGGCCGAAGAGCGGAACTGACGAGCGCTGAAGAATTGACGAAAAAGAAAAAAAAGAGGCCTGCTGCTGGTTGACTGACAGGACCCTGTCAGTCGGCGGATGATGAGACCACGCCCCCGCCCCTCCAGCTGCAGGCTGGCTGAACCCCCTGGTGCGAGTCTATCAATTAAAAGAACGAACCACGGAGCACGGCCTCCTGCGACCCTTTTCCACTCCAAAACAGCTAGTGGCTGGGGTGGTTGTCTAACCTCGAATGACGAGGTTCTGCTTTGCCGCTGCCCCGCGAAAGAGAGGCAACGGACGCGTACCTAGCTGTACGCGGTGAGCTCGCAAGGAAGCCAGGCAAAGTCTGGGCGTACATGATGCAGGATTTCGTGCAGGACCAACTCTAGGGCCTTTCAACTGTGTCCACCACATTCGTGCTTCCTTGGGATAGTGAAGCACAAGAAGCAGGCCTGGGTAGATCGATGGCCAGATCAGAAGGGGGGGCAACCAGGAACATGTGCTACTACTCTTGTGTCTGTGTATGCAAGATGGGACTGATCTCCAGATCATTTTCATCACGAGCTCTGGGCTATCTTGCTTTGTCTTGGGCTGGGCGAACTGATCGGGAGCAGGTCTATGATTTTGAAGGGAGAGGCAGCATCTTGTGGCTCGCGCGATGGCATCACATGCTGGTGGTCGCGCGACCAAGCACACCTTTTCCTGGGTGCAGAATAATAATCTGGAGGCCCTTCGAATACCTGGTACTAGACAAATTCTAGGGTGATCTCCGGGAACCAGATGACCGGCCGCTGCACGCACGATACTACAAGGAGTCTATGATCTGACTACCGATATCTTTCCGTCAATGGGGTGGCCATCAACGACATTCACATTTATGTATTGCGCTTGGTGATGGGACAGCAGCGTTGCTGCTTCCTGACCGTAGTCTTTGACGACGCTACGGGTTCTGGCAGGGTAATATACTTATGCCTGCGTATGATGCGATAGCCGCGCTTATCTGTGCAACGTACGAACCAGGGAGAGGCGAGAGAAAGGGCAGGAAACATACCGAATTTTGTGGCTTGCCGCTGCTGCCAGTCTTACTGTACGCTTGGGACAGATATTGGACGCGTATGTGTCGAACACCATTACTCCCCCGTCTTGTCCTGTCAAAATAGCATGTGCTTTGGTTACACAAGGTGTGAGATGGGTGGGAGGTACTCTGCAAGGCAAGAATTTCCATTCGTCATGGACGAAGTAGGAGGGAAAGGCTGAACTTGATTCTGGCGGCAAGCTCTGATGGTTGGCTACAGCATGGTTGCTTCTTTGATCTCCTCCCCCGCAAAAAGGGGGAGGAGAGGAGATGGCGGGGGAGGGGGAAGACATTTGGTGATGAGGTCTGGAACGTGGGGAACTAATTGCCTCTTGTTGGGTGAGCTGAGCCGCTGTCGATCTTTCACATGCTTTTCTTTTCTTCGATTGACCATTGGACGAGTTTTTATGCCATCCTAATGCTGAAAATCGCTCGATTGGAACGGGTGTTTGGACATGCAGGCCAATTCGCTTCGACGCCGGGCTTGCGAGAGCTCCATGGTCGTGGCTTGCTGCGACCGCATGGGCTCGGAGCAAGGCTCTCAGTAACGGACCAAGGCTTGGCCAGCCCAGCAACCAAGGCGCAATGTCGGTACGAAGCTGGGCCGATTCCGATGGAGGTTGCAACGCTGCGTCTTTTCGAAAAGCTTGCCTGCTTATCTCGGAGTGGCCAAACAAAATGCCTCAACGGCACTACTGACGCGCCCAAGATGCATGTGAAGCTCAGGAGACGCTGTAGCGAAGCCTGTCTAGGGAAGGTCGAGGAAAATTTTAACGGCCCGGTTTCTCCCCGTCCGGTTCTACCTGATATCGGCATTAGTGTGTCGTATGGTTCGTGAGCCTATGTCTAGGTTTTCGGTGTCGTTTGAGGTGCATGATTGGAGCGAGAGAGAGAGGCAGGCACACAGAGAGGTGCCGGCATCACCATATGCCTTGGAACATGCAGTATAAGAGCACCTGTCCGGATTCGGCACGTTCTTGAGGATGGTGGCGGATGAACAAGACCCTTGGGCTGCGGGCGTCCAGGTCCGTATTTCTGGGATGACGAGCACGGCATATCGCGTGTGCCTGGTGGTTGCCAGTACTCGGGAAGTGTTCCCGGTCAGTCAGTAGCCAACCCTAGATTTACCGATGCGACGGTCCGTCAGTTGCAGGATTCTGCGCTCTGAAGTTCCAAAGCAAAGGGACTTGGCCCCCTTTGGCGATTCAACGCCCACCCTTGACGGCCCGACTTGGCTGCTCACGGGGGGTGTTGAGAGTTGGGCAGAGTTTTCGGTGAGGGTTATGCGGACTATGTTGTGATGAGCGATGGGTGACTGATGACTTCATCTTGCCGCCCCAAGGGGGGGGGGGGGGGGGGGGGGGGGGGGGGGGGGGGGGGGGGGGGGGGGGGGAAACAACAACCAAGTGGTGTTTCCATGATGTTCGGAGTATTCTCGAAAAAAAAGAGAAACGGCTGCGGGGAAACAAGGGTATCGACGTAGAGAATCGAGGCAGAAACGATAGATCGAAACTTCGGATACCGAGTTCACGTGGGGTCGACGCCGCTTTGTCGATACGTTTTTGGAGCAGTAGCTGAAGACGTGAAGTTAAAGCTCTATGGCTGGTGTATCTTCTGAGTCGTTTATGGTTGGAGGAGGGGAAGGAGGCGTGTGGACGAAAAAGGTTATGAACACGACTCATTTTAGACGACGGATACTCTCCGATCGATATGTGGGATGCCAGATAGAGCAGGCAAAGCAGGCGAGGCGTCACCACGCTAGCTAAAAAGAAGCAATTGTGTACACAGAAACAAAGTTTTAAACGAGGGGAGCTGGGGCGTCATTCAGGTCAGTGGTTGAGACGGAAGTTCGAGGGGTAAAGACACAAACAAACTCTCCTGCTTAGTCGTGACGACGAACCTTAACGTCGTGGAAGTTTAAACAGCATCATCTTCGATTGTCGAACTCGGGGTCGCCTGATGTTCTCACTCTGTCAAGGGTCAACGACGTACGGGAGGGGAACGGTGAAGCGAAAGACCGCGGTTTGGCAGCAGGAACGCTAGCCGGAGAAACTCGAGGAGTGAAAGGAAACAAAGTTTTCATCGGTCGAATCAGGTATGTATTGTAACTGGCCGATGAATGATCGTCAGGTCATCGTTTGGCATTCTATGTTTTGCGTTCTATGTTTTGCGTTCTTTCTGAGTTCAAGGAAGAAGACGTAGTAGCCTCAAGAGGACATGAAAAAGTGGGCTGGTTATCCACGGATAGCAACTTGCCAGTCAAGACAACATAATGGGGTATCATACGGTAATAACGCCATGCTCAGTTCCCCAGGAGGAGTGTGAATAAGATGTTGGGAAACATCTCGCGGCTGAAAGTCTGTGCTCAGCTGTAGAAGAAACAAGCGGAAAAGCGCAGGGATTCCCGAGTATGCAGATCCGGAAGAGCCGCATTCAGGTGCCAGATGGCAACAGCCTCAATATCTGGAAACATCAGGTTTGTAGCGGACTTGCCCCGGCTGGACCCTTTACTGGTCCGTGGTCTCACAGCCAAGAGAGAACGGACGTGTTCCACTTGTCGGGGCGCCCGGATGCGAACGGCCGTTTCTCTTCATCTTCAGAGTCAGCAGCCCCAGTTGGCATCGCCGTTTTCCCACTTGCGCAGGCGAGGCTGCCGAAACTTCGGCGTCGCAGCGGAAGAGATTCATCTAACAGGCTCTGGCCTGAGGAGTTCATGTCTTCCTCCTCTTCTTGGAGGCGTTGCTGGCACTCCGATCGGAGATGGCCTTAACTGAGGTGTTGTAGCTCGTCTCCGAAGCCGCGCCATCACCACCGTCTTCGCTCTCAGAGTCATCGTCCGATATCTCATCAAGCGGGATCATGTCATCCGAGTCGTCAACGCCTTCAGATGCCTCGGCCAAGGACTTGTCGCCCTCGGCCTTGTTGTCGTCAGAGTCAAACCCTTCAAAATCGTCATCCTCTTCCTCATCGCTGTCACTGCCAACAGAAGAAGGGCCCATTGACGTATCGGCCACACTCTCGGCCATCTCGGCCGCGGCACGCTTCCGCTTCTGAGGCATCTCACCCAGTCTGCCACCACGTCCCTCGATGCCCTCGCTTGTCTCCTCGCCCTCTTCTTCGACAGGGGCAGGAGTGAACCAAGGGATCTTTCCACGCATGAAGTCGTTGAGAACCATCTTGGCGACTCCGTCCAAGTCAGGTTCTCCCTTCCTCAACAGACGACCGCTCTTTCGGGCAATCATCTCGAGGAATTCCATATGGTTGTTCCAGCCTTTGAGCTCGTATGTTCTCTCCATGTGGTGCGTCTTGACCTTGGCCAGGACAGCCGGGATATACTGCTCCGGGTTCTCGACGTTCTCGACACGAACGACACCCCGGAGGAGCAAGTCCTGAGGAGTGTCGGTTTGCGACGGCGGTACGATACCAGGGCAGTCAATCATATCTAACCAAATTAGTGTGTGCGCAGGAGGCGGCGATGGGGTATGGGGTACGTACAGATCTTGCGAGTGAGTGTGATGTACTGCCAGACCTTGGTCTCGCCAGGAATGGGGGCGACAGTGGCGACCTTCTTCTTCCTCAGAGTGTTCACGATACTGCTCTTGCCGACGTTGGGATAGCCAATGAGACCGACCGAGATCTGCTTACGGTCACTGTGAAGCTTGGCATACTGTCTCAGAAGCTCGATCAAACTACCCTTGCCGAAGGGGTTCGTCAAACTCGAATGCATCGCCAGAGTAGGTTTGTCCTTGGAGAAGTATTTTACCCAACGGGCCTGGGTCAAGTTAGCTTCTGCAGCAGCAAGCCAACATTGAAACGTATGATAATGTCGAAAGTATGTATGCTTCGCTACTAAGAAATACCGCCATGGAGAGGCTCGGAAGAGCACTGGCAGACTTCAACTCAAAGTGATGCAATTCCATCTCATGATGGGAGATCCAAAACGGACCCCATCAGCCCTGGTCCGAGGACCAGGACAGCGAGACGGCCCTCGATTTTCCCAGTGTTTAACGGAGACCCTTTCATTGGGGGCAACGAATGTGCGAAAGGATTCCTGACAAAGACACTGGGGTTTTGTTCGGGGAGAGAAGGGGAGAGAGGAAGACAAAGGTAAACTTACAGCAACGCTGGTGGGCACCAAGTCCGTCTTGTTCAAGACGAAGATGAGATGCTTGTGAGGGGCCTCCTCGCGGAGGTACTTCTCGACACTGCGACACCTTGTTCCCAGAGGATCGCGGGCGTCCAGGACGTGGATGACAACGTCGGAGGAATCCAGCACACGGTACAGTTCGTTCCAGATACGTTTGCTCTGACCCTTGTTGAAGATGGGCTCGATCGACATGGTGACATGGCTCTCGTCCTCGCCGTCCTGATCCGCTCCAGAGTTTCCACTGAGCAGCTTGGCTTGCTCAAGACGCTCGTTGTAGCTATCCAGGTCCTTATCGACCTCACCAGCCAAGTCGGCAATGGAGCCCGCGCCAATCTTGACGCGCTTTCTCTGCGACTTGGGGCCAAAGGTGTCCCCGAAGGAAGATGTCTCAATTGTCATCTTGGCTTGATGCTTCTTCAGACCGTTGGTGTCGGAACCATCCTTGATCAACGACATGGGCAGCTTGTTGCTCTTGAGCAGGACCGAGTAGGGGTCCGCGGCCTTTTCCGCCATGGCACTGCGGAACGCCGTCAAGCTCTCCTGGGAGATGACGCGAGTGTTGCCGAACCACTTGCGGTTGGGCTCGATCCGGGCGGTAGGGATATCTCGGCTCTGGTACGAGGCGGCCTTTGTGATCTCGCCGTCGGCGTTGCGCTGGGGCTTGCCATCCTTGTACATGTTGAGTTGCCTCACCCGCTTGGCAGAGCTGTGGTCGACATGTTAGCCATCTAGTTCCGCAAACCAAGTCTTCTGATGCCGGAGTGAAAGGGGGAAGCCTACCGGTAGAAGTTCTCGCCCTTGACCTTGACATTGCCCATGCCATCACCGGTCTTGCCCTGGCGAACCTTTCGGCTCGCCTCTTTCTTTCCGGTTCCCATCTTTATGACCGCGAACTCGCCCAGTCGTAGAAAACACTTGACAAGAGGGAAGAAGAGGAGAAGAGACTGGGCAGAAGCTGGAGTCGGTGAGGTTGTAAGAAAGGATTGAGAGAAGGAGGTTGGAGCTTCGGCGCGTGCAGTAAAGATCTTTCTCTGCGGTGGTGGGGTCCGCTTGGGAATTTTTTAGTGGAGTTGTTGAAATTTTTTGGGGACTTCGGGGCGAGCACACGCCGTGGCGCCGAGAGGCCAATCAAATCCATTAATGCGTCCTACACATCTGCAGCTTCAGATTCACCCCCAGTGTCTGCCATTTTTCGCATTCTCCCTGCGGCTGGAAGATTGACAGACCTCCCAAAGGCGTAGAGCCACCTCAAGCTCTCAACAGACCCGTCTCCCTGTTGCACTCACACCAGAGCGTGTGTCTATCCAGCCGTGGACACTCGAGAATTTCTCAGGTCCATGATCCCAACACCACGCAGCTTGCATCTCGAGCCACGAACCGACTCCATCCCCAGCGTCGCCGTCGCCGTCGTCACTCCTCTCACGCCCAGTGCCGCCATTGCCCTGGCAAACGCCATTTTGCCGACACCATGTCATCAAGATGCTCCTGCGCGCGATTGACGCGGCTGCCGACGGTCATCGCCGCTAGACCAACCAACATCAACCTCACACGACCCTTCTCTACCACGACTGCGAAATTCACCGTGCCCCCCGAATCCCCCGGCTGGATCCAGGTCCCGACACCGCCTCAGTCCCAGTCCTCCGAAGAGAAGCCCCCCATCGTCAAGGGCACCCTCCCCACGCCCCGCGATGTCTTCCCGCGTAAGGAGGCTGACCGCAAGGCCCAGCCCGAATACCTCGAGGAGACGGCGCCCCTTCCCACGAACAAAGCTTCCAAGAAGCCCGCCCCGCCCGGCTCGCGCCTCGAGCACCGCCGCCGCATGGCCGACGCCCGCCGCGAGAACCTCGGCGTGGCACTACAGGGTCTCTACAAGCGCAAGCAGGAGCGAGTCGAAGCCGAGACCACCGTCAGGGAGCGCCGTCTCCGCGATCACCAGCGCGCCGCTGTGGCCCCCGAGCGCTGGGACGACCGCCTCACCCGCAGCTCCGTGCTATCCTCCCTGGCCAAGACGACCGCTGTGCAGCCCGACCCCGAACGTTACGCCCGTGCGGAGCAGAGCAAGGCCCGGACAGCCCAGCTGGCCCAGCAAAAAAGCGAGGCAAGACAGGATGCGCTGATGGAGCTGTACATCAACGCCTCCAAGTTCATCGTCACCGAGGAGGAGCTGGGCAAGGAGCTCGACAAGCTTTTCTCCGAGGATTTCTGGAAGCGCCAGGGCAAGTCCATGGCTCACGACTCCGACAACGCCTGGGATGTCTGGGGACAGCCGCCGACGGTGCAGACCATGCTCGACGAGATGCTGAGGAAACAGCAGCGCGCCATCGACTTCCAGCAGAGCGAGCAGGACAGGACTGTCAAGAGGCAGAAGACCATCGCCGAGGAGTTGACGGGCGGCAAGATGGAGTAAAGGGGTGCTTTGTCACAAAATGGCCTGCCGGCCAGCTTGGAGTCGGCTCATTCGGCGTATTGTATCAAAACGAAAAAGTGTATTGGCCCTGTAAAATCTCACATCGGGAAGTTGTGGTGGCTTGGATCAGACAACATCGTCACGTCTTTGCGTACCAATCATACCAAACGTCTGGGTGCTTTAGTCACCTGGAGCTCGCAAGTCAACTTGTACTACCATGAATTCTTTGTAGCATTATAAAACCACCAATGTCAAAATATCATGACATGACATTCATCCCAACGCCGTGAAGCAGCCCCATATGCACATCGGCAAAAGAATTGCCATTGGAAAGGAAATGGTTGTATGTGTTTCTGTGTGGAATCTATGAAAACGACCGAAGCTGTCATAGCCGTCGAGTGGGTGGTATGATGCTTCCGTACTCGTACACTTGTATGCCAAAAGCGCCCAAATGCTAGCTTCGTCGGGTGGCTCTGTGATCACCTCTTCTCGACGAGAAGGAAGTGCATAGCGGCGTAAGCTAGGATGATGAAGACAACACCAAAAGTACCGAGGCTGACAACGTCGGTCCAAAGGGCGTCGTTATTGAAACCAAAAGAGCTCAAGATCGCGGCTCCTGGGACAGTAATGTCCAGACCGTACTTCTTGTCAACAAGGGTGAGTTGCAGCACCTCATTGACGATGAGTGACTCAAATCCGTAATGGAAAATGGAAAGGGTCTGTAGCCAGAGAGCGGCCTTCGGGATGGCATTGTGGTTGAGGAGAAGGCCAGCGAAGAGCAAGCTGAACAACATAACCAAGCTACCAATGAGATTGGCTACTCCGCCGTCCTTGCAAACGATGCCAATGAACAGACAGATCGCAGCGGCCGCGAAGTTGAACAGGACCAGGACGAGGATGAACTTAAAGAAGTGGCCGGCATCGGGGACCAAGCCCGTCATTGGGTAGATGATGGCGCCCATGAGAAGGGGCGGGATGATTCGCAGTGGGATTATGTCGAACAAGATCTTGGCCGCAAAGTAGGTGATGGGCGAGTAGTAGCCATTGGCACGCTCTCTAACGAACAAAAGCCTCTCGGTAGCGAAGACGTTCAAGCTGGTCAGGGTGCTGAAACCGAACAAGGCCAACAAGAAGAAGAACAGACCCAGACGGTTCTGGAATCCCGGAATGTCGTCGGTCAATCCGTAAAACAGATAGCCTGACAGGACCGCGAGGAGGATTGCAATGGCGTAGTGAGTCAACATGAGAATAGGGTTTCTGTACAGGTTCTTCCAGGTTCGCTGGGACAAAATGATGAACTGGCGGGAGTAGCCCACACGAGCGTAACCCTTGCCGATGGCGCTAATGTGGATATTTGGTCCCTCTGGGTTGTATCCATTGGCGTTCTGTCCATTGACACCCTGAGCAGCGGTGATGGATTGCTGGATCTCATCATGCGTGGAGCCTGCAATGTCGGACTCGGCAAAGGAGCGGATCAAGACATCCAAATCAGTGCCGACGTACGCCGAAGGGGGAAGGTCATGAGGATCCTCGGCGTTGATAGACGGCACAAAGCCAGGCTGATTCTGCAGCTTGTAAGATCCAGCGTCTTCTCCGCCAGCATCCGAGGAGGCAGCAGTATCAACGTTGTTCTTGCGACGGGTGAAGAGCTCGCGCTCCTGACGGATCTTGACCGAATCTCGACGCTTGTTCTTGGGGCGCGAAGAAGAGGACTCGACGCCGCTGTCCTCGTTGATGGATCCGCCGGAGATGCTCGCGATAGACTTGACAGCAGTGGTGCTGCTCGGGCCCAAGCTGGCGACGTCGGCGTTCAGGGCACCGTCATCTTCAGAGGTGGTAGATCCCGCGTGCATGGTGAGGTCCACAAGGTAGTCGGCAATGTTGAAGCCCGGGGGGCACGAGTAACCGATGTGGTCAAAGTACCCCTGACACTGCGAAAAGGGACCCGAGTAAACCGCACCACCTCGTGCGAGCAAGATCAGTCTGTCGAAGAGGGCCACAATGTTGGACCGAGGCTGGTGAATCGTGAATACTACGGTACGCTTGTAGTTCTTGGCCAACGTAACCAGACATTCAATAACGTTGAAGGCGTTGTAGGCATCCAGACCGCTGGTGGGCTCATCCAGGAATAGAATAGAAGGACTCGTGACAAGTTCGCAGGCGATGCCAACTCGGCGCTTCTCTCCGCCGGAAATGCCACGACCCTTGCCTTCCTCGGAACCAATAAGAGAATCGCGGATATGGTAGATACCAAGCTGCTTCTCGACTTCGAAAACCCGTTGTTCCTTGGCAGCGCGGCCCATGTTACGAGGCAGACGGAGGAGGGCGCTCGTCAGGATTGTCTCGTGAACCGTCAGAGTAGGCAGCATGGTGTCTTCCTGGTCGACGAATCCAATGACATTCTTGTAGTCCGTGTCGGTAACCTTTTCGCCATTGACGTAGAAGTCGCCAGAGACCTGTCCACGCTTGTTCTTTCTGGCCAAGATATCGAGAAATGTGGTTTTGCCAGCTCCAGAGGCGCCCATGATGGCAGTGACCTCTCCGGGGTGGGCCATGCCCTGGATGTTGTTCAGGATCCGCTTTCCGTTGAGATCATAAGCAACATTCTCGAAGTAGAGAGAAGCGGGCTTGTGATCAGCCATGAGCTTCAAACTCTCGTCATCGGAGTCGTCTAAAACAATTGCGCCGTACTTGAACTGCCGGCGAGAAAGGTACCAAGTGAGCAGGATGATGGCGACAACGAACAAGGAGCATGCGGCGATAACACTGGCGATCAAAGGGGTGTTGATCTTCTTGACGGGGCGTTCGTAACCAGGGACTTCAGTGTGGTAGAGACACTCTCCAGAGCGGCAGTTCAGCTGAATGCTGCTGTCGCCGATCAAGGACAGGATCAGGTCGTCCATGGCGGGTTCCCTGAAGGCGCAGTTGTTGATGCCTCCATTCTTCTGTAAACACTGGAACTCGGCGGGGCCCTTGATTTCTTCAACCAGGAAGTCGCTGATATCGACGGAGCCGTTCTCGCCACAGAGCATGCGATCAGAAATGCAGTTACATTCGATCTTGTTGCACTTGTAGTCCGTGCTGTTCTGACTGTCATTTATATCGGCAGTGGATGAGCAATCGTTCAAGTGGCAATAGAAGGACTCGCGTTCGTCGACCCAGACTGACATGGGGTTAGCTTAGTTGCCGCTAGGTGGTGTCCGGACCAACTTACATTGGAAATCACAGTTGCCCTCCTCCTTCTTGCAGGTGAAAGTCACCTGAGGGCGCTTCTCGCCAAGGAGATCGGTGATCTTCTTGTTGGTCACATCACAAATCTGGTAGTTGTGATTGATAACCTCGCCGTTCTGGTAGCAAACACCACCCTCCTTTGTCTCCATGAGGGCGTCGCAGGCCTGATTACTCGTGCAGACATTACAGTTGATGCCGGTCCAGCCGTCGTCGCATTCGCAGGAGTCGCCAGTCCGTCGAGGTCGATCGGTGTTATCGCCGCGGGACAGAGATCCGCATACTACATTGCTTGTGTCAGTGATGCGCCGGGGTTGTGCGACAGAGTGGTGGGGAAGAGGTTGCGCGCACGTGGATCGAGGCAGTCATCGCCGCCGAAGCCCTCGGGACAGTTGCATTTGCCGGTGAAGTCGTTGCAGCCCGCGAACTGGGTGCACTTGTGAGCAGGGAGGAGACAGTTGAAGCTGCGCAAATGATATCTATCAGCATCGGACCTTGATGGCGCAAGCAGTAACAGCTTCACAACGAAGCAGAGAGCTGCGATAAGAAGACGATAAGAGAACACTCACCAAGGCGGGCAATCAGACGGCCGGTCGTCGAGAAGCGTCAGCTGTGCACGCAGCATATCGGCTGTGGAGTAGTTGCGCTGTGCTGAAGCTAGGGCAGGAAGACAAGCCAGAGCCCCGATGAGGAGGCTCCTCAAGGTAGGAGGAGCCATGCTGGGCGGTTGAGGTGGAGGAGGGAGACACCGATTCGATGCGAACAGATTCGAGACACGGCGGAATGAGGTTGTCGATGTTGAAGGAAGGGAAATCGGGGGGACAGAGGTCAGAGAGGAGAGAACATGGACAACGGGGACCAAACGGAGGCGGACGCAGCAACAGAGCGGCGCAAGGTGTCTGAAAGCAAGGCGACGCGAGGAGGTCAGATAGGTAGTAGGTAGGTAGGATGGAGGAGAAGCTCTTGGCTTGCGGGAGGAAGCAGATGGTCGACCCAGACAACAGACGGACACTGGACCAAGGTACCGAACCGATGGAGGTGCCACCGAGGTACCGCTGCGTGACTGCCACACACACCCGCCCCGATTGCGCTGGAGCCGGCCGATAATAACCCGCCCGCCTAGCAACGCGCAGAAAAGGTACGTACTCTCTGATTTGAGTCGGAGGTGGCGTCACAGTGGATACGTACCTGGCTGAGGCCCCACTGCGCCAGTCGGAAACACGCACCAGCGTCCCGTGGGGTGGCTGGACTTCCTTGCTTTGCACTCTCAATCCTCTCGTTCCTCTCGCTACATAGTACATCCCTACTAGGTAAACTACTATGCACACTACATCCTGTACAGAAGCCAGAAGCGCAACAAAGTGTCACAGTCTGACGCCTCAGAACCCGGATGCCTGATTCCTTGGTGCCTTTCTTTTCTCCGCCGCCTGCTCAGGCAACCAGCTCTGTGGGACGGGACGGGACAGCCGCCCAGGATAGTCCGTCTGCCTTAGATAACCTCACATCGTGCCTCGGCGCAGGGAAGCCGCTTGGAGGGAGCTTCGAGATCCATGAGCGTTACACTTCGCTCATCAGCCCTACTGGCAGCGGTGTCAACATTGAAACGGCATGGTGCAACACATTTCGCAGATCTAAGCGCAAAGTCAAGCACCAGTTTAGTCCATACCACAATGGCTGGGAGGCATCTTCTATTACGCACTCCATCTGACTGTCAATACCCAATTCACCCTCTGGCCCCTGCTTGCCTGCGGTACCGGACACGGAGCGACCATACACGATGTATACCTTACTAGTACAGACGACGGCAGCCAGCACCTTGAGGGAAGGCTAGGATACACCAAATGAGAACGAGTGTAAAGGAAGCCCATATCTTGGCAGCATCGTTCCCTCCTTGCCTTGAAAAGCGAGAAGACAGCTGGCGAGGATTCCTGCCCCGACTAAACTGTAACAACTGACACTGACGTTGACATCAGATCCTGGGGCGAAACCATGAGCCGGGGAAATGTGGAGAAGCAGCGCAGCGCCGCCGCTCCAGCACACACACCTCACTCGACGTCGGATCGATGACTGCGTTGGTTATGGTTCTTGATCCCGTCACCGCCTCATTCATCTCTTCACCTAGTGTCCTCGTTAATTCGGTCCCGTGACCAGCTACCTCGTTTGGATTGACCGTTGCTCTTGAATACTGAATCCCAACCGAGGTGGTCAACATGGCCAACTTGGATGCCTCCAGTCCAGCCCGATAGACCACGATGCTTGATCCTAGCGCGTTGTCGGCTAAACCGCTGGCGAATACGGAAGCTCAAAGATCTGCACCTCTTCTCTCGACCAGCCAAAAACCCCGCAGCCAGGTCCGCCATGCCGGACTGTCTCAACCCAACCGGCTTCGAATCGTCAAGTGGCGCCGCAAACCGCAACCTGTTGTTGCTCTGAACCTCTCCATCTTACGATGCTGAGCCCTCATATTCCAAATGAGGGTCCAGTTATCTCTATTCAACATTCATCAACCGTTTCTCTAATGTACCCTCATCCAGCCTACGCACGCACGTGCCTGCAAGCTACAGTTACAGCACAACGCAAGTCTGATCTTGCTCTGCCAAAGCTCCTGCATCAGTGCCACCACACTTGAGATTCCCAAATAGACCTGCTTTAGCCTTTTCCCTAAACGATCCCGTGCATCTGTGGCCCCCGCCCTCGGAACTCCCTCCAGCTGGTCTTCCCTGTGGTAGCCCGGCCCTCGCCGCGCCCTGTTGACGGGTCTTTGACATGCGTTAGACTCGGGAAGCCGCCGGATGGTTGTTGAGTCCAATGTCTCTGAGATGCATGCCGCCCGTGCTCTTTGTCTTCTCCCATGCTGATACGCGATACGTACTCAACCCTACATAAGCGGTCGAAGCGACTGTGTGTATGAGAAAGTCGTCTTGTTTGAGATCTTCATTTCCGTGGCTCATCTGGCCTTGGCATTGTATCAATTCAACTCAGCGCAGTCACTCAAAGTCTCTTGCATCGATCCTCTTATTCCACTACGCTGACATTGACCAAACTTACTAGCTGCATCTCGCATACTCCAAAACAGCGCATCGTCACAATGGTCCGGATAGCAGCTTTCGAGGTGGAGCAGTGGATGGACGAGTACGAAACCACCCCGGGCTGCCTCAACATCGCCGAGACCTGCGCCGCCTCCGTCTCCGTCGACGAGCTCGTCGGGCTCTCGGAGGATAAGGGCGCACCCGGCCCGGTCGACTTTTCCACCAAGCTCGTCTACGGCCCCATCCGCGGCTCCGTCCCGCTCCGCCGGAGGGTCGCCACGCTTTGTGGCGGTGACGGTTCGAGCGACTCCGCACCGTCCCCCAGTGTGCTCGGTGAGGATGATGTGCTCATCACGCAAGGTGCCATCAGTGCCAATTTTTTGCTGCTGTATACTCTCGTCAACCCGGGTGACCATGTGATCTGTGTGTACCCCACGTATCAGCAGCTTTACGGCGTTCCTGAGAGTCTCGGCGCGGACGTCTCACTGTGGAGGCTGAAGGAGGACAATGGTTTTGTGCCGGACGTTGGTGAACTCGATGATCTCGTCAAACCCAGCACAAAGGTTTGTTGGTTCCACGCTCTTCTCCCTCATTCGACATCACCAAACTAAACCTTCCACCAGATGATCATCATTAACAACCCAAACAACCCTACCGGCGCACCGATCCCCAAACCTGTCCTCAGCTCCATCATCGCCTTTGCCAAAGCCCGAGACATCATAGTCTTTTCAGACGAAGTCTACCGGCCTTTATTCCATGACTTCTTTGATGACGCCGTCTCCAATGTTCCACCCCCCATCACGACCTTCGGCTACAGCAAGGTCGTCGTCACGGGCTCGATGTCCAAGTCCTACGCCCTCGCCGGCATCCGCATCGGCTGGATCGCCTCACCGGACAAGGGCATCATCCAGGCCATCGCCTCGGCGCGGGACTACACCACAATCAGCGTCTCGCAGATCGACGATCAGATCGCGTCGTACGCGCTGTCGAATCCCGTCTGGGGGCCTTTGCTCAAGCGGAATATCGCGCTGGCGAACACAAACAAGGCTCTGCTCGAGGCGTTCATAGAGAAGCATAAGGAGGTTTGTTCGTGGGTGAAGCCCAAGGCCGGGACAACTGCGTTTGTTCGGTTCGCTCACAAGGGGACGCCAGTTGATGACGTGCGTCTCTGTCTGGATGTACTCGACAAGACGAAAGTCTTCTTCGTCCCAGGGTCGAAGTGTTTTGGTCACGAGAAGGACTTCGCAGGGTACGTGAGGATTGGCTATGTCTGCCATACCGAAGTGCTCAGGGAAGCTCTGGAGAAACTCGGGGCCTACATGGACAGTAACTTTTCATAGCAATGAAGTGAGTACGATGCCGTGAACCCTAGCTGGCAAAGCATCGGCAAACCTCGTCGAACCCCCTTAGGCTACCTCGGAAGTCCCACCATGGAAAGGGAAGTGGGAAGAAGGGTCGCATACGGAAATCGAGTCGAGTTGGGGGGGGGAGGGGGGGGAGGGTGATCCCACACATAGGGCCTGAACCAAGATTTGTGACATCAAGCCGTCATCCGAAAGATAGGTTCAGCAAATACAGCAATGCAAGGGTGATAAGGGATTTTTGGCACCATATTCGTAACAGAGACTATAAGCCATGCCCACACGTGAGTTTCACAGATCTCACACATTGACGAGGGCCTCGCTCATCGTTGTAAATCCACAGCCTACTAGATAATGTAAATATTAACACGTCTGTAGCTTCAAAGGTTACCAGGTCTCCATCAGCTTTGATTTGCCAGGGCCAGTATGCAAGTCTTGCCAGACAAGCATCCGATGCCAACCCTGCTTCATACTAGGCCGATTTACCTGTCGTGTACCGTGGATAGTGCCACTAGTATCGGAAAAGGGTATCTTTGATGACTCTAAGTCTAGACACATCCTAGATTGCGAGAGCAGGCAACTGTACCGAAATACCACTGTTCTTGCACGATCAGACCAACCCTCGCCACCTCGACACAAATGATGCTTAGCTTTGGCTAAGGATTTCCACACCGTCAACCGTTCAAACGCGTTGGAACCAACCGTTCAGTTCCTGGGTGGCGCACTTGCTGGTAGTGTATCTTTCGCGGGTCCTTGCAAGACACATGTGGTATGTTTTCCCAATCAACATGGAATTCATGGACCGACGCCTGGCCTTTGGCCTCTTTCTTTACCGTGTTCGGTCTGATTGCCAACTGCCACAAATCAATACCGACCTCTTCAAGGCATTGCAAGCAAGACCAAGAGATGCCGATTAGTATCCCGGCCAACGTATCTACGTAGGGAATGTCGCTGAACCTTACCCAGAGCAATCCTGTACGAAAGTCCAGATGCCTAAAATGAGCCTGTCCCCGGTAAGCTCCTGACAGTAGTCCCTAAAACCGGCAAGTTCTAGTAACCCATCTTTCACAAAGTAAATTTTAATCTGGCATATTGCGTCGTCCACGTCATTTTGTGATACCGTGTGGTTGGTGCTCTCTCTCTCTCTCTCTCTCTCTCTCTCTCGGGGATAGGAAACAGTCCAGCATGGCAGAAGTGGCGAATTGTCCCTGAGAATGGCTGTATCGCCGAGTACAATTGCGGCGTGCGTCTTCCACGAGAGACACACGATGATTTGCTCCAGCTGCTCAACGCACTCGGTTCACCCCGCCATATACAGGATGTTTCGAGCACGCCTCGATCTCTGTGGGCAAGAAGCAAGCCTGGTGCAAACGACGGAATGTACTGGCCTCGAGGTCTTGCCGCCTAACGATGCGGCAGCTTACCATAAACGCACTACATTAGCATGCCTTTGAGAAGCAAGTTGGGCGCAGCATTGGATCACAAGTTTCAGACATCCCGTTCAGCATGATGAGTTGTGTAGTTTAAGAAAACCGCAATATTTATTCTCGACTGGTCTTTCAGGCGTCCATCAACCGACGTGGGAACATGGGATATCCGGTCAAACGGTCCTACACCTCCCGTTGCTCACTCGAACGCAGCTGCGAACCATTGGCTAGTGCATACTTCACTGAGGCAGGTCAGTTCACAAGCTCGATAAAATCAATTCAAGCCATCGCCGATTCGGGGGCGTAGACCCTGGCCTGTGTATGACGAAGCAACTTCTCTGGGGAAGAAAAAAAAAACGCTTTGGTATCCTTTGCAACTCGTTCGATCCGGAACGAGATCCACCCAACGCCGATATCCAGTTTGCCGGTAAGCTATTATACAAATGAGATCTCGGGTGTTGCGACAGCAGCAATCACCCTGCCCAACATGTATGTGGTTTTGCCAACTCAGGCTTCGCTTCGTATATGTCAACCAAATTGCCCCCGGGCATTCATTCGTTTACAACAGGCTCGTTCACTTCAGCCGTATTCATCATTCGAGTGTTGCTTTTGCGCTTTTGGTCTCACGCACCCTTCACCTGTCGTCGTGTGGTCTGGCGCTGGAAGGCTCAATCACAATCTGGGGCACTTGCTGCAGACGCAAGCTCGGTAGTTGTGGTATTCTTGCTTGTCGCTGTTGGTCCGTTGATCCATGTGTTGTTTGCTCGTCGGCGGCCAAGCCGGCCATACTCGAGGCAATGCTCTCCGCACGCTGCTGGGCAGGACCAGGGTAGTTTGGCGGAGGCTCGGTGCCTGGCTGGGGCGTGTTGCTCCGAGAGCGCTCGTCATCCAGCGAGACTTCGTCGTATCCGGGCGGGGAGTAAATGGGCATGCCGGATTCACCTACATCGGCTTCGATGATTTCCGGGCTGGAGCCCGCCTGAGTGTCTAGGCGAGGAGTGTCCGGCCGCGAGTTCGCCCGGGACCTTGAAGCGAAACCTGGTGAGGGAAGGTCACTCTCGATGCTCATTACAGAGCTAGCACTGCGTCCTCTTCTGTGATTCATGGCGGAGTCGGCGCCGGATCGGATCGATGTGGCAGCGATACTGGCGGAGTCTGACAACAAACCCATCCTCTCGCTCTCGCTGCTGTTGGCTCGGAGTCGGGTTCCATCGTGACGTGCGACGCCAAGGTCGGCATAGGACACGCTGGAGACGGCTCTCTGGCGTTCATTCTTGAGGCGTTCGTGCTCCTCGCGAAGGACGGCGACGACACTGTTGTTGCTCGCGTTTCTCGCTCTCGCCCGAATGTTGTCGAGGGCCACGAAATCGCCACGTTCCCGCGCCTCACGGCGCTCTCTCCTCCGTTCCTCTCGTTCGGCAAGCTCCTGGCGGCGGGCTAGACGAATCTGATAGAGGGCCTCCATCTCTTGGTCGCGCAGATCTTCCTCATTCTCCTCGGTGGGGTACTCGATGACAACATCCACACCTCCGCGTTCGCCCTCGCGACCCAGGACTTGTTCGTTGTCGTTCGGATCAGGCCTGTAAGCAGGCAGCGTCATAATAGAACGGATTGAGGTATTGCGGTTCACCGCGCTGTTCGGGGAGCGGGCGTCAGTTTGCGATTGGTCGGCCGAGGCGTCGAATGCGACCGAAGACGGACCCGAGCGACGGCGCGTCGTCAACTGCTCGGTCGAAGTGGAGTTTTCGTCTTGGGCCTGACGGTATCTATTCCGCCCAACACCGGTGCTCCATATCGATTTCAAGAAACCGCCGGGGGAGGATTTTGCGTTGTTGCGGGTAGAACGACGAGACGCGCGGAAAGAGAAGACGACGAAGGCGACGAATATGAGGAGGACTAGTGCGCCGAGGATGACCTGTAATAGCGGCTGGCGTCAGCATCTTGTTCCGAAGTCACGGAGGACCAGCGGGAGTCGGGCACGTGTTTTAGCACGTACGATTGTAGTGATTTTCCTGCCGTCGATTTCTTCTCGACGTTGCAGGCTCGGCGGTGCGTGGGCTTGAACACCGGACGACAGGTCAAACGGTATTCGCATCTTGAGGTACATTGTGTGTAACGAGCGACTGGATTACGATCGAGGCCGGAACGGAAGGGTCGGCGAACAGAGTAAGAGACACCAGGCAATCGTAGTGCGAATTAAGGCGGGGCGTCCCAGCTGCGCAGGGCGAAAATAAGCGTCAGGACTGGGACATTGATACTTGGCGGCGGCAGCGATTACAGGATAGCGTAACAAGACTTTTGGCGGAAAACCGCGACGCGAGCGGTTCGTCGTAGAGATGACAGGAAAGTAAGGAGGTGTAGAGAGAGAAAGTGAGAGAGGAAGGAGGGCAGAGGTCGAGTTGGTCGACTGCCGGTCAGAGGTGAGATGAGGTGAGGTGAGGCGAGGAGGACAACGGGACAGGGTCCAGGTGAGTGAGGTGCAGGTGCTGGTGCTGATGGTGGTTCAAGTCTAGGTCCGGGTCCAGACGGTGCTGAGGTACTTGGGTACTTTGGTCTCCACCCGCGCAGTGGCACTCGGTCGTGTGCGAGATGGAAGGGTCTTTTGGGGGTGGGTGGATTGGATGGGTGTGTGTGAGTGAGGCTGGGAGGCACGGAGCAGCAGGGCGGTGGGTGCCTTGGGTTGCTTGGGAGGAGGCCGAGGAGGAGGAGAGAAACAGGTGGTAGAGAGAGGCAGCAAGCAGCGTTGGATCGGATCAGCTCAGATCGAGACCCGGGTCTTAGTAACGACTACTATGGGTATGTAGGGTAGGGTAGGCGAGTCGGGAGGCACAGGAGCATAGATGGACGGCGCACGCAGCTGGGTGCTTGTTGGCACTGGATACAACTGACTGATGGTCGGCGGTGGTGATAGTGGTAGTGGTAGTGGTAGTGGTAGTGGTGGATGAAGATACGGAATGTTGGAAGGCTAAGGTGTAGAAAGGCGAAGAGAGAAGGAAGGAAAGAAAGAAAGAAGAAAGAAGCTTGCTGGTCGAGGACGAGGACGCAGGACAACCCGAGACGAGATGAGATGAGACGAGAACGGGGACGAAGGACAGAAACGGAGTCGAAGAGGATGCCTCAGTGCGCGCAGCAGCAAGAGGCAGGAGCGTGAGGCAGGAGGGAGTGGCACCCGCGCGCGCCCTGCGCCTGCACCTGCAGCACAGCTGTTGCAATTGCACCGTCGCGGGTTTGCGGTTGCAGTCTCTGGACCGTCTCTGTCTCTCCGTCCCCCAAGTACCTTGCCTCTTACGGTTGCAGAAGAGATACCTACCCGAGTGGGGACCCGTTTTAGCGTCGCTCGTGTATGTTCCTTAGTGGGTGTGTCGGCGGCGGGAAGAATCTCTGCGCTAACCCAAACCTTTCCAAGCCCTCTTTTTTCTTAATTCCTTTCTTCTTTCTTTTGCGCTGTGTTGCTATGTTGGAGCACTGCAAGTCGTCGCGTCCGCCCCCCGCCTCTCTAGCCACCTTGTCGACCTCTGCAAAGGACCCCGCGGAACCCAATCCTCCTCTTCCAAGGTCCCTTGGATGATATGATATCAGACAAGACAAATCCAATCCCTACCAGACCACATGGCAGCACACGAGTCCAGCCTGGTTCACTGCCGATCAAGATACTTGGGACGGCGGGACGGCAGGATGACAGGACGACAGACTTTTGAGTTTGCGTATATCCGCGAACAATGTTCATCGCAAAAGAAACAAACCTCGGCCCCAGTGTCAACGCCGTGTGACTCGTCCAGCAAGACGACTGCAAAAACACGAGCCGGACGCATCACGGAGAGGGAGGAGCCCTGTCCGTTTTACCACCTGTCAAAAAAAAAAAAAAAAAAGCTGACGTCCGCAAACAAAACGAACCTTGTTGCATCAAATCTCCTGGAATGCGGCCCCCGGCCTTCACCCTTCTCTGTCCGTCATGCGACGCTCGCTCCGCCGCGGCCCGAGAATGCCACATCAGGACGACACGTTTGAAGACGATATCCAGAACATTGACCGATCGTCGCTGCGTTACACCAGACCGAGACCCTCCCGTCTCACCCCCCAACTTCCCCTCAGCGCCTCATTGGCATCCCAACCTCAGTCAGCCCAACCCCAAAAGTCTCCAACCCAGGTAGGTGCCAGACTATCGGGGCGTGAGGCGGTGTCTAGTGCTGGCGGTGCTGGCGCCAGTCCCGTCACCCGGTGTTGGCGCCATCGCATTTGGATGGAGGCGATTCAACGGCAGCCTGTCCTTGGCCGTTGTAACACTGTCTGTCATTCAGACCCTCAAACTTCTGGGCCACCAAACCCATCAGCTATGTAAGCATTCCCCATCGACATCTCCATCTCTTTCTTGACTCGGGTCCACGCATGACATCAGACGAAACATCATCTTCCACCCTGACGACGATATCTTCGCCGTGCGCTCATCACACGAATCACAAAAGCCGCGTCCTCAGTCCTACTGTCGACTTTTCCTTGCCCTAAGGTATCATTTCGCTTCCGTCTCCCCCGTCGTCGACCCGCGATTAGAGGTCCGGCAAGGGTCTCTGCCCAAGAACAAGTTCGCCGTACCGTGCCATGCCGCTATCCGGCTTGGGCTTCTTCTCCTTTTACCCTGATCGCTCCCTTTCTAGTACCCACTTGAGCAAGAAGCATACAGCGCCCAGCATCGTCTCCAATTTTGCCCGAGGTGCTATTTCCAGTAACAAGCATCCTGGCCCAGCAAGCACTGCAACGACCAAGCAACTTCGAGGCAGAAAACAACCTCACCAGCCACCGTCCGTACTATCGCTGTCTCGATTGAAGCTCTTCTACTTTGCCACAGCCAGCAACACGTCGCAGGGTTCTCTGGGAAGCGGCATGCGACTATTAACCGCCGACGCTTGGAGAGCCTGACAGGCCGCAGCCCATTTCGGAGACGCCCAGGGTGCCCCGCCATCTCTAGCACCGCCTCATCCCGCATCATTGTGTCTATGTGGCTGATGGCTGGGGGACTGCGTGGGCTTCCTCCGACGCTGCACTAATGCGGTGCCGACCAAATCAATCCGAATGCATTTCCAGCCTTCGAACACTGCCGTAATTGCTCTCGACGAGGCTCTCGACGAGATCCGTCCCTCTCATGCACATATTCTGATTTTGCTGCATAATTGCGAAATCCACATCTTGGCACCACCACCCTTACAAGCCTTCAGCTTTGAGACTTCTTCGGACCACGACTCTACTCAGGTACGAAAGGCCGGTCTCGACGCAGGTCTCAGACACTACGCACCCCCTGTCTAAGACATTCTTGCATGCCGTATTAAACCCATCCAATCGCCTAGCTCTCCTCTTCCATTCGTCGTCCCGTCACGGGTAGCGCTGACAGCAGACAAGCTACGATCCTTCCCACCGTTATTCGTAGAGCAACAAACAGGCCGTGCCTGGGGTCGAGCCATATCCTGGTTTTAGATTGACTACAACAGCCATTTGAACGCGCCGTTTAATACACTGGCGCGAAATCTGGAACCATTCCGCACCCAAACGACACGCAACGCAACGTCGGAGTTGCCTTCTCGGCGTGCCACAATCTCTACCTATACGAACTGTGGCTTGACCCAAGGCAGATCTGGTACTTTGTAGTGAGAATTAAATTCCAACTCCTCGTGTGAACGGACAAACAATGGCAGAGCGAGGAATGACGCATAGCAGCCATCTCTCAGCTGAGAAAAGTCGGTCGTATATCATTCTTCGTCTTCGCCGAAAGGAAACTTAAACCAACAGTATCTGACGCCGCTGTCTTACGGCGACTTACTTCCCTTCAGCTGCAGTTCGCTGGTGGGGCAGGATTTATCTGCGCTCTGTCTTTCACCTCCTGCCAACCCACCTCGGCTTGTCGAGAGCCTCCGTACTGCGACCCCCAAAAAGCTGCAAATCCTTTCCAAGCCATCTACGATGTTGTCCATAGAATCCGTGTATGACGTAGAACTACCTTTTCAATCTCTTGAGTACGTGCTTCCTTCGAAGCGGCGCCTTGTTTTACTTGGCCTGGTCTGTACACAGACCTGTCGGCGCCCATCTCTAACGACGTGTGTGAGCGCGAGGACGATCCCACGGATGCTTGAGAGGCCTCATCTCGTCTTGGATGACAAGGCCGTTCAGAGAAGAGCACGGAAAGGTATAGGCTTCGAACTGACGCTTCCTGTTCAGCTGCGTAGGGACCGGGTGGCTGAGAATCCATTCAGTTCGATGGGCATTCGGCCCGTTGTATTGGGGATTGATATCCAGACACGCGGCTGCGGGGACAAGTTTGGCATATCAATGTAGACCAAGCGGATCTAGGTCATGATGTTTCTGCCAATCGCTGAATAGGCAACTGATGAGTTGCCCGAGATTTGGTCTTTGCCCTTTCCGTGCATTCTTGGCTCGACATATAATTACCAGCGCCGCTAACCACACGTACCGCTTGAGTGTGTGCTCTGGTTCTGGTCAGGCAACCGTTTGGGTAGCAATGGTCGCTTTATTTCTACTGCGTTCCTCTCTGTATCCGGGGAAAAGGAACAGAGAGGCCATTGCGGATCTTGTGCAGAGCATGCCAGACAGAGTATGTCAGACAGACTCGGGCCTCCTTCCACTTATTAGTGCACCAAATCGGCTTAGTGCCGCGAAACAACTGCTATCATCCCACTTATCATATCAAAATCTCTAGTGTTATTGGCTAGCGGTAATCACGATTGATGTATCCTCGCTGGAGCTCAACGGGGTGAAAGCCATTCTTCGGATCGGTATATAAGCAAGTAAATCGATGAGATTATCAGACATTATGATGGTGATATGCCACGTACGATCTTCCAACTGGCCAAAACGTATCTGCAAAATTGCAGTCACTTATGCATTATTATCCCCGCCACCCTGTGCCAATATGTTACATCGTCACGGAATATGGAATCCAATAACACAATTGGGATTAGATCATTGAGGAATGTTTCCGAGAGACGTGATGGGAAAAAGGAAGCCCGAGTTGGCACACAGAGCGTTAACTAAGAACTGCCATCATCAACAACTTGATTCCTTAAAGCTCAATACACACCACGCGCAATATCTTTCATAAGTGGATTGTTTTCAGTAGCATGTGCGTCGATCTACGACGTCAATATCCGGTTGTCATCATGTTCGGCGTATCACCCCCAAGAGAGACCCCGGACCGTCATCAATGGCAGACGAGACCGCCGACAGGGGTTTCGACGCGTTCTTCTCGTCTTGGAACTTCTGTCTCGCCGCAGCAGCCGTCTCCTCGCTCATCACAACCTGGTACGTCGGTCTAGCCTCATCGCCTAGTGTTGCGCCACCTCCACCCGGTCCGTTAATGGCGACGGCGCGCAGAGAGGATACAACTGCGGTCATCAGCTTGTTACGTCGTAGGCGGCGAACGTGCTCGTTGTTCCAGTTCGACTAGTTGTCTCATTAGCGAGAGCGCAGCAAATAAGCATTGTCTGGGCTCGAAGGTACCTTGTGCTCGGCCTCGACGTAGACCTCGAGCTTGCTCATGTCGCCGATGGACATGAGCTCGACGTCGACATCTTCTCGGAAATCGCGACGGTTCTCGGGTGCCCTGACCTGGTCGCGGATCCTCCTTCTCAGTCGTTCGATGTCCTCAAAGCTGGTGTCGGCCGCAATTTGTACGTTGATGCGTTCGCGCATGGGTCCGCTTCGCGAGACGTTCTCCACCCACATGCTGTTGAGGTTGATGTTGGGCACTTGGGTTGTCTTGTTGGAGTCGACCTTGCGGAAGACAGAGTACAGGAGTGAGATCTTCTCCACGGTCATTTCGTGACTATCGATCTTGACGCGGTCGCCAACGTCGAAGGGGTGTTTCACGAAGATAAAGATGCACGAGCCCAAGAACTCCTGAACAGTACCGGAAATGGCGAAGGAGACTGCCGCAAGCTGTGTTCCGATTGTGGCGAGGTACGTTGAGAAGGAGGTGCTGAAGAAGGCAGCATAGATGAGACCGGTGCCGACTAGGATACACACCTGGAGGAAACCGTCGAGAACCCGCACGGCCGACTTGATGTCGTGAGTGCTCTTCCAAATGGCGATGCGCTCTTGGCCAATACGGACAACTGTCGATATCATCTCATCCAGGCTGACATCCCCGTTCTGATCTACGTCGAGCAGAGCGAAGAGCTCCTCGACATCACGAAGTTGATCAGCGGGGAATGCCTTCTCGAGGTCTTGTTGTGTAAGGGCGTCTCCATTGTCAGGGGCGAACGACTTCCAGATGCGTCGCCCCAAGGCTTCAGACGAGGTACCGGCTTCCAATGCCTCGGTGACGATTGTATGGGCAGCCTGCGTGTTGAAAAACGAGTTGTTTCCCGAGATGTCGGCCGTCATCTGGCCGAAGGCCTGCGCCACTTCGCGTCCAGCCATGCGCACGTTGGCCAAGAGCTTGCTTGGTGAGCTCTCCTTCTGCTCAACCTCGCCGGTGATGATTGTGTAGTCGTCCTGCGCGAACCGGTCGCAGAAGGGAGGATAACTGCGTGTCGACGATGCGTAGAGCGTGTCAAGCATGGCGATTCGACGCTTCGACTCCGCAATACGAGTCGTGAACTGCGTTGCCGAGTAGGTAATGTTGATGAGCTGGATGATGAAGCGTTGGACGAGGACCATGGCTGCTACGGCGATGGAAGCCAGTGCGACCTTTTGCAAGATCAACACCCATTTTGGGGGTGCCATTGTGGAGTCGAACGCCATGCAGACGGGCACTATGGTTGCGTAGGCGATGATGGTCCAGAAGACGAGTGAGATGGACGTCTCAATCTTCCGGACGACGGGGTGATACTTTCGGGTGCCGGAGTTGACGATGCCGCAGACGAAGACGTAAGCCGTTGGCATCAACATCGCGACCAGCTTCGAAAGCCAGAGACTACCCCAAACAACCTCCAGCCACACGAAGAGACCGAGCAGCCGAACACCGTCGGCACGCCGGTCTGAATAGATGGTCGCGAGCAGCGCAACTGGGATTCCCAGCAGAGCGGCCACCGGAATGAAGTGTCGTGCCCAACGGAGAAGGGCCTTGAAGCTCCAGATGCGCCCGTACATGCAACCCAGACTCTCGCGGGTGCCTGAGTTGCCATCAAAGCCCATAATATCGCTTTCGTCGAAGCTGAACTTGCTGGTCTGCTTGAGACCCGGCCGAACGCTATCGATGGAGGACCTGGCTGAACGGGCAGAGATGGATGTCACCTTCACCAAGGGGTCTGCCGGCTGAGGTGCCGCGACCTTCTCGATGTCGATGGCCAAGCTGTTGCGCGCCATAACGAATGAAGGATAATGTTGTCGATGGTGATTACGGTGTCGTCGAGCAGACAACATGTGCAAGAAGATATAACCGTCAGACACGGACACCCCGCACATTCATACGGTGGTCTAGATTAAGGGTCGAAATGCCCGGCTTCGCCACCAGAGAGATCCAGCCCTCGTATCAAACAACTATTCAAAGAGACAACAAGCTCTAGGCCGTTCGAGATTGGCGTTGCTTCCATGTTACAGGTAGACGTTGACCGGTGACACCGAGTGTCGAAGACCAAGCAGCCGATGGCCTCAATCCCCTAACTTGCTCAGGCCAGCCAGCTCAGCACTAGTTCCCACTACTAAGAGCTTATCGTCCGTTGTCTCAGATATTCTTTGCAACTTCAAACTCTATGCCAAGCTATAATCGTTCTGGTCAGGTTAGTGTCGCTGAAGCTCGGTCGTAGCTTAAGCCAGCACGCGGCAGAGGCCAGCTCAATCCGAGATGGCGGGTTCCAATTGGACTAAGATGCGGCTAAATTAGTCTTTCGCATGGTCTAAACGTGGATTGTAAGGTCCAGACCTCCGTGTGGTCAAAGTACGGATCTCGCCTACGTTGACCTACAACATCCGAGCACAATGGCTTCGACAATAGCTTGCCACCGCTTAGTCCCTTAATTGGGGCTGACATCGTACCAAATTGCACAATCATAAGTACTCTTAAATCATGAACAAGATGCCTGCAACACGATGGTGCTGAGTGTGTCTTTCTCAGCCTTGATTTGCAGCCTTCCCCCTCACAACATCTGTTATTCTGTATGATACCAAAGTTATTCACCATGGCTTCTGAAAAGACCGAGATCCCTGTCACTGAAGGACCTGTTGATGAGCCATCTCTGACATCGTCTACGCAAGGGCAAGAATCGGACCAGAACAAGACCTTTTTCGAGCGAGCCATCTCTTTCTTTGGTGACTGGTACTACATCTGGGAGGTTTTCGGCATCCTGATTTCAGGCCTTGCAATTATCGCCATCTGCATGGTTGTCCATCATTATGACAACAACGAGGTTCCCAACTGGACGGCCAATGTCCCGGGCAGAAACGAACCATTCCGGCTGACGATCAACTCGCTGCTCTCCATGCTCTCCGTTCTGGGCTCAACATGCGCCATGATTCCCGTTACTAAGAGCCTGGGTCAGCTGAAGTACCTATGGTTTATGGAGCAGGATCGTAAACTAGCCGACCTTGAGGTTTTTGATTCTGCTTCGCGTGGAAAGGTCGGAAGTGCTCAGCTTATCTGGAAGCTCAGGTTCAAGTTTGTCAACCTACCACACAATGTTGCTATTTATGTGAGCATATCTAACAATCATCGTTGTAGGCACTTGGCAGTCTTAGGAGGACTGGCATCACTGTTGGCTCTAGCCTATGGCCCTTTTGTGCAGAATCTACTTATTGTCAACATCCAGTATCGTGAAGCAGACAACAACGCCCTCCTTTCCTACTCATTCAGCTATGACTACGAACCCCTGAATGGCACAGGTGCGTGGAATCCGCCTGACTCAATCTTTTGTGAACGGTGCTGACTAGCGAGTTGAAGGAACGGACAACTCACTAAAGCATGCGGTCGAGGAAGCACTGAAAGACTCATCCTCCGAATGGGCTATTCCTGCGAATAAGTGCAAGACCGGAGAGTGCGTTTGGGGCGACTATTACACTATCGCAGCTTGCAGTCGCTGCACCGATATTAGTCACCTACTTACACGCACCTGTACCCCGGTAATCACCAGCGAAGACGGTTTCAGTGATACTGGAGGATGCAATGTGGCTTTGCCCAATGGCTTCTCCTTCAACAGCACCGACTTGGCCGAGCAAAACAACAATCCTCACAGAATAGTTATGGTTATGAACACTACGATGCCTCCACTTGTTTATAACTACACGGCACCATTGGCCTTCGTTCAATCCATCGTGGGATTGCCCTATGGGAGCTCCGCCTTGAACACATCGAAACCCTTCATTATCACAGAGGATTCGCCGCTCATCGCTCACGAATGCGCCATTATTCCATGCGTCCAGAGGCAGGGTCTCACCATTACCCGTCCGATAGACAACAGCAACATTAATGCAGCGCTCCCCGCCACCGACGACATCGTACCATTAATTGACATCGTCGAGCAGTGGGACAACTTTACGATACCGCCCAACGGCCACGTTTCCATCACGTTTGACGACCCCAGTCATAACAAGAATATAAGCAAACAGCAGGCGGACAAGTACAGCGCACCCTTTATAACGGGGTCCACGTACACGGGCCTGAGAAGCTATCTTGAGAGTCTTCTCAATGGATACATTTGGAGTACGCCTACTGACACAGGATTCAATGTCCACTCTCCCGATCCGGCGTTTCGCAACATTCATTACCACACAATTAACAAGAATTGGACACCTCTGTATTGTGATGGCAACAACACAGCGACAAGGCAAGACGGGGTTGCATGTGGCATAAACAAGATCGCCGCAGGGCTCACCAACGCCTTCAGACTCTCGGCGTGGCAGATTCCAGACGACGAATTCCGTCCGGTCCTCAACGGCACGACGAAAAGGGCCCAACAAATCTGCACAGCGCAATGGCAGTACGTCTCGGCGCCCGTGGCCGTCTGGTTGCTTGGGCTGGCGCTCTTCATTGGCGTCGTGATAAAGACGCGTCGGGCGCACATCAAGGCGTGGCGTACCAGCCCGCTGGCCACACTGCTCTTAAGGCTTGACCCAGATAGCCGCGAGCATCTAAAGGACTGGCAGCACATGGGAGATGCGGAGTTGCGGACTATGGCGCAGGAACTACGGCTACGACTCCATGTGGATGAGAATGGGCCGCGATTCGTGAGAAAGAACGATGAACCGGCGAGCTGAATCCAAGTGGTCGAAGACGCAAGAGAGTGTTCATATGTAAATGCATTGTTCGATGTCCCTTTTGCAGTTGATAAAAGGGGTCTACATAGATAGGAGCCAAGAGGCAAGCATTAGGACATGCCGACTAACGACCCAAGGGAAACAATGCCTGCCCGATTCCGAGCATTCCAAGTCCACACGTACATCCTCGCACACGAGACTTGTAACCCGTCACGAGTTAGAGCGCACAGCAGACATAAGAGATTACAGGGTAATGTGGCTTATGTTCGTTTGGAAAGGAAGTAGACGGAGGGCGCGTATGTTTGAGTGTCCTAGACTAAAAAAAAGAAGAAGAGAGAGAGAGGAATCTAAGGTGCCTCTGGTTGATCTCTGTTGTTCTCATTCGCCCAGACTTCAGCTCTAATCTCGGGGATGGGGAGAAGACGATTCGAAAAAGAAACATTCGCCACCCACTATCGCTCTACTTTATCATCACTCGTTTCAGCATGTTTCATTTTAGTGTGCTGAAATGGCTGTCAGAGACTGTGAGACCATCGCTGGAGGGCTCCGGAGAGATTGTAGGAAAATATTCGACTTGTAAGAATGACATATTCCACTAACTAATAACAGATGCGAAGAAAAGGTAGGCGAGAGGGAAGTTGTTCGAACTCTTTCAACAGCCATTGCTTTTCGTCATTTTGCCGACACTATTAGCTCTTGGGAATTTATTTCAGCTTTAGATGTACATATATAAGACGCCACGAGAAACCCCGTAGTTCTTCATTAAGGGAAGCAAATGAAGTATGTGTCGCGCTGACTGCATGCGACCGGACGGCCCAGTTAAGCCTTTGGTCATATTATTGTGCCCTTTGAAAAATTCCAAGACACCAAACAGGCCAGAACCAACCTGGGAGACGAGGCTGAGCAACTTCGGTATAATAGAGAGGACATGTTATGTTTGCACTGGGAACAAAACCACTAATTACATGAAAGCTGCAGCTTGATCCGACTCCACGACACAGGATGTCATACGAACCACGGCATTGGTCGTAGAATAACATCACAATTATCTCGATATCATTACGAAATACAAGCCTGTGGTCACACAAAATCCTGCAATCAGCAAGCAGTACAGTGCCTGCGACCTCTGTTGGGTGTGTCCTTTCAGCTTCTGCAAGATGATGGTGCTGGTCACCTCAAATTCTATTTGAGAATACCCTCGTCGCCAAGGTTTGTTAGGCTGAGGGGCTTTTTATTTTATTTATCTAATCCTTTGGAACTATTGTTCGACTTTTATATCATAACACATTTCCGTAAGGAAAAACTATCTTGCTTCGTTAACTCGTGGTATTCTGACCTTGGAGAAGTTTATCAAAGATTTGCAAATGAGAGTATCTATACATATCGTCACCGAATTTCATGGATATGGGTCTGTTCAAATTGCATTGGGCGCAAGCCACGACGTACATCTATTTCGTTACTGTGACCATTTGCGTTTTGGTGGTAGCGGCTATGAGTGTGCTTGATTTCTTCGAATACGAGCCAGGAGGGGTGTGGATGCGTGTTTTGAGTATCATATCGTGGTCAGACCTACAAGGCCTGATAATACGCGCACTGAAGACCCCAGTTCCTAATAATAGAGACTTGGCAGATGCTGGAACGGTTGTTACTTCTAGTAGAGCTGAGAAGAAAACTGTTTGGATTGGAGCAGCCGATAAGCTCAACGCGCAACCAGTGCTTGAAGAGACGTAAACTACGAGGAGGTTGGACGTAGGTTGTCGGGTGCGGTAGTATTAGTCTGGACGAAGACATTATTTTTCCATCATACTTAGATTTCTTTTGAATGCAGCTTTGCGTCGCGTACAATTGCAACTTCCTATCCGCCTGTTCTCCACCCAACTGTATTTCCTTGTGTACCTTTCCTTGCTGATAAACAGAAATGAGATATATTGAAGTGTGAGTTGTCTTACAAAAGATGACTTTCTGTACATGTTCTGTAAAGCGTTTATTATAATCAAAGCACCAGCATTGCTTAAATCATCTGATGGGAAAGTCCCTGCAACAACCCAACAATGTAAAAACCTAAAGCATTAGGTTGGCTGAGAAAAGCTGCCCTATTTGTGCAGCCAAAGCACGGCGAATACTAAAGGAACAATCATTGCAACCGCCGGCCAACCCCACAACTGCATTATTTCTTTGTAAATGAGAGGGCATGCCCGGGTTTTCACGAGTTGTATATCTACCCAGTCACCCGCTTCCAAGTCCAGGTGCTGAAGTCTAAAAGATGACCATGAACGATCATCTCATTTTATTTTCATCACTCTAAGCCCAATACATACGCTCCATAGATATGAGACAGCACTAACCGAAATGAACAAAAGTCAAATAGAAAATTGTCTGATCAGCTTCATCTAAGCCGATCTCGAGTCCTGGTCCGGCGTCTCCTCTTTGGGAAACGGCTTTCGTCCATAGATGGAGTAACCGTACCAGTACGCGTGAATGCCCAAATTCCTGGCATCTTTTCTAACATTCGCACAGAAAACCAAGACCTCCGCCGGTTGCCAATCGAGGATGCGAGTAAAGAGAGCGAGACAGAGGCCCTCGATGCCAGGAAGAAGCGACGCCTGCGTCCAGATACCCAGCTCACGGAGCTTCGGGTCCTTGGCCCACGGCGAGGCCGGCATCTTCTGCTTCGTGACCACCACATCCTCGAAGCCAGCATCCTCGAGGATCTTCGGGATTTGGGAGGCAATAGTGATAGGACGGCCGATCTTGTCCGTGGCCTCGACCAGGTACTTGGACCACTGGAATAACGCCGAGTCTTCCTTCAAGGTACCGTCGTCGCACTCAATCGGGTACAGGTTGTCGTGGACTTCGAAATATCCGCCCGGCTCAAGGTGCTCGAAGGCTTGCGCGACAAAGCCACGCCAGTCCTGGAGACTGCCGGCCATGTTGCGCGAGAAAATGAAGTCGAAGGGTTCCGACCAAGTCCACTCCTTCTCCACGTCGTCAACCTCGAAAAAGCAGTTGGGCG
Source organism: Colletotrichum incanum (assembly GCA_001625285.1). NCBI lineage: Eukaryota > Fungi > Ascomycota > Sordariomycetes > Glomerellales > Glomerellaceae > Colletotrichum > Colletotrichum incanum. The sequence continues at coordinate 65,103 of LFIW01002587.1, read as the reverse complement.
GGACAAAGCTGGGCTGAATGGGACTCAGATCGACGCCCATGACTGTTGACTCCGGGTGTTCATCAGCATAATCCAAGGCCCAAATTCCCGTGCCTGTACCGACGTCGAGGACTCGCTTAGCGCCCTCGTTCTTCGGACACAAACAGAACTTGCCATCCCAGGTAAGCATCCAGAGGTGGTTCGCGATATCGAGACGTTCTTGCTCGAGTTCGTCGTTGGGAATCACGTATTTGCCGTCACTGAGACGGTGGTACGTGCGGCCATTTTCGCGGCGATAATCAAGGATGCTAGAGCGAAGAGACGCTTGAGAATCATCCGTCGAAAGCCCGCCCAACGAGGACGCGTCGGTGTCGTCGCCGGCAGCCATGGCTTCCTCCGCCACGGTTGATGCCTCTGCCTCAGGTTGCATTGCCGGCTGGGTCGCCGTTCGGCCTGTGGTGGACACCGATTCCGATGCCGGCTGGGTTTGCTGTTGATCAGCCATCGTATGTGAAGCCTATCAGTTGATGCGCCACCGATTATCGTGACTCGTGAGAACTATGCGGTAAATTGCAGTAGCTGGGGGAGAGGTTCGGCTCGTCCCATCGCTTTTCGCTCTTTAGCGGGCACATCCCCACCTTCGACCGCCAGTTCCATACCTAGTGTCAATTGGTTCCCGCTTTGTTGCTCAATAAACCCCACTGTACGTGAAGTCTAAGCGTCGCATCGACGGGTATCATTAACGTGTCTTAAGCATGTCGACGGCAGGGCCGAATAAGCTTGCTTTACAGGGTCTGGTTGTGGAACAAACAGCAATCACAACCTAGCCTTTCACGAGCAAAGTCATGTGAAACTTGAGCAGCCAACCCACAAACATTCCAAGACCATGTTCTTTTATATATATATCTATATATGTTGAATGGGCTCTGTACGTACGTACAGGGTTTGCGGTTGCAATGGGGTTGTATTCTTTTTCTTGTTCTATCTAGGTATAAGATTCTAGGAGAGTAGGAGGTTCTGGACACTAATACATACGATGCCCAGAAAACCTTATTCTCCCGATGTTATGCCATAACCTTACCTGACTCGCAACATGTCTGAATAACCTCACTGTCTGTCGGGTATTTAAGTGCGTACGGCCATGCCAAATGTTGCTATTCCAACAATATATATATTTATTTAGCTCCTTATCAGATTTTCCTACATTAGTACTGATCATAGGCTTGTTCCGCTAGCAAAGAACCCGAAAGGGAAGAAAAAGAATCCGGTGGCCGAAGTCAGCAACAGAATACAGTATTGAACATCATGACATCGCATAGAAGCGGTGAGTGGATATAGATACCCTAGTCCTAGGATAATCTTCTATGATAATGACACTTCCTCGAGACTAGTTCACGAGAACTTGAAACTCTTGCAAGACAAGAAAGTTGACCAACGCTAGACTTGATATAGCTTCTACTTGAGCTTTGAGAGATTACACCTCGATACCAAAAATCCGTGGTACAACCTCAAGAGGTGCCGACAGGTCAGATTCAAACGAAATTCTCCATTCAGGTCCTGCCCAACAAGGTATATCTCCTTCCATACACATTATATAGTCCACGACAAGCCATTCATTACCACCCCACAGGAAACCAACCCCCTTTTCCTTTCCCCCTCTCCCCTACTAATAACAGAAGCTCCAAATCATCCAAACTTTTTCTCAAACTTCCTAAACATCCCCGTGACCCCCTTCTCCAACCGACCCATGTTCTGCTCCAGCTTCCCCGACGGGTCCTGCTTGCCCGCGTAGCCCTTGTACTTGTTCGCCTCCATCTCCGTCGGCCGGTATGCCTGCGCGTGGATTGAGTAGTCGAACGCGCCTGGCTGCTGCTGCGGCGTGGCTGTGCCGTTGCTACTGGCGTACGAGTATTGCGAGAAGCCACCGGGTGGGGCAACGGGCGCCGCCACCGCCGCAGGTGTTGCTGTCGGGCCGGGATTCGTGATTGGAGGCGTGGCTTGCGGTGTCGAGGACGGCGGCGGGGCGGGCTGGGATGCTTGCTGTGCTGGCGGGGTGGTCTGCTGCTGTTGAGGAGGCGGTGGCGGCGGCGGTTGAAACCCCGGGGACGCGGGGAACGGACTTCCGTACGGATTCGTTAACCCAGGAGAAGCGAGGCCGTTGTGAATGGCTTGTACGGGCATCGTCACGGCGCGCTGGAGCCCTGGCTGAACAGGCGGCCCACCGAACTGCTGCTGCGGCGGTGGAGGCGGGGGAGGCAGACCCGCACCGCCGATGCCAACGCCCTGCGCGCTTTGGAACCCGGGAGGCGGGACGAAGCCCGGGGAGAACGGGGCCTGCGCATCATACGCGACGGCCGCGGCCAGGGGGTCGATAGGGCCGTCTTCCGGGGGAGGCGTCTTTTCCCTGTGGCGGATGGTTTCTGGGGCCGCTGGGGCCGCGGGGTTATATGCCATTGGCACGAAGCTTGCGGGCTGTTGCTGCTTTTCGGGAGCTTGAACAGCTGACGTCGGAGGAGGTCCGGGGAAGCTCGGCGGCGCGGTGTGGGAGGTGGTATTGGGCGTGCCGTAGTTGGGGTCGGATATCGCGACGTGTTCCAGCTGCTGCACGACGGAGCTCACGGGGACAGGCTGATGGACCTGATGATGATGCTGCTGCTGTTGAGGTTCATCGAGGATCTCGACCTGCGATGGCGGGAGGACGAAGCGGATCCCGTTGACGAACTGCAGCGCGTCTTCGGGCTTCCAGAAGTAGATGTCGAGCGAGTGGAGCTTGTAGTGGTATTTGTTCTGGTTCTGGGGGTCGTAGGTTGGGAGATGCCATTCCATCTGGTCCGTCGTCTCACCGACAATGAGCGTCACCATGCACTGGTGGTTGTACGAGTATCGGACATGCGTCTTGTCCAGGACTAAGCGCTCGTCGTTAGCTGCTGTTCCGCAACGTTGTCAAACTGTACTCCTTGGAGAGAAGGAGGCTTCATGGAAAAGTTGAGATGCATGAAGTCACCCACATCCGTCAAAGGCATCTTGGTCCTCGGTGCCGGGCTGATTGGCAATCTCAATGCGCGCGCGGCGGTCGTTCGCATTCTCGAACAGGTAAACGTAGGACCCCTTGTCAAAGCGGTGGTGCGGCGGTTTGCTGGTCGGCGGGCCGTAGAAATAATGAACGTCTCCAAAGCTGTTGACCGTGACGGGCCAGTCAGCCATCTTGAATTTATTCGTTGGAACCGAAGCAGTTGACTTGGGAGCAGCCAGTAATTGTCGTTGGCAAAAGGACAATGACAGCTACTTGGCGAGACTCGACAGAAGAAAACTCACAGAGTAGCAACATTCTCCTCGCCCGGCCGGGTCGCCATCTTTCTTGGTCCCGACTTTCCGAGCAGACAGCTCCAAGAATAGCCTTCTCTCAAGGGTAGCAAACCACCCCCCGGCGACCGCAATCAAAGAGCAGCAATGATCAGATCGAGGAGGCACAGGAGAGGCGCAAGCTGTGGGATTACCCCGCCTCGGTCTGTAGCCAAGGGCGGCAGCAGCAATTGCGCAGGGCCAACAGTAGCAGTTGCGCAAGAAGAGTGGCAGAGCGTGTGGCACCTGTTGAGATGAGGAAGGGCAAGAGGGTTGAACGAGGGGTTTCGGGACGTTGTGTTGGTGGTTTCCAAGTAGGTTGAATATCAAGCCTCTCGAAAAGAGAAAGACCTCAAAACCTTTCCGCGGTCCCTCTTACGGTCACCCTGCCCTCTCGCCTTGCCCTTTATCTTTCTAGCACTGGGTAGCTCAGACCGCAAAACCAGAGAAGGGGAAACCGGAAAGACCACTAGGTCTTGCGGCCTTGCGCCGCCCACCGCGACCCCTCCAAACCCAACCCAATCCCATCCCGCCATCCCCCAAGCTCCAGCATGTGTACCGGCGTGCATGCGTGCTGTGAGATGCATGGGTGGTAAGCTGCAGGTTCTGGTCGCATCAAGTGGTCGACTCGGCGCTTACAGGACGTCGGCGCGAGCCAATCACGAGCTCCGGCCGGGGATGAAGGGATGCAAGTGACGAGACAATGGGAGTTGGTCTCCAGTTGGTCCCCTCGGCCGGAGGGTGGGCCCACCCACGGCAGCGGAGCACGGACCTGGCCTGGTCTCCCTAGAAAGGCTCTTAGTCATCATTCGACGACGGTCTGCGCCTGGTGTCCAAAAATTTGGCGATAGCTTCCCTATCGCGATTGTCAGGTGACGGATCATTCCTCGCGTGTAATACCCAGGGCCCAGTCGACGCGCAGCACACTCCTTTTGCAGACCTGACGGTGAATCTACCATCTGAATGCTTAATTGACGTCCGTTTGGTATGCCCAGCTCGCCAAATGCCCAGAAAACTTAACCGCTGACTGCCATCATAGATCCGCGACCGACCTCGATTCCCGCTGCGAAACCTCACGAACCTCTCTCAATCTCCTCCACGACACCCACCACCCGTTTCCCCTTGAAACCCGAGTCAAAGGCTCACCAACGACCAAAATGGGCGGCCTCAAAAATGTAATCAACATGTGCTCCCACCTCCAAAACGCCTCCCGCGCACGTCTCGGCATGACATCCGTCACAAACACAAAGCAGAACCTCAACCTCGCCCTCGCCCTCCATCGCTCCGGCTTTATCTCCTCTCTGCACCGCGGAGGTCCCACGCCCCCCGCCCCGGAAGACCTGGGCACAAACCCGGAGCCCGTCACTTCCGCAAACGTCGCCACGCGTCGCCTCTGGCTCGGCCTTAAGTACTGGAACAACGAGCCCGTCCTCAAGGGCCTCAGCATGGTCACCAAGCCCACGCGGCCCATTCGCGTCCACATTGAGGACCTGGAACTCGTTGTTCGCGGGTTCAACAGTAAGAATGGCCTCGTCAAGGGCCTCGGCCTTGGCGAGTGTCTCTTCATTTCCACCGATAGGGGCGTCTTGGAGGCGAGGGAGGCTCTGGCCAGGAAAGTCGGCGGCATGGTCTTGTGCCGTGCGAGATAAGTCACGTAAAAAATAAGGCGAGCGGAAGCGGTTGAGTTGAGTACGATTACCATGGCCACGCAGGGGATGTTTGGGCCCTCGGAAAGGAGTCTTTGGGAATAAATAAAAAAAGGCATCAAGGGGCAGTGCTTCGAAACCATCCCACAGGAGCCCTGTAGGAGCATTGTCCTCCATATATTGTACAAAATCTGTATTCTAGAGAAGACATGAACACACCATTTTGCGCTTCTTCACTGCCTTGCGTTCATTGCGTTGGGGTGTGTGGCTCCATTCCACCTTGGCAACACCGGACAGAGAAGACAAAAGTGCGGTCAAGAACACGACCGACACGAAACAAAATCACATACATCAGCAAGTTATTGATAATTCTGTTGCGAGTGGTATTCATTCTCTATAACTAATGTCGGGCCCTGTACACCGGTTTCTCCTCACTCCGGAACCCTAAAAACTCTCTCGAACGAAGTAATTTACGCCTTTTTTGTCGGACAGGTATCATGGTACATCCCAATGGTTCTAAAACTATACAATCACTTCCACCACTTTTCGACTTCCTTATGCGGTCTCAGTCTTGACTTCTGTAGCCGCATCGCTGGAGGCGGGAGCCGCCTCCACCTTGTCCTCCGCGGCCTCCTTCTCGTCCGCCAGCAGCTCTTCGAATTCATCAGGGCTCTTAAGCTCGTGGTCCTCAGCCTCCTCATCCTTGAGTGAGAGCTCAACGGTCTGCTGAGCAAGGATGTCGAGCTCGGGCTCCTCGGCGCGCTCTTCGACGACGGCCTCAAGCTCAGGCGAGGCAGCCGCGGTCTCCTCGGTGACCTCGGCCTCCTGCGCGGAGCTGGACTCGGCAACGATCTCTTCGACAATGGGCTCCGGCGTGACAGGAGCCTTGGCCTCAGGGGTTCTAGGGGCCTCGGCCTTCTCGGCAAGCTCAACAGCTGCCTCCGCCGTCTCAACCTTGGCGGTCTCGGGCGCGACTTGCTTGATCGGAGCCTCCTTCTTCGCGAAGGGGCTTCCAGTGCGAGCGCCTGCGGGTCTAGAAAGGGCTCTCTTGGGGCTTCTTGAAGCAGAAGATTTTTTGCCACTGCTGGGTCTTGCGCTCCGGCTTCTGGGAGGAGTGACAGGTGCCTTCTCCGTCAACTTGGAGCTGGAGCTTGCTGTGGGGCGCATCATGCGCGCCAAGAAGCTTTCATCAACCTCCTTGTCCTTCTTGGTGACGGGGTGGTCCTGAAGAGGCTTCTTCGGGGGCGGGCCGATGCTGGGTCTGGCGCGGTTGATGACCGAATTCTGACGCTTCAGGGTCTTTGGGGCGGCCGCAGCACCAGTCGCACTGGCTCTGCTAGCGGGGCGACCCTGGTTGCCAGAGGCGCGTGAAAGGGTCTCACGGGGAGCTTCCTTGACCTTAGAGACAGACGCAGCAGTCGGGGCCATAAGGGAAGCAGGCAGCTTCACAGGCTTTGTTGGCGACTTGACCTTGGGCTTAACAAAGCCCGTGCCGCCGGGAGAGACTTGGACCGGGGCAGGCTTCTTGTTGGCCCCAGCAGGCTTTGCACCAGACTTTGGTGTGGCGGTGGCCGTCTTTTCGGGTGTCTTTTTGGAAGTATCATGCTGAGGCTTGGGAGCACTTAGCTTCGAGCCCGCAGTTCCCATGGTGGGCGTCTTTGCAGCGACCGGAGACCTCGTAGGTGTCTTTGCTCTCGTGATAGTAGCGGGAGGTGCCAATTTGGCGGGTACCTTCTTGGCCGTCTTTGTAGAGTCCTTGGGGGCTCCAGTATTGGGGGCCTTTGCCGCGGCAGCGCCATTGGCCGCGGTGGTCTCAGGAGACTTTTGTGTCGGGTCGCCGGGCAGAAGCTCTGGCGTGGGAGTCTCTACATCGATGTGCTTGTCAGGGTTGTGGCTCGGGTGGTCGGTCAAAGCACCCAAGTTTCGGGGTGTAGCCCCATTGGTGGGCTTGTCTGTGTCTGGACGGCGAGGGGATTCGGGGATGGGACTGCCAACAACGTTGGTCTTGTAGCCAGCGGAGGTGTCCTCGGTGGCCATGGTCTTATCCGAGAGGCCAGAGACGGATGCCTCACCCTCGGTGTGGCTGCTCAGCCGTCGCTGGGACAAACTGCGGCTCGACTCGTTGCTGGGATCTCGGCGAAGACCCATTCTTCCGTCCTTTTCGATGGCAACAAAGCTTGTTCGGATTTTGGACAAGGGACGGGCGGGAGGAGGAGGGGTTTCGGTGCCGTCTGCAGGGAGATTTTGAGTCAGCAGAGCTCGATATTGCGGACTAGTAGTGTTTGTAGGACGGTTGGACAAGGTAGCTACTCTGCCTTGGAAAAATGTCTCCGAAGAGACCTCTTAGGGCGCAGTTGCACTCATGGGCTGGGTTGGATATGGTGAGTGAACTTACTGGAGGAGAGGCCAGGAGACCTTCCGCGATCAGGGGGGCTCGTGTCGGCCTTTTGCTCGAACATAGCCCGGAGGTTCTTGACGGCGGACATGGTTGCGGTGTTGGGTCGCTACCGAGCGACTGGGTTCGGGTGCAAGCGTTGGGAGGAAGAGCCGCAAGGGATGCAGTAAGTTTGGAAGTTGCGACGGGGCGGATCGAGTCGGAACGAGACCGATGTTGAGGGAAGAAACGGTGAAATGCGGGCGCGCAAAAGGTTGAGATAGGTTGGCTACGATAGTGGACTCGGAATAGGCGTGTTTGCAGAGGGAAAGCGCATGCCGAATCTACCGCTGCGTCTTTCGGGGGAGCCGGAGGGCAAGCACGAAGTTGCGAGCGCAAGCTTGCCTGGATAGAGGTTTTCAAGGCAAACGGGCAGGAGTACCGTCGGCGGTGTCACTGCAGCGAGGCAGACAGCCTTGACGCGATTGGTGGTGGGCTGGAGTTGTAGACGAGGTTTGATGAGAGGAATAGCGAGTTGCTATGACAGCTGGAGATGCATGATCGACGACAGCGAGGTTCAAGCAGAGCAAAGTAGAGAAGGATGCGGCTGCGGTGCAGGTTTGTATAAGATGGGCAAAAGGTGTTGGGGTGCGTGAATGGGTGAGTGTTGTTTGGGTGTCTCAGCCAGAGAGTCTCGTCCGTCCCCAGGCCTCGGCGGTCGTGATTGTCCTTGATTGTCGTCTGGACAGCAGTTGCAAAGGCTCAGATGGGAGGTGGGAGAGGATGCAAAGCGACAGTCGAGACAAGTCGGTCGGAGACTCAGAGGTAGACTCGGACTTCAGAGGAGGAGGGTCGAAAGGTCGTCAGGGCACAGGGTGGCAGGTGGTTCGAGAAGGGGAAGTGAGGTTGCTGTCCTTCAGGGCTGGCATTTAAATTACGGGCACCCCCATTATCATATTCATAATCGGAACGGGAAAGGGACTGGATCGATCAGGATGAGGAAAAGCCCACCACACGCGGGAGGCCACTATCTGCCAGTTTGGAGTCTCGATCCTATCCTTTCCTTTACATTCATCTTGCGTACTGTCCTCCGTGTCGCTTCCTCCCCCCAAAAAAGGCCAGCCAGTCTTTACTCACAACTGCCTGACCGATGATGTGCATCTAGGGGCCGTCCATGAGGGGTGTGTGCGAGCAATTCAGGGGTTCCCATGGATGCACATGCTCATTCTGCTACTACACTACCAAACCGTCCCGACGCCAGCTCATCAAGTGCACGGAGGTGTTGCGGCTTACCAGGTCGCGTCCCAATGTACCTCTCCGCGTAGTTCAGTAGGTTAGGTACCGACCGATGTGGAGAGGGATATGCATCTAGACATTCTAAGAGAGCTTGTGTAAGTGGCACTAATACACATGCGCGCCTCTTACCTAGATGCAGGACAACTCTAGCAGCACCCACAGATGCCACTGGACATTCCCGCCCCATCCCTCGTCTCGCTTGTCGAAATCGCCTGCAGGGGCCTCGAGGTGAGAGATCCATTGGCCAAGGGTGTCATTTGATTTTCTGGCATGGTTCTGGCAGAAGCTCATTAACGGGCCACCGTTCACCTCTTTTGTCTCGACTTCCTCTGAAGGTTTGGGTCCGAACTCGTGCAGTATGGACGAGTTGGACGAGTGACTCTTGATCTCGTCAACTTGGGTGGGTGGTGATAGGCCCCCGGGGTCTTATTACAGAGTACGGAGCAACACCCTCGATGACCCCCTTTTCGCAATCTCCCTCTCGCTCGCTCTCTCTCTCTCTCTTTCTTTCTTTCTCTCTTGTCAGTCCTCCAGAGGCAGGTCGGGGCTAATGACTGGCCCCCAAGCCCCTCAAAAGTCGAGCAAAATATTACCACCCCTCCCTCCTCCCACTTGCAATGGCCGGGAGATGGTGTCAGTAAAGACGACCGTGCCTCTCAGCATTGCATCAGTTTAGCAGCTATGCTAGTGCTCAGGGCACGGTTGAGTTGAGGATGGAAAAGAGGGCCGGCGACAATGCCAGTCTTGACAGACGTCGGAACATGCTAGTCGAGGCGCAATGACGGATGGCCCGGCCTTGACCGTTGCGCTGTGGTTGATGTGGTGCCGTGTGGTGCCGTGTCATGTAGTGTCGAGGCGGCATCAAAGGCTCTTCCACCCTCCCGTCACTTTTCTTTGTTCTCTGCAACAAGAATCCACTTCAGAGGAATCAGAGGAATTTTCTCTCTCATAGCAGGTGGAAGGACAAAAAACCAAAAAACAAAAAGAAGCGAAAAGGATGAAGCTAGATTATGCACGGCCTCCTGTTTCAGAGCACCTCTCCAAGTCCCTATTCGCGTTGTGCATGGGCGGTAACTGCATCTGGTTTGGCTTACCGCCTTTTGCCGCTTACAATGGCCCCTTGGGCTAAAGTAGCTTTAGCCTTTATCCAGAAACATAATGCATTATACGGATTAAAGAAAGGGGAGCCAACGGAAAGAGAGAGGGGGGGGGGACAAAAAAAGTTTAGCAATGTTGACTTGAGGTACATGTCTTATTATTGCTAACAAAACTTGTGCTGCTCCAGCAACCGAAAGCCCTTCACCTCATAAACCTCTCAAGCTTGATGACAACCGTCAAAGCGAGACTCAACTAGAGGAGGGGGGGGGGAGAAGGTCGTGTATCTGGAACACGTTCCCCTTTTTTCCTCAATCCCACCAGCAGCAACCAATGGACCAAGAAGGTACCTCTTCTCTCATCTCGGGAGAACAGCTTCTGTGGGATCCTGCCGCTCGGCGCGGAGGGGGCGAGGAAGCTCCCGTCTTTCTGGAAGCTCATCCCTAAAGACCATCTGGCAGAAAAAGGGCCCCCAAACCCGGTTCTTCCCTGTTGCCAACTGCCCTTTCCAACACGCTAGGAACTGTAGAGTGTGGGGAGGAGAATCCCCTCTTTGGGCTCTTCTTGGGCTGCGAACCGGCGACAGCCAATACCTCGAAGCTTGTCCATAATTTCCGTCCCAGAGGCAATTTCTTCAATTTTGTGTTTCCCCGGTCGCCCGCTGTTATGAAGAAACATGGCCCGAGTACCCGGCCGATGCAACGGGTGACTCCATGAGAATGGCGGCGTGGCTCCTAGTTATCTCAGTGTTGTCAACGCATGAAGAGGGAAGCTCCAAGCCCCCAAACTCAAGAATCGCGATTCAGCCAACGCGAGAACGAATGGTGTTCACCAAAGCATCATGAGCGCGTTTTTGACCGTGCTGTGCATCCCAATGCAACCATGACTTGACGCAATAGCGCAGAGCAGTTGGCCGCATTTGAAAAGCTCCGATGTACATCTGGTACCTGAACACATAGAAGGGGTACTTCACTACTCCGGACTACGGCTGCATGCAAGAAAGGGACCCCTAGGGAACGTGTCAATGTCGCCCGCCCGTTGGTCGCTCGCCGAACGGCCCTCGGTGTGGCTGGCCCGACCTCCGATATCGACCGTGGGGAGTTTTTTACTGCGACTCGCTTCCTCGGGTACCTGTTTGAACTCTCCATCATCCCACCTCAAACAGCTCCCAACTTCAACTTTGGACGCCAATTGACGCCCACCATGTCTGTCAGAACTCTGCGAATCGGTGAGACTACCTCCAAACCCCCCAATTGACATTTCCGTCAGTTCAATGCCCCGTCTAACACCACCCAGGCCTCATCCCCGGTGACGGTATCGGCAAGGAGGTCATCCCCGCCGGCCGCCGCGTCCTCGAGGCCCTCCCCTCCTACCTCGGCCTCAAGTTCGAGTTCACCGACCTCAAGGCCGGCTTCGAGACGTTCGAGCAGACCGGTGCCGCCCTCCCCGACAAGACCGTTGAGGTCCTCAAGAAGGAGTGCGATGGCGCCCTCTTCGGCGCCGTCTCCTCCCCGACCAACGCCGTCAAGGGCTACTCCTCCCCTATCGTCGCCCTCCGCAAGAAGCTCGACCTCTACGCCAACGTCCGCCCCGTCAAGACCGTCATGACCGCCCCCAAGCCCATCGACATGGTCATCGTCCGCGAGAACACCGAGGACCTGTACGTCAAGGAGGAGAAGACCTACGAGGGCCCCAACGGCAAGGTCGCCGAGGCCATCAAGCGCATCAGCGAGCGCGCCTCCCACCGTATCGCCGCCATGGCTGGCGACATCGCTCTCCGCCGCCAAAAGATCCGCGACGCTGGCGCCGCCAGCATCCACAAGTCACCCCTTGTCACCATCACCCACAAGTCCAACGTCCTCTCCCAGACCGACGGCCTCTTCCGCGTTACCTCCAAGCTCGCCCTCTCCGACCCCCGCTTCGCCTCCGTCGCCGTCGAGGAGCAGATCGTCGACTCCATGGTCTACAAGCTCTTCCGCCAGCCCGAGGACTACGACGTCATCGTCGCCCCCAACCTGTACGGTGACATTCTCTCAGACGGCGCCGCCGCCCTTGTCGGCTCTCTCGGCCTCGTCCCCAGCGCCAACGTCGGCGAGGGCTTCGCCATCGGCGAGCCCTGCCACGGAAGCGCCCCGGACATCCAGGGCAAGAACATTGCCAACCCCATCGCCACCCTCCGCAGCGCCGCCCTTATGCTCGAGTTCCTCAACGAGGAGACCGCCGCCGCCAAGATCTACGCCGCCGTCGACGCCAACCTCGAGGAGGGCAAGCTCCTCAGCCCTGACCTGGGTGGTACCGCCAAGACTGACGAGGTTGTCGAGGACATCCTCCGCAGACTGTGAGGAAATTTGTGTAAGAGAGGAAGAGAGAGAGAGAGAGAGAGAGAGAGAGAGAGAGAGATGCGGGGGAGGCCGACTCGTATGAGGACTGGATATGGCAGTCGACGCGGCAGAAGCCGCGCCCTTGATACCTACCATATCACCAAAAGCACATGTTTCTGATCTACTTGTTCTTGCCTTCCGTGTGGCTCACTAATGAAAAATGGCGCCTTCCCGTACCCGAGCGACACTTTAGTTGCTCAACAGCCAGCGCCTGAAAGAACTCATACGCCCCGTCCTCATAGAAAGTGTGCCGTGTCTTACCAGATCGCTAGCAGAGGCTGCCCTTTTCATCTGGACCTGTCACCTAGTCTACAATGTCCTAAAACCATCCCTCATAAGTGTCCCTAACAGAAAGAGCAAATGGCGTCCTCCACCGGAATCCCCTCATCACCAAGCAACGCAAGTAAGAGCATCAGCCTCCACAGTCTCTGGTCCGACACCCAATCCAACCTAGTCCGCCTCTTCCGCGTCAACCTCCGCCGCAGCCCGCCGTCCTCGGTGAGAAAATCCCAAGCGTCCGGGTCCGACAGCGCGATCGGCTTTGAGATCAGCCTGCCCCAACAACCCGAGTGCTCCAGCCCGCGACGCTGTAACAAGAACACCCTCGTCGCGATCTTGTGCCCGCCCGTGGCGGTCTACCGCACGGATCACGATGTGAATGCCAAAGTATGGCTTACGGTGGCGCTGACGCTGGGGGGATGGATTCCCGGTGTGGTTTGTAAGTGTGGACGGAGACGGAGACTTTGAGGGATGTGAAGAGGGCGCTGACGGTGGAACAGATGCGGTTCTGACTGCTCCTGCGCGCCGGACGTCGCCGTATTACTGGCATACCGCCGAGAGAACCAGTTCGATTGTGGCCAAGGGTCCAAGAAGGCGTTCTACGCAGCCTCCGAGGAAGATGGTCCATCAGGTCGTGTAGGAGAAAGCGTGAAAAGAAGCGCTTGACGGAAGCTCTGGCGGGGTCGAATGTTACCTCAAGCACATTAAATCAGTACACAAACAAACCACCTCAGACACCGGGAAAAGGATGGGGAGAGAAGTCGAAGTTTGTATTTTGTTCAAAAGTCTAGTTTCTATCATGGATCACATGCTCCCTCTTAACCTTGCCCTCATGGTACAAGGTTGCCGGAATGTGATCTTTCTTTTTACGTCCAGGTTCTTACAATAAATCCAGACATGACATTAGATATACATGTACATAATACGCCTGCCCAAGTAGGCGACGTACGGCCACGGCCCTTCTCGCCTCGGGCGGGGTGGCTCAGTGTTGATACACGACACTCGGTGCCATAGTTTGTGCCACAGTTTGGCGTGGAGAAAAGAACATTCAGTCCCCCACAAGGGGGCGAGTGACTTTCGTGGCTTATTTGGTGCGCTTGGCGTCCAACTCCTTCTCGTAGGCGGCGCAGAGCTCCTTCCTGTAGGGGTTGTTAGTAAGAGGAAATACATATCACGAAGGAGAGAAAACGTACTGGAGGTGAGGGGGAGCGGCGGCGTAGTGACTGAACTCCATGCTGAACTCGCCCTTGCCCTGGGTGGCGGCGCGGAGCTGGGAGCTGAAGCCGAACATGGAATTGAGACTGCAGTCGCAGATGAGGGTGAAGTCCTCGGTGCCGACCTCGGTGTCGTGAATGGTGGCGTTACGCTTGTTCATGAGCATGATGATGTTACCCTGGAACTCGTTGGGTGCCGTGATGGTGGTCTTCATCAGGGGTTCGAGGACCTGACCGCCGGCCTCGTTGAAGGCCTTGCGGAAGGCCATCTGCGTGGCCAGGTTAAAGGCGAAATCGGAGGAATCCGTGACGTGGGTGGAACCGTCGTTGATGACCATCTTGGCGCCGATGACCTTGTGGCCCAGGAGCGGGCCCTTGTTGGTGGCCTCCTCGAAGCCCTTGGCGCAGGCGGTGATGTACTTGTCGGGGATGGTGCCGCCGACGACCTGGGTCTCGAAGGCGTTCTTCTCCGGGTCCTCAAAGGGCTCGATCCAGCCGGCGACGCGGGCATAGTCACCGGGACCACCACTCTGACGGCGGAGGAGGAAGTCGTAATCGGTCTTGCGAGAGATGGTCTCACGGTAGGCGACGCGGGGCTTGCCGGTCTCGCAGTCGACCTTGTACTCGCGGCGCAGGCGTTCGACGTAGATCTCGAGGTGGAGCTCGCCCATGCCCGAGATGATGGTCTCCTCGGACTCCTCGTCGACGTGCAGGCGGAAGGTGGGGTCCTCGCGCTGGAAGCGGTTCATGGCCTTGGAGAAGTTGTCGGCGTCGCTGGTGCGCTTGGGCTTGATGGACAGCGACATGACGGCGTCGGGGACGAACATAGAGGACATTGTGTAGGGCAGGTTTCCGTCGGTGAAGGTATCTCCGGAGGCGCAGTCGACGCCGAAGACGGCGCAGATCTCGCCGGCGCCGACCTCGTTGACATCCTCCATCTCGTTGGAGTGCATACGCACGATGCGGGGGATGCGGACCTTCTTGTCGGTGCGGGAGTTGAAGAGGTAGGTGCCCTTGCGGAGCTTGCCCTGGTAGACGCGGATGTAGGTGAGCTGGCCGTAGTTGTTCTCCTCGAGCTTGAAGGCGAGGCCGACGAAGGGGAGCGAGTTGTAGGGCACCAGCTTGACGGTGGCCTCGTCGCGCTTCTTGTCGAGGGCCTTGTTCTCGACCTCGGACGGGTTCGGGAGGTAGTCGCAGACGGCGTCGAGCACGGGCTGGATGCCCTTGTCGGCGAGGGCGGAACCCATCATGACGGGGGAGAACTTGAGAGCGATGGTGGAACGGCGGATGGCGGCCTTGATCTGGGCGTTGGTCGGGATCTGCTCGTCGAGGAACAGCTCGGCCATCTCGTCGTCAACGTCGGCGAGCTTCTCGATGAGTTCCTGGCGCTTCTCCTCGACGAGGTCCTTGTAGCCGCCGGGGAGGACGTCAGTAGTCTTGACGACGGTACCACGGGGACCTTCAAAGTAGTAGGCCTTCTTCTCAATCAGGTCGATGACACCCTCGAACTCGTTCTCGGCTCCGATGGGGACCTGGATGGCGGCGGCGGGGATCTTGAGCTTCTTGTTGATCTGTTCGACGGCCTTCCAGGGGTTGGCACCCATGCGGTCCATCTTGTTCACGAAGCTGATGCGGGGGACGTTGTAGCGCTTCATCTGACGGTCGACGGTGATGGTCTGACTCTGGACGCCGGAGACGGCGCACAGGATCATGACGGCGCCGTCGAGCACGCGCAGAGCTCGCTCGACCTCGATGGTGAAGTCAATGTGACCGGGAGTATCGATGATGTTGATGTGGTAGGTTTCCTCTTTTCCGTTTTCCGTCTTCTTCCAATCAGCGAACGTGGCGGCCGACTGGATGGTGATGCCCTTTTCTCTCTCGAGATCCATGGAGTCCATCTTGGCGCCGACCGAGTCCTTGCCGCGGACCTCGTGGATCGCCTTGATGCGGCCCGAGTAGAACAGGACTCGCTCCGTCGCCGTCGTCTTTCCACTGTCGATATGGGCTGCGATACCGATGTTGCGCACACGCGACAGACGGTTCGCCTCCTCGGGGCTCATCTTGGCGGCGACGAGCTCGGGGGTAAGGGCGGATGCGTTGTCCTGGGCCAACTTTAGGGCCTCGGCGGCAGCATCGGCGGACCTGACCGTAGTGGTCGTCGTGAAGGCGCGTCTCGCTGTCTGTCCGATCTTCCATGTCACGGGAGTCGTCATCGAAGGGGTTGTCGAAGGCTTCACGCTGGCAGCGAAGCTGAAGTGTCGTACATCCCGGCTTTGAGGCTTTGCGCCTGTGAAAAGCCCGCCATTCGGCACTCTGACGGCCCTAGGAGCCCTCATCGTGACCAATGTTTCACGGACCGGAAACGAAAAACAAGGGAAATGAAGGAATGGGTGGAATTACAAGAAAAGGGAGCCGGGATCCATTGGGGACAGAATGGTCTGATACGGGGTCTTTTTTTTTTTTTTTTCTGGTCTCTCTCACCCGCTCAAGCGAAACTTTTTTTGGACAGGGATCCGGTTTCGCACCGCCGCGAAGGCACGTGTTTTCGTGGGTGAGTGGGACCATTTCGGCCGCGGGCGAATCGCGGGAGCGGGATTACGCCGGCCGGTTCAACGGTGGACACCTGGCTGGGAGCGGACGGGAAGACTCTCAAGAGTCAACCAAGGGATGGTCATTTGCAAGTCTACATGTCACTATAGTCTTCACAGGCGACTTGTTTCTCGTCGGTGTTGGCGATCTCACAATCACATTTATGGAAACCTTTTCCCCGCCAGCCAGGAAGGCACTGGAAGAATTGGGCGAGCGAGAAAAATGAATTAGAATAAAAACCACGGCCTCCTTTCATTACTAGTGTTGTCTTGCCGAAGAATCGCAGTCTCCTGCTGCGCAATGGATATACCCTCCCTCAAACGCCATACGCAAAATCACACCAACCGAAGCAACCCTTCCGATTTTGTTCAGATCCAGTGATCATCTAGAGCCCGGTTCTTGTCGAGGTAATCGTAGACCTGCTTATAGTCCTTGCAAACATGCTTCGCATCCCACCCATCACTGCCCGTGAAACCTACAGGGAACGTCGTCTGTGTGCCCTCCAGCGCGACATCACCTGCGCACATGATGGCCTATCAACAAGTTAGCTTCAGAGCAACAAACTGATGGAAAATTGCCATCACTACTCACCTGTCGGAGGTACTCGAAGCAGTGCTGGAGATGCCACGGCCCCTCGGCGCCCTCGGTGCCCTCAGGGATGTGCGAATGCATGTCGACGGCCGCACTGCCGTTGGCAGCCAGACCTGCGTAGCTCTCGAGGATCGCGTATAGGCAGTGCAGCTGGTGCGTCATAGACGTCGTGAAGACGGTGCGCGGTGCAAACTCGGGCAGCGGCACGGGGAGGTTGTCGTGGGCCGCCGGGTCTTCCATGACGAGATAGCCTAGGCCCTTGGGCACGATGGAGAGCCAGTTCTCCTGGATCGAGGTGTTGGTGAAGAGCTTCTTCGGGTCGTCGGGGACGAAGTCCGTTGTTGGGTGGAATGTCGTGATTTGCTGGGTGACTGCGCTGTGTCAGCTTGTCCCTCACTCGATCCGGCATGGAAAGCGTTACTCACATTCTGGTGCAAATCCTGTGAGGTCTCCAACGGGCTCGAGACGCTTATCACGGGTTGTTTTTGGGAGACCCCTTCGCTCCAGGAGCAGACCGACGATGACGAAAAGCATAAAGGTATCGACGAGCCAGCGCCAACGCCGAAAGAAGCTACGGGTCCTCGCGCACCGACTCGGTTGCGTTGTCTGTCTCCCATCCTCGATGTCTGCTCGCTTCCACTGCTCGCCGTCGTCGCTGAGAAGCGACACGCTAACCTCTGTCATGGAATCATCGTGGATTTCGGCCTCTCGGCGAGCGTCCGAGTATGGCGTGTTGCCAGTTCTCATGGTGTCGGCTCTGTGCTTTACTTATGGGATTGGGTATCGATACCAGCGCTCTTATGATTCGCTTCTCACTCGACAATTATCAACTAAAAACGGAAAAAGAGAGATGAGGCTTGAACCGGCCAGCCTTCGGATTGACAGAACAATTAGATGTAAGTATGTAGGGACGAAGGGCAAGCAGAAACCTCAGATTGCGTAGGAGCCAGGCCCGCAACAACGGAAGGGGCGACATTATCAGCCTAGAATCCTCGACGTGAAACAGCAACGGCTGATCCCCAGAGCGGCGGCGGCGCATGGCTGGTGCTGGGCAGTGTGGTGATCTGGAGAGATCCGACACTCCGTGTCTGAGGTTGGCGGAGCGCAGGAGCGTGTTTGGGGGACCGTGGGCCGTGCAGGCCTATTTAGCGACCTACATCATCGGCCGCCAAGGCTCAGAGAGGAGATGGGCTTGATGCTGCCTGTTTCCATGTGGCATGCATTTGGGTGCTTTGCGATGTTCTATAGTGAATGTTAAAGTTGTGGATTCGGTCCGGAGATGAGACGGGCGGAGAAGGTGTGGTAGAATGTGATGATTCAAACCTTCAGCGAGGGTTTCTGTCAGAAATAGCGAGTCTTTGTGTGCAGGCCGCCAAACTCAAGCTTAAGGAGCACGGCTAACGTCATGTCGTAAAAAGCAAATCACTTCATGAGAGGCTGAAACCAATCACATTCGAGCCAGAAGAACTGTTTGTCGTCCGTCTTCATTACATTGGAGATACGTTGTGTTGGTTGCATGGTGACTTCGATTCCTTAACCAACAGCGGCCACGCAACAGCGACGCAAACCGTTATCGAGTAGTGCAAAGAAAAGTCCACATGGTTTGATGGAACAAACGGTCGATCAGTCCTGACCAGAAGAAGAGATGCCAAAACGAGAAAGGGTAATCGTTGAGAGGGCCATGCATGCACCAGGGATAAAAAGAGCATGTTCAAATCTGAATCTGGGGACAAAAATTTACTGACAACTGTGAGATTCGAACTCACGCCTCTTTCGAGACCAGAATACTCGTCCGTTGGAACGGATGAAGCTTTCGCTTGAGTCTGGCGCCTTAGACCGCTCGGCCAAGTTGCCTGTTGATAATGGTAATCTCCAAAAATTAGTCTAACACCCTTTGCTCTGCCGTAACTCCACAGCGTCATGGGAAATGTGCCCGAGACCGTCCCAACTTTGTGCGCTGGCCCAATGCCACAAAAATGAATGATTAAGCTATGGTTTGACTTTCGGGATCGACGTTTGTCATCCCTGCAATCATTCGGACCTTGTTCGACAGTTACCTCGCCGAACATATTAAGAGTCTACTCGCGATGGTCATCTTTGCTCTTCACTCTCTTCAAATGAATCTTGATTCCACACAACAAACGCTTATCATGAGTCAAGTAGACCGTTCAAAATATTACCCGACCACCTTATCTCCCCATTGTATCCAACAAGCTGCCTGTCTTGTCTCGGAGTGGACCCCGGCCTCGGCGAATACCGCAACACACACACCTTCCAAAAGCCCAGAATCGGGCCGCCGCCATTGTCGTCGACAAAAATCATTCCACTCTGCCCTTGGAATCGTCGGCCGGGTGGAGTGAGAAATTCAGGCCTAGGAGCCCCGGTGGGAATCAAAACAGCGGAGTCGACTCCAGAGCGGGAGTTGACATCGGCAATCTCAGTCTGCTGCGAGCCCTGCGGGTGCGCATACTGATGTTTCACATCGAGGCGCTTTTGGCCGTTGTGGCTTTTTTGCGACGGGTGTTCTGACCAGCGCCGCGCGCCGCGAAGATCGTCCCCTACGAGACGCCAGCTGACGTCGCCCGTACGCCGAATGCCATTGAACTTTACGCGCTACCGCTGTAGATCTCATCCACCATGTCTTCTCTTCCATCACCGAGAGAAAGTTAACCAAACCCCGACGGACGCACTTCGAGCACATCAAGGCCGTGTTGGCCGGGCTCCTCGCGTCGGCACCGTTCTCCGACTATGACCTACGCAGCTTCTCGCCCACGTGCCGCCCTATCGGGCCCAGTCAGGGTGGCGGGACCCCCTCCCCCTCTGATATGCAAACAAATCCATCAAAGAACTTTTTCCTTCTCTCCCGTCCTTGCTCGCGTCCTCCAATCTGGGACATGAGAGTACGAAACAGTGGATCCTGGTGGTGCAATCTGGGTCTCCATTTTCAGCCTCTTGTCCACCATCCAACATGGATGTTTCTGCCCGTTTTAATACCCTGGGGGTCGTCCGCTTCTGTGCCGTTATCGTTCCCGATGGATTTACTTTCTAACTATTCCACCCCTTTCTTGTTGAAATCCTTGTGAATTGGTCTTTGGGTGATAATAAGACCACGTTCTCGTTTCACGCGTACCATGACGGACAATACTTAAAATCTAATCCCCTTCTTCCGTTCACTGCGCAGCGAACCTGACCCAAAGTGCGCCTATTAAAGATCGACATTAAACATAGCAAGGATAGGGTCCATCTGCCAAGTCGACAAGAAACTGTCACCGACGTTGGGTACCCCTAAGACGGGAATCCCTTCCAGCCAAGAAGGCCATATACTCGGCTCTTCGGTCGCACAATCCCACGAAACTTTATTATGACGGCCCGGACCCCCGTCACAAACGAGAAATCCGGCTCCGTCCCGGGCTTCCGCTCAAAAACGCCCTCCGAAACGACTCTCACCCCGGCCGCCGACCCGGAAACCCAAGCCGCTACCGACACCGCACAACCACCGCCAACAACCTCCGCTCCGGGCCCCGTCCCGGATGGCGGCCTCGAAGCCTGGCTTCAGGTCCTCGGCTCTTGGGTGGTTCTCGCCCACACCTGGGGCCTCGTCAACACCTTCGGCGTCTACCAGACCTACTACGAACGTACCCTCCATGACACCACCCCCTCCGCAATCTCCTGGATCGGCTCCCTCCAGGGCGCTCTCCTGATGATGGTCGGACCCATCTCCGGACCGCTTTACGACGCCGGCTACTTCCGCGAGCTCCTCTGGGCTGGTATCTTCCTCATCCTCCTCGGCATGTTCATGACGTCCCTCTGTACAACCTACTGGCAGGTCCTCCTCGCACAGGGTGTATGCGTCGGCCTCGGCTGCGGCCTGACCTTCCTCCCCTCCACCGCGATCCTCAGCCAGTACTTCCACAAGCGCCGCGCCCTTGTCATCGGAATTGCGGCAACGGGGTCGCCCATCGCGGGAATGTGCTTCCCCATCCTCTTCGGCCACCTCGAGCCCAAGATCGGCTTCGGCTGGGCCACGCGCATCATCGCCTTCATCCTGCTGGGTCTGTCCATCATCCCCGCCGTCACGATGCACACCCGTCTCCCGCCCTCGGGCCACAAGCGATCGCTCGTCGATAAGACGGCTTTACATGACCCGGCCTTCATGTTTGTTGTGGCGGGTTCTTTCATCGGGTTCCTGGCCATGTACGTGCCGTACTTCTACATCCAGCTCTTTGCCGTCAACCACGACATTGGCCCGTCTGACTTTTCGGCCTACTTTGTCACGCTCCTTAGCGCCGGGAGCATCCCGGGCCGTGTGATACCGAACTATCTGGCAGACAAGGTCGGCGCGCTGTATATGCAGATCTCTGTGGCTGCGGGCTCGGCGGTGCTCATGTTCGCGTGGTTGGGAATCCGCAACATGGCTGGTCTGGTCGTCTTCGCTATCTTGTATGGTCTCTTCTCCGGCGGCATGGTGAGCATTTCGCCCACCGTCGTCGTTAGCCTGTCGCCGGATCTGGGGCGTGTGGGAACACGCATGGGTATGATGAACTTCATCGCGGGTATCGCCATCCTCGTCGGTACGCCGATTGCCGGTGCCATTCTTGGCGACTACAGCGAAGTGGCGTGGCAGTCCATGATCGGGTACGGGGCGGCGGCTTTGACGGTCGGGTCGATATGTTTAACCTTGGCAAAAATCTTCCAGTTGAAGACGGCTCGGAATATGAAGGCCTGAGGATGTGCGGCTGGTAGGTCGTTGAAGTTGGACTAGAAAGCGAAGTCTTTCATGTATGAAAATTATATACCCCCTCGAAAAGTGAAGGATTGTGCGTGTTAATTTGCGTCATCTGCCACCAAAATACCGGATAGTCCAGTTTTGGATTTTCTAGAGTTCAACACTGGGTGCCCTCTTCACATCCGTTTACTGCTCTGTATCTTCAAACCAACCTGAAAGTCAAGAACTCTGGAAGGATCAAGGCTTGTTGAACTCTGAGGAAAAAGTTGGCAACAATAAATGCCGTACGTTAACATTCAATCTACTCCCTTTGGACTGATCACAAGCTCTCAGCCGGCTGTCAATCCAGCTTTGGCTTACGCCAAGTGAAGATATGTAGCATGCAGCACACTGGCAGATGACATGGCAAGTCAAATGCTGCAGGTCATGGAGAATGAAGCTGTCGGTAGGCAGCATAATCTTGAAGTTCAACGGTTGGATGTAGACGCTTTAGGGGTAAGACGTCTTCGGGTGAGAGATACACCCACGGCCACCAACCGGGAAGCTAATTTCCCAGTCAAAGGCTGGAACTCTCACTGAGATATCAGCCGGTTTGGTCAGTGTTCTGGTTTTGTAGAACTTCCATCAAAGACCAGCGGAAGACGAGGAAGGAATCGAGCGGGTTGGTTCGGACACGCAATTGTTGCTTCAGAGGAACTACCTCGGCCGTTCAGTCTTCAGAATTGAAGACAGACGTCTTGTTTCGTGGGATCAGAGACGTCGGCCCGCAAAGACAACGGCTGACGGGGGTTCTAAGCAAGTCGTGAAAGAGCGGAATGAAGGAGCAATCTTGCACAAGGTTGATACTTAGGGGGCTTTCTGACTTATACCACCAACCCTGCGGGGCAAGGAAGACTTTGCATTGTGTACATTTGCTCTGTCTCATGTCAACAAATCACCATGGACGCCTGCCCTGTTTTTTGTATAAGTATCTGTGGGGCTCGTTTTCGCACCAGCTGCAGATTGCATCTTGCGCTCCCCAAAGCGAGAAGAAGAAGACGGCTTTTCGCGTTTCCACCTGTCGAGAACACGAACAAGACCAACAACGACAAGAACAGTTGTGAGAAACAGCGTAGCGGCATCGGAGGCCACACAGCTCGTTCCAGAGGCGCCAATAATTAGTGGCTACCATGTTAGGTCCAGCTTGCCGGGTCAGGGGTCGCAACCCGAGAGCTAGGCCAACGTCTTGATGAAGAGTGCCAAAGTGCAAACGGGCTGGGCGCGTCGGGAGCTGGAGATGTCGGCGGTGGGCAACAAAAGAAGCGACTCGTCAAGCAAAAGTAGCGCCCGGTGTCGCTCTGCAGGTCGAAGGAGTCAGATGCGGAAGAGGGGCACGGATCCGTGAAAGCGGCGCCCCCGGAGCTGGGCCCTATCAAGACGGCGGATGGCGTCGCGGCCCCGTCTGCTGCTGTGTGTTGCTGATTCATCCCTTGGATCATGTTTTGGGCGTAGCTTAGCAAACGCTTAACTCAGACCCGCGCGCGAGGTGGCAGCCGGCACAGTGGAGACGCCCTGCCCGGGTTGACGAGCTCCACCACCTGTTGATCTGGGCTTGACAGGTCGATCGTGGCTGCCTCGTTGCGATTCATTGCCAGACAGGAGTGCAGATGAGCGATTGCCGGTGGAAGCTGGAAGAAAGCATCAGTGAAGTAATGGATACCCAAGTACTCGTCGCCGGGTGGGAAGTACGTACTGCACGCACTGGTAAACCCAATGGGAAGGATAGAGAATGGGTGTCCTATGCCGGTCCGTGCTTTTCTGCAGCAGCAGCTCCGATCTGCGCTAGTCCTGATTGGAATGACTGGCTCCTTCCATCTCTCTCTCTTTCTTGGCACCGAGGCCGTACCTGTCAGCTTCGCGGGGGAAGGTGCGGCCCATTTGTCAGTCACTACTAATCTATTGCATATGAATGTGTTTTTTACTTTTTTTTTTCCCCCTACATTCACCATCTCGATCGAGAATGAGGGGCGTTCCTCTCTAGTCCAACCCACCTGGCCATGTCATGCCTTATCCGACTCAAATTGCAGCCCGCAGATAGCAAGCAGACGGGACGAAGCTGCATGGGCCTCACCGTCTGTTGTGGGTATGTTGCTCTGTCGGAAGGCGGTAGGCCTTGAATTTGTTGTCAGATCTGTAATCCGTGGTTTACTCCGGAACCCAAAATCCTTAATTCTCGTACTGTACAGCTTGAAGTAGCTTACAGGGAGGTCTAGAACTGGCACTAGCTCTCGACAAGTGCCGCATTACCCAACCAACAAACAGCCGACAAGGTGTCGACGCGAGGGGGATCGCCTGTGTATTCGGAAGGGTTATTATGGTGGCCGGATGCGTTGTTAAGCACTTATTCAGCACCACTCGCGCTTCCCAGGACCTTACTGCATTGCCCCACGTCGTTGCGCCGGCTTGTGAATTTGGGTCGTACCGTGTTTGCGTCGCATGCTGCGCAGTGGGCAGCTCGACAGGGCCCCGGAAGGGAGGGGTGTTCGCCGGATGGATGCCTTGCATCACATCACCAAGCCAAAACAGACAACCATGATCTGAGGTGCCTATCGCATCTGCAGGGCTACTGTAGTCTACATACATACAGACGCTCACCGTATTGTACGGATCTACGTATCGTGCAGGTGTACGGTGTACCTATCTTCTTTCTCATCGTAGTGTACAGAGTGCAACGGCCTGCATTCAAGAAAAAAAACATGAAGGGACGTCGAAGGGAGGAGAAGGAAGGAGGTACCATCGTACGTCCCCTTTCCGGACTTGGACCAAGACCAGGCCCTGATTGAAGCACGGACCCGCAAGGAGGGGCAGGTGCCGGTACGTATCGTGGTTCCTTAGCTTTGGCTTGGTAACCCGGGTAGCTCCCCTGCAAGAGCTTTTTCCCCCACGACTGCTTGCTGACATCTCCTTACCTGAGCTTTCTGAACTCGTGTGCGTGTCTCGATTCTGATCCCACTTGGCTGGCGGGCCTGATGAAACCGCATCCCGTCGGCCAGCCATTGTCATTCCATCCCTTTCCAACCTACCACATACCAATCCTCAAGGGACCCTGACTAGCCAACCCGATGTCTTCCTGGCACTGTGAATCGCCCGGCCTAACAAGCTAGGCAGCGTGGCATTGATGATGCAAGACGCCCGCCTCAGTCCCCTCTCTCTTCGTCTCTCCGCTCTTGGGCACGCCAGACGGGGCGTCGAAATCCCATGTTGGCGTTGTTGATATAAGACCATGCCGCCCTCCCCTACTCTGCCTCCCATTGTTGTCCATCTTCTACCATCACGCCTTTTGTTGAGCATCGACTTATATCCATCCTACTCTCGATACCCAGTTTCCTCTCTATTTCCCCTCAATACCTCATACCCAGCACTCGCAATGGCGCCCAAGATTGCCATCGTCTACGTAAGTTTGTAGTACTTCTTTCCTAATTGGGCAATTTTCGGGCTTCGCCCATTCCCCCCACTCCTTCACCCGTCTCGGCAAAGACCCATCCCACTTCGGCAGGGTTACCTACGAGGCGAGGTTGGATGTGGTTATCCCGTACAAACGATCAGTACTCCCCGGATATGCTCAGTGTCGTTTTGATACGGTTGCCCGCCCGAGGAGGTGATGCCGCCCCTACCGATGAGACCACTATGCTAATCGCCGCGTCTTCGATAGTACTCCATGTACGGCCACATCCGCCAATTGGCTGAGGCCGAGAAGAAGGGAATTGAGAAGGCCGGCGGCACTGCCGACCTCTTCCAGTACGTCCCTCCCCCTCTGTGGTAGCCAGCCGGTCGTGTAGACTAACACCAAACCACCAGGGTCGCCGAGACTCTCCCTGAGGAGGTCCTCACCAAGATGGGCGCTCCCCCCAAGCCCACTGACGTCCCCGTCCTCAGCGACCCCAGCACTCTCGAGGCCTACGACGCCTTCCTCATCGGCATCCCCACCAGATACGGCAACTTCCCTACCCAGTGGAAGGCCTTCTGGGATAAGACCGGCAAGCAGTGGAGCACCGGCGGCTTCTGGGGCAAGTTGGCCGGCCTCTTCATCTCCACCGCCTCCCTCGGCGGCGGCCAGGAGTCCACCGCCATTGCCGCCATGTCCACCTTTGCCCACCACGGCATCATCTACGTCCCCTTCGGTTTCGCAAAGGCCTTCCCCCTGATGGCCGACCTCTCCGAAGTCCACGGTGGCGGCCCCTGGGGTGCCGGCACCTTCGCCGGCCCTGACGGCTCCCGCCAGCCTACCGCCAAGGAGCTCGAGATCGCCACCATTCAGGGCGAGGCCTTTTACCAGACTGTCGCCAAGCACGTCGGCTGACTGCATGGCAGTGAGGGAGAAGCCAAGACAGAGGAGGAGACGACGACCAACGGGGTCAATGGGTCCCAGAAGCCGGCCCCGGTGAGCAAGGACGACTCGCCAGCGACGGAGACTCGGAAGGCCCCGCAGGAGTTGGACGACAAGGACGTCAAAGCGGGACCTTGTGGCCTGCCGAGCAAGTGCGTGGTGCAATGAGACGCACACCAAACCTAACACCGTTAAATTTGCCAAAAAAAATGATACCATATACCCTTTCCAACAATTTGTCCGCCAATGAATCGCAAATGTTGAGAGATGTGAGATGGCACGACACTGTGAGGCCTAAGCAGGTTTTGTCTTTATGGCAGATTTTGTGCTGGTCGATTCGACACAACACAGTATAATCGAACGAGGCAGGGCTTGAACAGATGAACTCGAACGCACAGGACGCGGACGGCGGAATCAAGTTTCCTGGGTTTTGTTAGAATCATATCGTGGGGTTGACCCCGGCTCATGACGGGGCGCTTCAGTGCGCACTCTGCAGTCGGCGCTTATCGATGTATAAGAGGACCGACAACATCATCTTAGCTTTCCCCACGCCTGAGAGACTCCCCAAAGTCTTGAGAATCCTGCTCCTTGTCTACTGTTGGTTTGCGAGCGTCAACATCGATGTCATCACCCGTCAAGCACGTAATTGCTGGGGAAGATGGGTTTGTATTTTCGCAAGCTTCGCATCTTACCGACAACGATGTCGCCGGGGACTAGGCCATGCCACCAACAACCATACATTGAGGTCGATAACAGTCTTGCTTCTTTGCGTTCAGAGAAAACTCCCGCCAGCCATGTTCCCTAACCGTAGGCAACTCCGAGTAGCTTCCCTCGGTTCCCATGAAAACCGTCTTACCCGTAAAGAAACGCCGATAGCCATGCATATCTTCGCCCTCAGCAATAAGCATCCTAAGATCTCCGCTAATAGCAAGTTCAATAGGCACCCATATCTCTGCTGTAGGTTTTACAGTCGCCCACCGAAGAGAATGTTCTTGCTATCGTGGACGTTGACCATGGTGTACTCGGCGAGCAGCGGGTCCTTGTTGCCCAAATTCAGGGTAATAGCCAGAAGGTTGGGCTCGGTCCAGGTAGGGCGTAGACCACGGGACTCGAGGCGTTCCCACCAGTCGAGGTAGCCGGAGGACGTCATGCCGTTAAAGAAATGTATCTCAATCATCAGTTGGCCGATCGGGAGCTCGCCGGCCGTTCTCGGGAAGTCGTCGTGGAGGCCTTCCATGGCTTCGAACTCGGCAAACTCAATGTCCATCTTGAGAATGTCACTTGTTTAATGTCAGCAGGCCATTGGTGTGTCTCGAACAAAAGAGGGTCGCTTACATGTAGTCGTGGCCATTCATGTCCATCAAGTCGCTGATGCTGTAGAAAGGGGGGGACTTCGTCGTGTTTGTCTTGCCGGCAATACCGGCCTGGAGGAATGTGGCTCTATCGCGGTTCGTGGGCTCAAGCTGCTCGCCAAAGTCGACAACAGAAAAGTCGTAGGCCCAAACACGGCATTTGGTTCGGCTCAACATTTCGTTTTCTTCCAGCATTTACAAGTCAGAAACCGATTCGCATGCAAATAGGTGCAAGGTCAGGCTGCTTACCGAAACTGGACTCATCGCGGACACCGAAGGAGTAAATGATACACTCGCGATCTTTGGGGAAGTTGACGTAGCGCGACATGCCGCAAACCCATTTGCCGCCATCACCCATACGTCCGACGCGCTCCACTTCGTGAGGGCAGCTGAAAGAGGCCGGAGTGAAGTCCCAGATGGAGTAGGGGTGCTTCTTGTACTCTGGGGCGCTTGTGGCGGGGAACCTGGAACAGGACGGCAGTTAGTGGGTTGGTCTTTGTCAACAACGCCATCTCACGGCACCCGATGATGTCGGAGGGCTCGGATAGGAAGCATTGAAGTGATTGGCTTACAGAGGCATCAGGGAGGCATCGCCATAGTCCGCAGCAATCATATCATGACGCTGCTGGACGGTCTTGGCCCAAATGGCCTCGGCGGTGGCCATGAACTCGCGCATCGACACGCGGTCGCCATCGCTGCTGATGAGGCTGCTAACCTTACTGGATGCCCACTTCTTGGCCTCGTCGGGAGTGCCGATGGAGCGCAAGAAAGCGATGATGAAGAGCAGGCCGGCGGCCAGCCAGAGGACCTGGAACATGCGCTTCGAGTTTGCAGCCATAGCTGTGGTAACTGTAGAGAAGAACTCTCCGTGGCTATTACTAGGACACGGGTGCCTTGTCTGGACTTTGTGTCTAAGTCGTGGTCTCACGTTACGATTACCGTGCGTATACGTGTGTGGGAGATTCGAGACCGGAGCGGAACTAAATCGCGATCGCGGTCGCAATCACGACAAGGCTGAAGGGTCAGAAGTTCAGATCACAACAAAGTGAAATGATAGCAGAATGAAGGTCTCTGCACGACACTGAAATCAGCCGGCACGGTGAGAAGTAACTACCGGCTAAGGAAACGAGTTGTAGATTCGGGCCGAGTAAGGTCGCCAATGGCTAAGAGAGTGACTGAAAGAGAAGAATGGAGGAAGGCAAGAGGTGAGGAAGTGTTGGCAGAGGGAAGACGAGTCAAGCCAGAATGGACCAAAAGGTTGACAAAGGACGAAAACAGATGGGAAGAAAAGAAGACGAAAGGAAGTAAGATCGAGAGAACACACAGAGGAAAGTCGAAGGTTGACGGCAGCTGTCAGCCCAACAAGTCATGGGAAAGCACCGTGGACGCGCGGAAACAACGGGGTCTTCCTTTGAGATCCCGTCCTTGCCAAGGACATGGGGCTTGGATGCGAAGGCAAGACTGCCTGTTCGAGGGAGTTCGAGGCAGGAACCACGAGGGTTTGGTTTGGGTTGGTTTGCACCTGTATGTATTATTGGGGCAATCTGAGGGTAGGTATGATGGTTCGCTCATGCTTGGGCAGGAGGTCACAAGCCTACGGAGTGCCTTCCTCGCCTTGCACTGTCCATGTGTAGGAAAGTGCGTTCCCAGACAACCTTCGTGATGCGCCTGCCAAACGAACGTAGTGTTGCCTCGCAGCTTCCGTCGATCTCTGGGTCTCTCTTTTCTCTCCCCGAGATTGATTTAGTACCGAAACCAGGAGTGTTTGACTTCGAGGGCGGGGATGCCAAGCTGACATAAAACGACACTACCAAACCTGACTTGCACCGCTCGCCTCGAATGAGACTGGGAGACGAGGAGAGTGCCTGCCTTTGAGCTTGACCAGGAAAAGTATAGACGACGAGGTTTATCGAGGCGAGGCGAGGCGTGGAAGTGGGTAGAGCAACCACGTGACGTTCCCACCGATCGCTCTTGAGGGTTTCAAAATAATAAACAAGGCCGCATTAACTTTCGCTCAAGGTTTCAACGTTGGGACGAGAATGGAACCCGATGTGACGGGAAGGGTGACGCGAGATCCGGTGTGCCATCCCAATCCAAGGCCTTGGACACTCGGCTAACCTCACTCAACACAGAACAGGTGGTGATCACTTGCAAATACCGTTGTGCAAAGGTATCGGGAGAATATAAGGTTGGACATGGCGTCCAATACTATGATGTTAGGGTGTTTGCACGAGGCATCAACCATGCCAAGCACGAAATACCCTCTTCCAGCAAGAAAAGCCAGCTTTGGCCAGCCGGCAGTATATCGAAACTCGAGATTAAAATGTCCAGACACGCTAGCTCAATACTGTGTCCCACACCATGGAAAGACATGCTGCCTCCCGACATGGTCTCCTCTCTCGGGTATCATTCCTATTTCTTGCACTCTTCGTCAATCATTCAGCAGCAGAAGCGGCTTATCCAGACGGAATAGACCTATCCACCACCCTCACTTAAGCCCGTTGTTCTGCGCCCCATAGAAGACGAGGACCTGGGCCGACGAGTTGACCGAACTGCGATAGTTGCCCATCTCCGTATCGCCGCCGGAATTGCTCGACAAATCGCACTCCTTGACGCCGATTTCGCCGCGGATGATTTCGGTCATGGACACCAGGGGAAAGATGAGCACAAGCATGGACAGCAACTGACCGAAGCCCCACTGCTTCTCGCCGTCGTCCTTGAGCTCGTAGGCCGGGCCGTTGCCCCAGGCATCCGAGGCAATAATGACACGGGTCGCGGCGCCGATGGCGGACGCCATCATAATCAGGGTCCCGATGACCTGGAACGCGCGCGACAGACGAGTCGACCGAAAGCTCTTGTGGTGCAGGTACCAGCTCGCCAGAATGAAGACGATGATGTTGGCGGCGATGACGATGATGGTGCCGAAGTAGCTCAGCCCCGTCTGTGAACCCTTGCCCGCGTCACCGACGATCCAGACGCAGGCGACGGGCAGCTTGGACTCCTGCATGTTGCTCGACACGCCTTGCAGGATGAAGACGCCGTAGATCGTGTTGAGGGACAGACTCAGCAGCATCAGGATCTGACGCAGCCATCGGAGGACCCAGTCGCGGCGGAAGTCGCGGGCGAGGGCCAGCAGGGTGGCGTTGTGGACGGCGAGAGACATATTGGTGAGCATCCAGACGATGAAGAAGTGATAGGGGACCATCTCGTGCACTTTGGCCAGGCCGACACACGAGATGCCAATGCTGATGAGGAGCTGCTGGTCGGAGTAGCTGTTGAGCAGCTTCCGTCGGATCTTGGAGGGGTTGTCGTACATCTCGTGGACGATGATGGACATGCTGAGGATGAGGGAGACGCCGGCGGTGATGATGGCCGCGAGGATCACGCCGCGGCCAGCAACGCCGCCGTCGCTGGCCACTGGGATGTCGGGCCCGACGGTGCAATTCGCCGTCTCGAAGATCGCCATTTTTTGTTGATGGTCGGCCGGCGATGGCCGTCGTCGGTGTTTTTCGAGGCCTTGCTACTGTAATGCTCTTGCTGTGAGCGTATTCACAGTCCGAGTCGATTCGTCTTGGTCGTCTAAGTCGTGGATTTTGGGATTTTGCAGATGTGTGAAGCCGCCACCGAGTCGGTCCAGCTCGACTGGCACGCAACTCGTGATTTTGAAAAGATGGCGAACTGTGGCGGAGATAGGCGGGAAATCTCTCTCGTTCACTCCATCTCCTTTTACTCAACCATTGGGTCTGATGTGGAGGAATCTGTTCTCCTTTTTCTGGGACCGATCCCTCCCCGACTGGAACTGCATCTGGTTCCCTGGAGTGACGTACCGAGTAAGCGCTGCGCGTTGGTGCGCTGCCTCCCTCCATCCTGGTCGGGGCGCCGTCTGAAACGGCCTTCCGCTGGGGAAGATCCCTGAGAGGCCGTGGACGAGTGGCTCTCCAGCGTTTGCCAGTGCCCTGCGTCGGTTTGGCGTTGCCCAAGGGTCGAGATTGATTTGCCGGCGCTGTGGCTGTGTTCCCACTCTCCACCAGTCCGGTGCTAATGCACCCCACCAAAAGCCGCCGCGGGAAGGGCGCCGCCCCCAACACCCATCGCCATCGGCTGCAGATCCCCGCGAATCCCTTCACTTTGCTCTTGTTCGTCCGCCACAATCTCAGCCATGGATTTGCCGCCCTCTCGGCATCCCGGCAGCACCAGGACTCCCTTGCCCGTGGCCACAATGCACTTAACCAAAATGTCCCCGTCCGATGATGCGCGCGAGGTTCTGCGCTACGTCAACGGAGCACCTACTGTCGATTGGATGGAGTGTCTCGACAGCACGACGAACCCATACGACAGCGAATGATTGACGGGCTTCGTCCGGCAAGCTCTGGCATGCCAACGTTGTCGGCCCATGTTGTTGCAATGGCCAAAGCGCACTCAAAGCCATCCCAACCTCGGATGGTTTGCACATCGCCATCTCCGTTGGCCTTGGACGATCAAGACGCTACCACTGGCTTATGCAGGTACCGCCTCGTCGAAAAACAGGTAGCGCGGACACTTGATTCACAGCTTCGAGGGCCGGCTCAGGCGAGTTGGAAGTCACTATATCTGGCAACTCTTAGTGACGGTCAATAAAATCTTGTCTGTTACGACGCATGTCTAAAAGTACATGTCACTCTAATATTCCGTGCATGGTATCACCGGACGCTGAACAACGTCTACAAAGAAAACAATTGATTGCTCGTTACTGAGCCTGGGCAGCAGCGACGTCGGCTTCATCCCCAGACGCATGCTTATCCTTTTCAGGCGGCGGGAGCCTCACCAAGAGAAGCAGCCCCAACGCAGCCATACAGAAACCAGCGACGCCCAGGTACGGCAACCCAATCCAGAAGCCCCCAAGGCTCATACCCAGACTGAAAAGCCCGGCGAGCATAGGCTGCGTGTATGTCATGCCCGCCGTCTCCACGAGCGAGATGATCGAATACAGCCGTGTCCGATGCGCGGCGTCGACGTACACCGCGCAGAGACTACGCACGTAGCTGCCCCAGCCCGCACCGAGTGCCAAAATCGCGAGACCGCCAACGAAGGCACCAATGCTCGGCGAGGCGGCCATACTCAAGGCGCCGAGAAGAAGCGCGACGGACGACACACGGGCGAGGAAGAGGTCGCGCTCGTTGTCATTGGCAAAGTGGAGGGGTTTCGGCGCGCTAGGCGAGGCGAGCAGTTTGGAGATGCCCGGCAGAATGGCGACGACAGTAAGGAACACGCCTAAGCCGTAGAGCGACGAGAGGTATCCTGTCTGAGACAGCGAGACGTGGTAGCGCTTCGAGGCGAAGATGCTCATGAACTGGTATGTCGACAACACGATGGGGTACGAGCTGAGCGTCGCCACCAGTAGTAGGATGAGGGACGGCGACTTGAGAAGACTCAAAGACTCTCTGAGCCGGTGGAACGCGTGCTGGATGGCCCCGAAGACGGGCGAGTCGGCCTCCGGCTCGTCCGCGATGGGGTCCTGCGAGACCTGGGCGGCCGGCTTCGTCTCCGGGATCAGGTGGATGGTGAACATCAGAGTCGCGACGCCGGCGATAGAGACCCACATGACTGGCCGCGGTCCGGTCCTCTCCATCATCCACCCGGCGATGGCGGGGGCGCAGAGATTCCCGATCGTGGACGACAGATGCACGGCCATGAACTTTTTGGCCCTGTTCACCCGGGTCAGTCAGAGTTTAGGGGACGGGGAGAAACGAACGAACCTGTTTTCGGAGGTCGTCACGTCCGAGAGCATGGAAAAGACAACCGCAGACAGTACGGCGTTGCCTCCGCCGATGACCATAAAGAACGAACCGAACCACAGTGCCTTGAGCGGAATCGTCTTGGGGAACGCACACACCAAGAGAAACCATAGCTGATCCAGCATCATTCCCAGCACCGCCAACGAGAAGACCTTCTTCCTCCCCAACCGGTCGGCAACGATACCCCACGGAAACGCAGACGCGGCGCCGATAGAGGCCTGCAGCGTGCTGTAGACGGCAAAGATCATGGCAACCTTGCTCTGAATCGCGTCCTCCTTGCACCGGTCCTCGTCGATGGGAACGTCGCCGTTCCCGGAATGCAGCACGCCGTAGTACTGCCTGCACACAATGTCCTCGACCTGGCGGGTAATGGGGATGGTCCAGAGGCCGGCGGCGCCGGCTCCGACGATGATGATGGCGCAGAAGACGGCGGCGATGGCGTCGGCGTTGTGGAGCTTGGGCACGTGGATGGCGGCGGCGGCGTTAAGGAGGGAGTCGGTCCTGCTGCGGCCGGCGCCGGGCCGCTTGGATTGGCGTGGGGAGGATGAGGTGTCGGCGATGAGCGGGCTCGACTCCGTAGCGTCGCACACGTCAGTTGATGCCCTGGACGGCGTGGCGTCGCCGACGACGGTGTCGTCGTCGGAAGGCGGGTCGGTGTGTGGACGCATCCTGGCTGCGGCGCGACGTTCCCGGCCGTTTGGGTGGTGTGGTTGTGCTGAGGGGTGACAAGCCAAGGCGCACGTTTGCCTTTGAAAGCAGCGGTATGAGCTACGGGTAACAAAGAGCGAAGGCGGGCTCGGAAAGCGGGTGGGTGGCTTCAACGCATATGAAGGAAACGCCAATGGTGGATGGCCCCGAGTTGTGTTGGTAAGAAATTGTACTTGCTGATGAAGAACGATGGCGAAAGCTAAAGAGGTGTGCAGCGCGCAATCTTATTCCTGATTTGGGAGGACGCGATGCCCGATGGGATCAGACCTGCAGTCTGAAACGACAACGAGCTCTTTCTATCTCTCTCACACTCTGTTTCTCCCTAGCCAAACAACAAATCGCTTGCTCTGCAGGCTTACGTTGCCCTCCCGTCGTAAGATCGGCGGGGGTCGAAGCGATAACGCGCGCTGACGACTGAAGATGCGTGGGTATCGTAATGGAAAAGAAGGGGAAAAGCAAAGCCGAAAAGTAAGACGGATGAACTTTCGAGCAGAGGTGGGTAAATGAATGAGTGGGCGAGTGAGACGTTGGACGCGCGCTGTCGGTTTCTCGGCCTGCGATGGATGCCGCCGACGTTGGGCTCCGCTGGGAACAAGGGAAGGGGTAGGGAGAGAGAGAGACGTGCAACGACGGGAGAGTGTCGTCATCAACAACCGACAGAGGAGAGGAATGGAGAAAATGTCAGCAAGCCGCGAAATGCTACGGTATCATAGGCCACCTGCGGCCTCCCGCCACGCGACAGGATAGCCCGGATAGGCTTGGGTTGAGATAGGGCTGCAGGATTGCACTTCGGGGGTTGCCAAATATCATCAGCAATATGGGTGAACGTTACAGGTTCTCGACCGTGTCTCACCCCTACAATGCCCAACCAGAGTGAGCCTGGCTAGAGTGACGCGTTGCAGTGAGTACGTTGGTTGTACAAAAGGGCTTTTGATTTATCTACGCGTTAATCATACCAGTGGGATGATCAGTTCTTGTAGCGAATCCGACGAATGAAACCACAAGTCGCATCGTAACCTAGACCCTTGGGCGTCATCCCAGGCGACGACCAGCTTCTTAATTGGGACTGACGCCAAGCGTCGAGGACTCGGTTTCCTAAACAGGGCATCAGGTGCGCAGCTGGCGTATCGACGTCAGCAGGGTTAAACTACTATTGCGTGCGTGCCACGTGCTCCATTTGTATCCGTATCTTCAATGTGTCCAACCGGCATAAAAATCACGCTGGAAAAGCTGACTCGACTGCGATAGCTTCGTTTAGGGACGCTTGGGGAAGCTCGGGACCATACACGCAACACCATCCTTTGCTATCGTTCGGACGCCGGACGCCTCCCTATTGGATATTGTTTCTGACATCTCCCGCCCTCAGAACCGACATGGCCCTGATTCAGCGCTTGCGCAGCGGCAGTGGATTGCCGCGACCCGTCCACCCCGGTGCGTCGTCGTCGCGTTGTCGTCGCGTCTTGACTCGTTGGTGAGCATGGACCGGCACCTTTGTGATGGAAAGCATACACGATATTCGCAATCTGATGGCCATCCGTACAAATGATTTCCGTCCCATTTGTTGGTTTGTCGATCGTTTGGAGTGAGCTTCGTTGATACCCCTTCAACACACCGAGCACGAGAACCAGCGTCTTTGGAGGAGTAAGATCAACTCAAACTCGGCTTTCACCTGTGTCTCCAGGTCGTACAGAAAGCCGGTCAACGGACGCGCGCTCAGTCGACGAAACCCACGCCTTTTCGACGCGAAACCGGCGAGACCGAGCCTCTTCGTTTTCCCAATCATCCGGGGATTCCAGCTGCCTGTCACCACACGTGTCTCACACAAACCACAACGCTCCGTCCGGTTGACGGTCCAAACCCGCCGGTCCTCACTCTTTCTTTCTCTCCCCACTGCCATTCCCTCGGTGCTTTCTGCGGCCCAAGAAAGGTGTGATTAACTTCCCGTTGACGGGCACTTCCCGCAAACCATGACAAAACTCTCTTTCCATCGGCTTGACAAGTTGCCCATGTCGGTATCTCCCCGCGATTTTTCGACGACGCTAAATGAAAACAGGCAATTGTGCGTGGAAGCTCTACGATCTCTGTCTATCTAGCTCCGGCTTGCCGTCAAGAGGTCGTAAAAAAAAGTCACCGGCGGTCGGTTCAGGCGATCCCGTCGGAGCGGGACGACTTCACATCCAAGATGCATGGATGCACCTGGTGCAATGCGGCTCATTCTGATGGCTCCTGCGCTGCTGCTGCTGCTGCTGCGACAGCATCATTTGACATGAAAGGCTCCGACGATGCGGGCTGCACATCCATGAGCTGCTACTCACTTCAAGTAACGTGATGCCATGAGCCTTATCCCGAGTCAAGGCTATCCCGGACTTGACTTGAGCCTGATGAATCGCGACATTATGTGTGGCATTATAATTGACGACCGCCCGTCGACGCCAAGGCCGAGCAACTCGAACTGACTTCGCGGCTTTCCTCGGGACTGAATCACAATGGAGTGAGCAGACTGAGATGAGGATCAAGGTCCCAGTGACCTGGTAGACATGTTGGCGCAGCGAGCTGCTGCAGGTTGAGAGCGCCGCAGCCGATGCTCATTTCGTTGGACGTGTTGCCGCATGTCGGGTGCGTCACAGCAACCCAACTGGGCGTCGTGTCCAACATAACGTACAACCAAGACAAAGAGACGCTTCCAACGTGGTTTCCAAAGTACCGATACTTCTGGTACTATCGTCTAAAGAACCCAGCTAGTCAGCAAACCTGGATGTCGGTTCAGCTTCGTTTCTAAGATCTGGATGCGGCGTTTCGAACCTTTTCAATCGCATCACACATCTGCTAATGTTTGATGTAAGATGCAAATAGGATGAGCCAAATCCACCGGATGAAACGGAGTACTTTGTCATTCTTTCGCGTATTCGCCGCGGTGAAATGAGACCCTCGGTTATTGGTAATTATCACCAGAAACGATCGGCGCGTCCCCCCCAATATAGCATGTGCTGCAAATACAGGCGAGATGCATAAGGTTGCATACTTGACAGAGAGGATTGTAGATCAGCTCCTCTTTTCACCAGCATCCCAACAATGAGTCGGACCACCCTCCGTTGACCACGTCAAGATTGCGTCTTGTGACTGAGATGCACTGCGCTCTTGACGTATGTTGGCGCGAGAAACGCTCCAGATGTCTGTATTATGGATGTTTAGGTTGCGTAAGTAGCAAGCGAGCGAGCAAACATGCAACCCCAGCCGAGGGTCCATCCTTCCTCCGTTCGCATCGTGACCTGATCCCGCTCTGTTCTCTCTTCTCCCCTCTCTCCCCCCTTCTTCCTCCTCCCTTGCCCACCTTTTTCACCTTTCCTTTCACCCCTTCGCTCCTTTGTCCGCTCATGGCCGTGGTGAAATCTCTTCAGTCCAACGGCAATTTCCTAGCGAGCTCCTAAGCGTGTGCTTGGCGGATGAATGGATGGTAGGCATGGCCGGACCACGGACAAACTCAAGATCGAGGAGGGGAGCGAATCGGGAGCTGTGCCAGAAGCGGGAAACCCGCCGGCGCCCGCCCGTCGGCCCGCTTGACGGCGGCGGATCCAATCTACGTGCGTTTTGCCCAGAAACATAGAGGGAAGCGGGGCGGCCGCCTTGCCGATTCGAACGCAAGTCCGCTCTTAATTTAGCATGTTCCTCGATATTCTGGTCCTCTTCATTAAACGAAACGCAAGATGAACCGAGATACGCAGCAACCGATATGACAAACAAGCCATTTCGTTGGCGGCACAGCAAATGCCCAACGTCGAGTTTCGTTCTTGTAAAGGTCGATAACGAAGTGAGACCCGCTGCCTGCGTTGCTCTTCGCTTCAAGTCGCCATACTCGTCGACTTCCGAGAAAACCAAGAATAGTTGCGCCCGTTGAGCCGCCGAGAAGAAGAAAGAAAGGCAAACATTGTTGGAATATCATGTCATCACGCTACTTCTGTGCAGCATAAGAGCCTGCGACCCTGGACAGAGGGAGATTTTGAGGATAGAGCGGCACAATGGCCACCAACATTGCTTTCCCTCTCCTGTTGGGGCTTTATGGCATCCCTAGGGTCATCGACGCGGTACCTGGCGGGCGAATGGGATGCACAGCGTCTTAGAGGCCGGCCAGTCTCCTCGGGAAGAGAGAAAGTTGGGAAGACAAGATCTCATCGAGCGGGTTTGGGGTGACGGGGCTGCGGACCGAGCACCACAAACCTGTTCCATCAGGGACGAGTCTCCAAGGGTTTGGTGGATGTCGATGGCAATCCCTGGGCCGCCCTGCGCGTCTCATTCGTGAACCGTGACCGAGATCCAGGAAAACTCTGGCACGGACGCATGTCTCTTGCCCCGAAGTTGGTCGTTCCACCCAGTGGAAGACGCCCTGACCAACCCTTGTTTTGATGTTGGTTGCATTATAAACCACCCCTGCCCAGCAGAGAGTGGACTCGATATCCCTCAGCGTTGGCGGAGACCAGCATCGCCAACCTTTGTTTGCGACTCTGCTCCAACAAGAAGACCAGGGCCTGGAGGGCCAATGTG
Organism: Colletotrichum incanum; assembly: GCA_001625285.1. Lineage (NCBI taxonomy): Eukaryota > Fungi > Ascomycota > Sordariomycetes > Glomerellales > Glomerellaceae > Colletotrichum > Colletotrichum incanum. The sequence continues at coordinate 26,852 of LFIW01002587.1, read as the reverse complement.
CGTCTATCTCAGCTAACACCGGGGGCCGTGCCCATTTCGCATCATCTCCTCTGCCTCTCACGGCCGAACGCCTAGCAACAGGTCTTGGGCACGTCCAGAAATACGAGAGGAATACCGGCAGACTGGTTCACTCATCACCCTTGTCACACCTACGCGACGCCGTCACGGCCGTGTAATTTCCCCTCTCCCGCCTCCCAACGTAAGTTTGCTATGGGCACGACCTTGGCGGTTCGAGCCATTGCCGATAATGGGTGAATACGGTGGGTCGAACCGCGTCTATTTTGACAAAGAGCTTTGGCTGGAGTGAAGGACGGCAGGGGGGAGAGGCTGAAGGATGTGGTGCGCGACTTTTATTACTTGTGCAGGTTGCATATCACCATCCACCTTACGTTTTGCGGCGTTGGTGTATCATCAATGTTGGAGAGACATCAGTCATATTCCGGCCGCTGGTAGCTCCAGGAACGATGAATGTGGAAAAGCATCTTCATAATGATGAGAGATGTTCTGGATACATCTCGAAACCTCCATAGATGGGCAACTGTACAATAGCGTGGACAAACTAGACAACCGCCGCAGTGATGTCTTGAGAACGACTGTCCTCTTGAATTCATTCCTCGAATGCTGAATGCGGAGTTAAACTCAGGTTCCGCAAAGAGGGGACGAGGGACCAGTCACAATTTCCAACCATGCCCGAGGATGAAGGCCTGGCCTATCCAGTTCAGGCCGGGAGCACTCCATCACTAGGCAGATGATATGGGGTGGACAACAAGGCCAGCTCTATCTTCTTGCACAATCCGGGTATGCCCCTCTTGCATACCAATATTCTGTCACACGCAGGTCCTGGAAGTCATAAACCGCAAAGCACCATGCGGTCCCAGGAGCCGGGCAGCCAGGAGCACCCCAAGTTCCCGATCATATTGGAATGCGAACTATGCTTCCCCCCTGTTAACGCCGTTACTCCTCATTGCTATGAATCTAAGCATCCATCCGTTCTTGCTTTTTCGTCATGTCACTTGACATGACCGACTCTCCACTTCTTCCCTCTCTGGCAAGACGCCAGTGCAGGGCCGCGCCATTCAGCAGAGGTTCCTCGCCTCAATGCCCCGGCCAGAGCAACATCTATCCTTGGTGGTGCCCATTCGATCTGCAACTGCAAGGGCAGCCCTGTCTGGCCGGTGAGACAGAAGTGTCTGTGGCAGGCGCCTCAGCGACTGTTCCTCGTCTACAGAAACAACAAGAATTTGCGTCTACGCAAGAGCGCGGATGCAGTACGCTGATCCCGGCGTCCGGTGTTTGCTTTGCGTTCTCCCCAACAAGGCCCCACGATGCCTGGGCGGGAAGACAACGACGATGACTTTGAGCCCAATCAGATCGTTTGCGGAGGTCTGCAAGAGGGGTCGAGGTCCATTAACAAAGCCCCGTCGAGATTCATTGTTCAGTTTGACGATCCAAAGAGGTAGGTGAATCGTACCTAAGTGATCACCTGCAAGTTGTAAAGATCCCCCCTCCCCTTGTCACATTTCCTGGTTTTGCTGCGTGTGCTGGTCTTGTCTTTCTTGTTGCAGTGCAGGGTATGCTTCTCAGCCCTTGCTCGATCTCCTTCTTCTCTCCTTGCTTCTGGATGACGCTTGTTCCAATACCAGCACCTATCCTTAATGCAAGACTCTAGGGACTGGTTTTGCCGCTGTATAAGAGCTCGTGGACCGGAGCCCAAACTTGCCTCCTCCAGCCTCTCATCTGTGTGTGAGATTTTCCCCATCTTTCTCGCCCTACAGATTGCCATATCTCCTGCCGTACCAAAACTAAACACCAACCGTGAGTCTAGTTCTTGAACATTTGCTCGGTGATGTTATCTCATACTCGCTAGGGTTTTTCTAACCACAGTACAATTGCACACCTTCATCCACAAGGTCACAGGGCAACCTCAATACACCATAATGGCCGTCACAGTCGAAGAAAGATTCGACCGGTTGCAAGGGGCTCTTATGGCCGCCTCGGCTGCTGCTGCGGCTGCTATCTCAGACTCTTCGGCCGCCTCAAACGCTCCGTTTACCACAAAGCGCCGTGCAGCTTCCTCCCCCGCCACCGGATTTGCAAAGCGTCGCAAAAGCTCCGATGCATCCCTGAAGAGTCGCAACGCTTCCAATCCTTCTCTGAGGCGTTGCAAGTCTTCCAGCCCAATCATCCCTGCTCTTCCTGTGCAAATAACCCCTGATGCGCCATACACCGGTGCCCCAACTCTGACCCGGACGTACCATGACTTCTCACACTTCCTTCGAGTCATGAATCCCGGCGTTCGACAGACAGCCTTCGAGGAGATCAAGGATACCAGGCTGAGTGGAGAAGAACGTTGGCGCAATCAGCACTACAATCCGCTATACGCCACCGAAGCCTGCAAGATTGCGTTTCTCATCCAAGCCGAATCACCACGCCACGCGAAGTCGAGGCAAGACGCGCTGGGAGAGGGGAAGAATAAGAGCAAAATTGAGGAGCCGGAGATGCGAGAGTACGCATGCTATCGCTGTTACACTCTCCAACCCAAGGCAGCCTTCGAAGACAAGCCGCCCCCTATCGTCGTATCCTCCTGCGGACGTCTCAGCATGCACGATGGGGCCAGAGATCTGCCAGTAATGCGCCAGGGAGAACGCCTTCTCCGCCGATACTGCATAGAATGCGGCATAAAGGATGGCTTGTATCCCGACAGAGCCCTAATCACTTCAAAGACCGGTGACAAGTGGTGGGTGTGCGAATGCCGGCATTTGCACTGGGTACCGCCCAATGAGCCGTACATTGAGTGCAGACGTTGTCTCGGGAAAAGCGGCTTCAGGGCGTTGGCCCCGGGGCCTGCGGGATCTCTCTCGGCAGGCAGGCCTTCTCCATAGGAGGGTTGTTTCGTGAGACCGTATAGCGACTTGACTTAGATGCCATTCGTCGTGCGAAGATACGGCGTGAGATGGGATCGATTCACGGTTGGATGTACATTTCTGATGGGAGGCTTTTATTGTTGGCCACAAGGGTTATTTGTTATTATTTTTTCTAGAAAAGACACGTTTGCCGTGCGGCTATGACGTTGAATTCAGACAAGCTCGTCTCTTTGTTGCTTAAGGGCTTCGTGGGGAGGAACTTTCTATGCACCAACACGCACCGCAGCATCGAATCGGAAGGACTCGGTGGTAGACCGAATGAGGAAAATGACACTGCAGCGGGTTACAGAGATACAGGAAGGAGGAATGTAATACATTAGGCTAGGTGTCGCTTGCGATTTTGAACAGTTTTACTTGAACTGCTGTAGTATTTCTATCGAGTTGACGACCAGTCGTCACCTTGCTGTGTTGAATCTAGTGTTTTGTTCTTGTTCGCAAAGTTGCCCCTATCATTTTTCGTCTAAATCGCGGCCCTTGTCTTTGTCTGTCACAGCCTTTCGAACTTGTATATCTTCTCTAATAGTCTTAAAAATGAGGCAACCCCTAATCGGGCAAGTCGGCGTAGTCGTTTGAAGACCAATCGGTCTAGTTGTATCCGGATCGCCCCTTTGGCGAAACTCCGTGGTCGCGGGTCCGATTGTACCCGCTGCGGCCCTGGGGAACCTCTCGCTGACTCTCGCTACTTGATGTCTTGACGTAGCGGGAGTCTTCGTTAAGTCTTCCACTGGCATTTCTGTATCTAGACTGACTGGAGCCTGAGTGGCTCTGTCCACCTGAGCGCCTGGAATCCATTATGTTCTTTCTGTTCTCTGAGGTCAGCAACTGCTTCCATAGCACTGAGAAACCGTATTTACCTGGTGGAAACGTTGCTATTGTTATGGCTTTTTCTTCTCAGCAGGCGGTGTCTCTTCTGCGGTCATTAATCGATATATTTGGCAGCCGGAGGTGCGAGAAACCTGGTGAGATGCAGATGACGATATGGGCAGCAACTAGCAGTCTTATTTGTAGTTGCGTGGATGAGAACGAGTCATGATTTTGATGACAGAGAGCTCCTCTTGAATATGTAGGGTAAGAAAGTGAGGCTGATCTGTGAAGAGTAGCTGGGACGTCCATGGCTAGTATATTCCCTCCGGTTGGTTGCACGATGAAGAGAGTTTGGGAGCACAGGAGCATGAGCGTAGATAGCATGGTTGCCATCCCATCGCATCGTATGACGAAAGGATTGCCGAAGGAAGGATGACTGTGCGCAGTAACGACAGAGGAAAGCTTACTTCTGCATTGAACAGCCACTTGACATGTGCCGCGCATACGTATTTTGTTTCTCATCAAGACTCGGCCAAGGATGAATACTTCGTCTGAACCGGTTTATTCGCCGCATGCTTCTTTGCTATGGCCGGGTTTACCAGCCGCTTTCAATGTTCGGGCGTGGAAGCCAAGCGGGACGATGACGAACAAGGAGGACGTTTGAGCCTGTTGAACCCCTTCCTGCTTCAAAACTGGTGAAGCGTGATCTCTCGGGCACATGGGATCCTAGATAGCAAGTCACTGGTAAGCACCAAAATTCTCCATCGGCAAGTTTAATCTTGGAACTCGGAATCCTCCCTAGAGGACAGCAAGAAACAAACACAAAGTTTGACCAGTTACCTGCCAGTTGAAGAATGGGGCTTGAGCTTTGGGCATGGCAAACCATGCCAGCGGCTCACGGCACGCGGGGCCGGAGGCGGGAAGCTTTTCGCCGTTCTACAACCGATTCTGAAGCTCGGATAGTTTTCTGTTGTTGAAGACCTGTGCATTTCGCCTGCCGGTGCGATGAACTTTCTTGTCTGCAAGTCTGGAGCATCGGTGCTAGCAACGTTCAAAAAACAAAAAAACTCACGTCAATAGGCCGAAGAGGCGTCTCATCGGGTTTGGGAAATGCAGTGCAAGGGAATCAAGATGTTTCCGCGGTTGAGAGTCAGAAAAGTGGGCACAAAGGTCCGAGTCGCCTCGCCGGCTCACCGGCACTAAGGCTTACTCTGCTGATGTAGTCTCACAGGGGAAGTACGTGCCTTCAGAGGCGCACTCGTTTACTCTTTACCCTTTCCTTGTTACAGTTATTGGCATGATTGATCCTCACGGTACATTCTGGAGCGCTCTTGAATTGCTCTGGGCACAGCAGACTCCTGCTGGATTGGCATCAGGCCCAAACCACCAGCGAGATGAGCTTAACTCGACGAATGGAGGTCTCATCAGACATCGCGCCTCACCTTCTATTGTTCACGTATGCTTCAGCTGTAGCAGAAATCTTGGGCGTACACGCTACGTCATGTATTAATTATAATGCTCGATACAAGACATGTTCGACCTTGTTCTACGGCCTACTACTACCCAGTCTGTAGTGCATCGACATTCCCTCAGCTTGAGCCGGTGCTCCATGGCTGCGCGACACCAAGTGTCTCCTGCGCTTTTTGCGTCCTTGCGGACTTGGAAATTTTCATTGTCGGCGGATAACCTTGCATAAGCTCGGGAACTTCAAAGTCAAAGCACAAAGCATTGCCTCAAAAACTCGTGGCACACTCGATCGCATCCACATGTTACTCACAGCCGATGGCTCCCCGAAGAACACTAAATCGGACATGATGAATCTCGGAGGACAGCGACGCACTGCTTCGGGTCTCGGCTCCTGTGGCAGTTTCTGGCTCACTTCGGCTGACATCTCTGCTGGCTCCAGGGAATAGCAGCAAGGATAGAATCTTGTCAATCCAAGATGTAAGTCACCGTGGCTGTACCACATGCTGGAGCCCTGTAACGACGTAAAACAAGGAATGCCAATACTTTGCTGATGTTTCCTCCGAAGCCAGTGCAATGAGCGGTACCTGTCAAATTGTTTCTCGATTACCACGAGTCTTGGCTTTTTTGCTCGGGCTGGTAAAGCCATGGACTGAGCGTTGCTGGGTTTTGTTTGAAACAGTAGCAGCGCCCGGTTTGTTGAGGGAGCCTGCGACGCTGCGACTACGCCCGAGCCATTGATGACAGATGAACAGTTGCATCCTGCGGTCATGTAACGCCAAACTATCTTCTTCCGGTTTCCGGACACGAGTCGGTGCCGCGCATAACCCATGTGGGCTCCGCGTTTATAGAAATTCACTTGACCTGTTCTGATTTTGAATCCTGGGTGGCCAGGCAACTTGGCACGGATAGATCGACCAGCTATTGGTCAGCGGCTTGGATCGACCGCTCATCTGGGAGGGCATAACATGGGCTTCCACGTCGAGACAGGTGGGCACTCGAGTGGCAGAGACTGGCTGACATCCATTCGGAGGAAAAGAAGAGCTAGATATCACCATAATCGAACTGCTAGATTTCATGGCTCTACGTCTGCTAGGCTGGCTGTCACCTTCACCACAGAATAATGACTGTGTTCTTGCGGCAATCCCGTCAACTCTACCGGCCCCTCTATGTCCTTCTACCCTCTTGCATCATTGGAATATTGCACAGAGATGAAGACGGACAAACCAGACGGGCAACGACACAGACCGATAAATTATGAGACCTAGGAAACCTAGAGAAATCAGACAAGTGAGACAAGGAAGTTCAAAGGGCAAGAGCAGTGAATTCGTTTCTATTTTTTCACAACGCATTAAGCCCATACCCTTTGTGTCTGTACATCGATAGCCCTAAAAACTTTGGAAAAGGGAGAGTTTTGTCCCTTTCCCCCCTATGACTGGCTGATTTGAAGTTTGAACAAAGAAATAAGGCGAGTCACATTGGCTTCACGTTCCCATTCAAAAGCGCTACTATCAACTTGGCCTCCACTTCACCATCAAATGCATGCAATATTCAACCAAGTGAGCAGGAGAGAGACAGGACGCTCCTGCCAATCTTGAGTTAACTTTGACGTCAAGGATGGATGCCTCTTCAGGTTCAGGAGTCACTTGGAGAAGGCAACGAAGTAAATAACAAAAAGTGCTCACAATCGAATATATATGTATTTGAACCCGCCCGACTCAACTCAGCCATTATAGCCTTGTCTCCTTTCAGCTCCCAAAACACTCATCTCAGACCCGACTCGAAGCCTTAAGTATCTTTCAATTAATATAACTGCCTATCTATCATTCTCCTGGCAACAGTGAAAAGTCTTTAACACTGTGTGCCACCCATCTAGGTAGGTGTTTGTTTGCCGCCTCATCTCATGGACTTGAGACCAGAACCAGACGTCATCTTTTAGCGGGAGCAACCAAGGTGTAGTTTCGGAGAATGCTGACAAACATTTTTTGCAAAGAAATCGACAGCTACCAGTGCACTCGGCTGCTTTCAGCCAACAAATTCGAGGGACCTGGCTGGAGAGGGAAAGTCAGGCTGATGAAATTCCGTTTATTCTTCTAGAAATCTGCCCCAAGAAACCTCTGGAGACCGCGATCATGTCGGAGCCTCTGGTCCTCACAAACAGCTTGGCTCAGGGAAGTTCCTTCCATAAGGGTAAGTTTTCTCCTGTCCTGACTTCGACTGGACTTCTGGCCACCAAGCTTGAGGTTACAAGCACCTACCCTGGAAGCCACGATGATTTCTACCTCGACATCAATGGAATGCTTTCAAAGGCTAGAATTGAGTCTATGGGTCTCGATGCTATGCTAGACGTTAAGTCTGAGACAGTCAACTTCATCCTTAGCCTGAATGATCCTCTTGAGGTAAGTGTCATCATCCGAATGCCTTACCTTGAAAGGCTAGTTGCTGAGTAAAGCTTCAATAGCAACTCAAAGACGAGCTGCGCGAGTTCGGGGTATTCATCGGCATGAAGCTCCCACCCATTTCCATCCGAGACATTACCTGGAAGACGGTTTACGTCGCTCAAGATATTGTCGTTGGCCGCGAGCCGGACGAGTTCGACGTCTATGAGTCCGATGAGAATGCGGAGGATGATGACTATCAAACGCTTCTGTCACCTCATACAAGCTCCAGCAGTTCGTGCTTCAATCCAGACAGTTCAGGTGCAGCTTCCCTCGTCGGGTAGGCTTCCTTGTATCAAGACGTTACTGAGTGATAGGCTAACATCCATGAGGAACGACCTCGGCACTATTGCTGACCCTGTCACCTTTGCCACCGCTGATTTGCCGCTCCTGACCACCTTCGAGGATACTCACGGCACCAAGGAGCGCATGGTGATCTTCGTCAACGAGTTCTTCGAGATCAGACGATCAACTACGGCCGGCTGGGGTGCTTTCGCTGTCAAGAAACTCTACAAAGGCGACCAAATCCTTGTTGAGAAGGCTCTTTACCATGCCATTCACGAGAACGTCACCTCCTCGGTCCAAGCTCTCCCGGAGAAGGAGCGCGCGATTGCGAACGACATGTTCGCCTACCACAGCCGCGATGGCGAGACGCTCGAGGAAGCTATTTGGAGCACTAATTCGTAAGTTTCTCCTGCGGTATCTTAGAGTCAATGCTTGACGAAACATCCAGGTTTGTCTCACGCCTTCCAATGAAGCCTGATGCAGATGGCGTCTACAAGAGTCGCCTGGGTTCCCAAGATGTAGCCGGTCTCTTCCCGGTCGCCAGCCGCTTTAACCACTCCTGCTCCCCCAAGGTCAATTTCCAGTTCCGACCGGAGCACGAGGTGCTGGTTTTTACTGTCCGCGACTGGAGCATTGAGGTGGGTGACGAGTTGACCATTTCCTATGGCAAAGATCCTTCTGTGCTGTACTACAAGTACGGTTTCAGCTGCGAGTGTGGCCATTGCAGGGGCTTTGACGCGATGAGATCTGAGTGGTACTAAGCCGTCGTTCAGTATGCGAGACTGAATGGGTGGGAGAAGAAATGGGAAGCAATCAGAGGGCGCATCTGCATACATCACGGTGGGAATCGGCACATATAACGGTTTTTGGTGCGTGAAAGGGTGGATAAAACGGAGTTTCGCTTGATGACACAGGAGCAATTGGGGTTGACACAGAAGGGAAATGCTCTCCTCTCGATAGACAATCAAGTCTGCTCAATTCTTGTGAGAAACCCGCCATGCCATTTGAGTTTGCTGCCGTCATGGTAGGATTGTATGCACCACTGACTCACCGGCAGTTGTTTGCTTACAACTTGTATTATCTGCATTGGCAAGGTAATGCGACTATAGCGCTCGTTACTTGTCGTATTAACAGATCGAATCGATATTATGATGCACATTTGAGCGGACGGACTGTGAACCTACCGCAACTTATGTAGCTACGAGATACCTACAGTCACCCGCTTTGGCACTCTTCGAAGACATTATTGGCCCTGAGTGCGGAATGTTACCGTTTTAGTTACTCCTTCCACTTCCATGAGCCAGACTTGGGCCTGACTGAAAGTTTGGTGGAACTGTCTCCCGCTCTCAAGAGACTAGCTGGGGGTGTACCGATCATCTCTCGAACTTTGATGTTTCCAAGTTTATTACTCGTTATATTATCTAAAAGCGTCAATTTTACTGATAGTAAGTACTTAGTATTCTATGGTGAGGGAGTAGTTAAAGTAAGCCTGAGGCTGATAAATAGACATAATACATGTGATACTTAGTTATTGATAGTTAAAAAAAGTCTTATTAATAAGCTTAGTATATTATCACAAGCAAAGCGACGTGTGACACGTATGGCAAGCCTCATGTGTCATCTAAGCCATGGAGAGCGTGCTAACTTGTTCTTGTGGAACTTCAGGAACTACAGCTTAGTGATACTTCTCGAACTGCGCCTTTTGTCTGGAACGATCCACGAGATCGAACGTTGTCTGGTTTGTGCAAGACATGCTCCCTAGCCTGTTCGTGTGCACAGAATGTTCTACACCAACACTAGATGGATCAGGCTAGATTTACCCAGGTGCCCCAGCCAAGAGGCCTCTTCCATGACAAGAATTTATGAAGTCAGTCTTGTTATCTAGACCCAGTTGTTTTCCTGAAGTTCAATGCTGCCTTTCCTGAGTAGCTAGAGGTTGGCGCCAGCCAGCTTGTCTGCGACTTGTCATGAGCTTCTGAGAAATGAGGCATATTTGCGCTAGACTGCCATCTATTTGCTTATTCAGCCTATAATCAGCCCGAAGTGGAAAATTCTGATCACACGTAAGCTCGAAAATTTGTTGTTGTGGCCGGGAGGATTGAAACTAGAAGCGGCCTCTGTGCTAGGAGTCAAGGTTATGACATAGTTGTGTAACTGGCTGTCTGAAAACCCCGGTAACACAACCGCAGCCTGGTTTAAGTCATACTTAAGAGTATCGGTCTCCCGAGATATGTCGCACACTTCAGCTTTCAGAATTTAACACAATTTTGTTTCTAATCGATCAGCTGCAGCAATGCTATAGCGATGACTTCGTCAACCGTCAATTGTCGTCAGATCCCTGGTCAGCTTGATCCGTACGGAGACATAGCAGGGCTAGGTGTAAGTGATATCACAGTCTCACCAGTAGAAGACGAATTATTGATAGAAATCATTGTATCGCTCAGGTTATCCTTGGGTTCGTCATTAGCGCGTGGTTAACCATCCTAATCCTTGTCGCCTATTACATCTTTGCCTTCGATCCACACGCGGACCCTTTCCCATGCACAAATAATCAGAACAGGTCAACAAACACTCACGTTCCAAATCCACTTGATGTTCTAGTGGCTCAATATACAAAATACTTGCGGTTAGGGAAGAACTTCAGCGGAGGCCACGGTGATAATGTATTCCACAAGGTTGGCTCTTACGACCGTCCAGTCCCAATATTTACTCCTGCTCACATGCTCGAAGTGCATACTCTCCCTTGCAGACACACAGTTAATCACTGGTTTGACCATCCTCGTGAGTGGGTACTGGTCGCTACGGCACGGCTCAGGTCTGAGTGCATATCATTGGAAAATGGTTGTATCTTTAGCCTGGTTTTCGAGTGTAACCCACCTGTCGGCTCTCACATTCTTACGGACGTACCTCGCAAAGCATCCAGCCGGACGCTTATGGCGCCTCACACTGATGTCCATCCTTCTTATCTTCCTTTTCGTGGGATTCATACCGACGGGTCACTTCGAGTTCCTCGGCGGCCGAATCAAATACGCTAAATTCATTGATTTGGGCCAGACAATATATCCCAAGGATTGCGATGGCTTTCAGCTGAACTACACTCAATATTACCCCAGATATCGCGACTTTCGCAACTATGTAGAGCCTTTCAAAAACGGTATAATAGGCCCCAAGAACTGCACCATTTCACGCACGCCGGTCTTCCAGCTCAACACTACAGCTGAGATAATAAGACTAAAAGAAACAGGATGCCTAAGGTATCTTACCAACCTGAGTCTTTCGAATACTGAAGTTGGTGTTCTTTATGAATCGCCTGCAGTGTGCTTTTTCAAAAGGCACACCAGAGAACCAACTCACGCATACGTTTCAATGGTTTCTTCTCTTCTCCTCCTCCTATATAGTTATCTCATTAGAGTCACCAAAGTATATGAGGGTCCTAGTCGTTTCATATCTCGGCACATCCAAGGGGGGCTGGATCGAGGATACGAGTCCTTGATAAGGAAATGGGAACGATGGCTCAACCGCAAAAGTCCTAGAAGGAAGATAGTTGTCGCTGGGATGGTTTGGCTTCCTTTCCAAGCATCTTTCTATTGCACTTTACGAGTATTTTTACATCTTTACACATCTATGTTTGCTGAGGTGCGACTCTGATGGCCGCTAGTAGAGATATGAGATGCTGATACATGTCCTCTATAGGTCTTCTCCGTTATATTGTCCGCTCTTTGGGGAACTCTGACCATGAATGCACTTAAGAATCTTGTTGGTTCACATAAAATTGGGGAAAATGACTGGACCTTTGGACAGATTATCCCTCTCGCTCTTTTGTTGTCATCATTGCTCCCTATATTCGAGTTGTTCTACAAGTCTTGTTTCATGAGTAAGTGCCTGTCTGAGTGAACTTTAGTGCTGTCAACCGCTGTTCTAATGGCTTTTATCCGGTGTCCAGGTCCCAATCGATCAGGTAATGTTGCGCAAACTAGTCCTCTCGTACAACAACAGCTGTGTTAGTAAATCATATTGATCAAATATTTGTAACAGCTTTATTAACATTAAAATAGGGACCACAGAGGGTCCCAGAGTCCCGGCACTGGAAGCTGGGATTACACTAGACAACGCCAGCCGCGCAGATGAAACTAATCTTGCGGACAACATAGAGCTTCCGCCCTCTCTGAGCTGTTGGACTTCGAGGCTCAATACCTCAAGAATTTGTAAGTAGTGATAGTCCAAAGCTAAGAGATCCGAGATGAGATATCGGTCTGATTGGATGATCTACGCAACACAGCCCGAGCAGTGCCATTGATCTCAAGTTCCGGGAGAGTTTCTTGCGATCCCAGCCAGCTCACCAACGTTGGGTATCATTCGCCAGGTCTCGAAAACAGAACCGAAAGTCGTGTTCAAGAGAGTAACACTGCTTACAGCCAAATTTGGACGAAATCGATTCTCTTGATCATTTCTGGCCCATTTATCATAGTCATTCTTCTACTTCTTCCGGCAACCAGGTCATCTATGCTAAATCTTTTGGGCGATTTTTCTGTTGGTCAGCCATCAACTCCAACGAACCATTTGGTGCACTCTGCCAAAATTCTTACCCGCTTGCCATGCTTTATCCATCAGCATGTTTACTTTCGACTCTACGTGAATCGTTTATCGATCTCTAAGAGACGAAAGGTTTTGTCGGCAATAGTAGTTGCTGTTATAGCATTCGCAGCGATCGTGTCTTCGATGTCCAATGCTTATTCAATTGTATCAATTCCTTGTTTGCTTTTTGGTTACATTCTAATGTTAGTTGTGGGTTGTTCTGAGTTCTGTTGGCTTCTCTATGAGTAGATCAGGATACGGTGAAAGGGATAAGAATGATATCAAACGCAATACACAGAAACCTTTGAAGCGATTTACGTAGTTATTTGAATCTAAATGCTCAGCTGAGACCCGACTTTGCTTATAAAGCTACATCTTAGAAGAGTACATGGTATGGTGAAGAAACACACGCAATTGAAGGCGGACACAGACTGACATCGGTTACCGCAACGCTAGGCCAATTGAAGTGTTCGGATCCGGTCTAATCAGGGAGGATGATCATTCGGCCGAAATGAAAACCGGAGGAAAACGAGACAGCGTCGCGAGACTCTCTTACTCCCTCGCAGCTAATATCCCCCCGCCGGTAGCAGGCCCAGGTTCAGAAGGGTCCTGACAGTACCAAGGTCTTCTTCTGCTGCGCTTGTCTAAGAACCATGGCGGCTTCAACCCAAAAAAATATAGAGTACAAGTGTCATCGGGAAGTCAACGAATGAACCTGAAAATATTGTGACAGTGTTAAACAGGAGTAGAGCTGGGGAGCAAAACAAATGTGCCCTTAGTCACTACGCTCTTCAACCAACTCACCAGCAACTTGACGGAACAATTCAGGCTCCGGACAAATAAAAGACGCGGAAGTTGAAAGTTGAAAGTAGACATATTACTGAACTTAGCGTTGTAAGCACCTGATGCTAAACGATATTTTTATTCATCATCGCACTGAATGTAGTGCCGAACCGTTCCGCTCGCAGCAGTGCGGCCTTGAACCCACAAATGCACTGAAATCAAACATCTTCGCATTGAAGTACAGGAGCATGTTTTAACATCCACCGAAGTTATCCCCGCACGGTAGTCCTGGAAGGGATGAGGGAATTTCAACTCGTGCATCTTGATAGTGTCTTGGTCCGCCCAGTGAGGTCAAAGTTGGAAAGAGCTGGTAGTAGTTGAGCCAGGTAACGGCCTGTGAAAACACGGCGCTGCATGGCCTTAGAACTGTGCCTCATGTATTGCGACCGTTGACTTTGCTTTGCTATTTTCCCAGTCAATTAAGCAAGCCGCCGAGGCTGGGTGAACAAAGTAAGCAAATAAATAGGAAATGAAAAGGGCGGCAGAGGAGTACCATTAGTAAAGCAAAAAGTAACAGCACAGCCAGCAGCGACTCCCAAGAGTAAATATTTACAGTTAAAGGCGTTTCGCTTTTGCCGGTCGCTGGATGCTTGTGATTCCCGAACATCCCCAGTTCGTTATGTGGGAAGACTTGTGGACATCGTTTCTCAGTCACAACACCAGGAAAGCTGCTACGCTAAACAACATCATAGACACACCATGATTCATTCTCGTGGTTCATGCGAACTACGCCGCGCACTCAGCCAAATCCCCTTCTCTCAACGCATCAAGTAAAACCCTTGCGGTATCCCGATCTGCGCGCTCCTCGCCCGGCACGTTTGTAAGCTCATTCCACGCCGTCTCAATCCACCCTGCAGGGCCATCGTGACCGGGCATCCCGTCAAAGTACATCCCATCAAAGTCCCCATCCACGCTGGCTGGCGGCTCCTCCAGAGGGAACGCCGCCAGAACCTCGGCAGCCAAACCATCGATCCCTTCCGATGGTGGACGATCGGCCATATTTACGTCCCCACCACCGCTACCTCCGGCGGTGGCTTGGTACTCTGTCCCCGCGGTCCGTGGCGATGTATCGTCCGTCACGCTGTCTTGACTGGTCCCTCCGGATGAGGACGGCGATGTAGTCTCCTCGTCGCACGGAATAACCATCACCGTCCCCGGCTGCATGCGGAAAAGGTTAACACGCATCGCCGCGGCATCAAAGTCCGTCAGTGACTCCGTGGTTCCGGATAAGGCCACGCTCATATTCCTGCTGTCCTCTCGTTTCCGCTCGAGAAGGGCTTTGAGTGGGTTGAAGCCCCCAGTGAACAGCCCCCGGAGACTGACGGGAAAGTCTCCGTCTTCGGGAAGACGCCCCTTGCTTAAAGACAGGTCCATTGTGAGTGCCAGGCGGAGGTAGGAGCTTGGCTGAGAGGCGAGGATGTCGGTCCAGTCTGCGATAACAGCGCTACCCTCAGCACTCCTGGATTCTCCTGGCGCCGGTGAATCAATTTGTGCGAGATTGACAATGTGCCGGATCGTTTCGCTGACCCAGTCGACACCGTCGTACTGCGGTTGATAGGTCTTCATGGCCTCAATCAGAATATTGAGGCGGTGCTGCTTGAGTGCTGACTGCGTGTTCGGGTCGAAAGATCTCGACGACGCCGACAGCTTGACATCGAGGATATGCAAGACCAATGGTAAAGCGGTACAGGCGACGGCACTAATAGGCAGCCAGCGGGCAAGACGTAGATGGATGAGTTCCTTTAAGCACTCGGTGACTCCCGATGCGGCGTCCTGAAGTTCATGCCGGTTTTCTCCAATGATGACTAGGTCTGATGTGGGGATTGCGTTGAAAGACGGCGCAGCGGCGGTGATGGCGAGGTGGAGGACTTCGTGGTGACTCAGGACGACTCGAGAGGAGCTGATAAGAGGTTAGTATCCTGTCAAAAGCTCGGATGGAGCACAACTTACTGGTAGTACATGTACATCAAGTTGGTGTACAAGATCACTGAATCATGCTGGAACTCACTCCCAGTAGACTTCACCCTCGCGACGGAGCCACCTCCGAACAAAGGGAATCGCAGTGTCGCGCCCTTGTACCACCTCCTCAACGCAGCTTTACACCCACGGACCTTGTCCTGCTCCTCGGCGCGCATCTCTCGGCCCCAGCCTGGGCGATCGTCCAATGGGAACACAAGAATCAGAATATCTGTGAGCACAACACACAGCTCAACCAACTGCTCCAAGATCTCAGCCAAGCATCTCTTCGTGTCCGGATTGTACACCCGACTCCGCTCAAGCTCATCAGACAAGTCAGAGAACCCGAGTCTCTCATTCGAGTCAAAGTTGAAGTGACTCCGGGTAATTTGCAAACTGCGACGCAAGCCTAGACCGACAATGCGGTCGCGGAGAACGCAGCACCACCAGAGACGCTTGAGGAGGTTGCGCTTCTTAGGCGCCGCTGTGCGGGTGGCGTAGTGGTGTGCCTCAACCATCTTGGCGTTCTGGATCGAGATGGAAAGCCATGCAGTGTTTGACTTGCGAAAGGCTGGGGATGTAGGAGAAGACCAGAATGAGAGCAGGAGGGCAGCTTGTGAAATCGCGAGAGGAGAAGATTCGGACTCGAGGTCGTAGAGGAGCTTCGCGCGTCGGTAGAAAGCTGCTCGCGCTGCACGGATGGTGGGAAAGCCTAGGGTCTTGATGGTCTGTCGAGAAACGAACTGATGATTATGTTAACAAGCTGAAACCAGCAATTGATGGATGGGTACTTACATTACAAGAAGAGAACAGCATCGCCTGGAAGACAAGCAGTGACAACTTGTCGGTAGGTACACAGCTGTTGGGATTTACGCAGTATACATCCCAAAAGTCGCCCTCGTTGAGCATGGGAAGCATTGGGTGGACATGTAGGAAGTACTGCTGTACAAATTCGTCGAGTATCGTGCGCGTAGGCACCCTCAAACACCCTTGGAGCTCCAAGTAATTGACGTCTTGAGGCGGAATTCCGTGTAGGTTGCCCAGAGAAAGAAACGGGTAGAAAGAGTAAGTGATATCTATGCCTAGGCTGTTTTGTTGACCAGTAGTCCATGGCGTCGTGAGGGCCGGGTTGTTCAACGGTAGAGGAGTAAAAGAGAATGGTTCATGTGTGCCGATTGTCGTTGTCGAGGACCTATGAGAACGGCTTGGTTTGGCATGGCTATGGTGATGGCTGTTCGTATTGTTTACTACCGGACTCTTTGGCCGCGCAGTGACCATGGGTGTTGGGGTGCCGTCGCCATGTGAATGATCGCAAGCCTGGGGTTGGCTGTCAGAATCATTGGAAGGTATTGGTCGGGAATCGTCGCTCGATGGAGCAATGGGGTCGACAACATGGAGCTGCTCTCCGTTGTCTGCGTCGTACGGAGGATACGATGTTGGCGCGTTGTCGGCGCCATCTCGTTGTTGTGCTCTACGACTATCGACGGTCAGCGTCTATGTGATAATGTGAAGATGAGGAAACATGAACTCACAATCTAGACGCGCGTCCAGTAACTACACACGTCTCACTGTCGAGATAGCAGTTCATGCATGGGCGGCCACGCTGGGACACATCGCATCTTACTTTGCGGGCGCGACACGATAGGCAGGCCTTGGGTGCGCGCTTGCGCACTTTGTTCTGAGGTTTGGTCTTGGGAGCTTCAGGAGGTGCGGTCTCGGCGGATGCCATTATCGAGATTGAAACCAGGGACAAGTCGCTGTTCACTTGAGGTCCGCAAGAATAGGGAATTGGGTCGAGGCGAAGCTCGTCTATGGAGACCGAAGACGGGACAAGATGACGCGAAAGCAGTTGAAAAAGTTGAGAACCCCAACTTCAAGAGTGACCAAAGACGGAAGACGGGAGCGTTTTGCGGGGTGTGGGGAAGAGGGGAAAGACTGCATCAGTTCTGGAGTTGATCTCTGGGGCCTGGAACTGGAGCCGTCGACGATCCTTTGACGCTAGGTGTCTAGGAACAGACAGCAGTGTGGACACGACACGAAGCTCAAACCCGAGTTGGCATCTTGCAGCGCCGGAGCTTCGACTAGGGTGAAGCTGTCATCCATGAGTGTCATGCGTCGGTCTCGGAATGGTCGGAATCGGTGTCTGCCTCTTCCATTCTCTTACTTGTCCGTTCACTCTGCTTGGCAAAAGACTAATGTTCCGTAATCAACCCAAAAGACTATGCCGTACGGATAGTGCTCAACCTTGATGGTGGTACTACTCTATACACATGTAGACTAGTTAGCCCAAAGAGCCGAGGCACACTGCAAGTCGAGGGACGAAGTTGACATGGCAAACGAGAGTCAGGAATCTCAACAACCTGTTTGCCGATGAACTCTGCCGAGTCTCCGCGCACGCCGCGCCAACATCCCAGTACGCTCCACACGAGCTCGGCGTCTTAGGCCAATCAGATATGATACATGCTTCCCCAATTGACGCTACATGTCGAGTCATTAGCGTCATCAGCAACGGCGAGCCCCAAGCTTCGGAGGATTTCCGCCCAGGCACGTCAGTGACACGCGAGAACGCGGAATTGAAGGCTCACATTCCTCATTCCTCATCTGCCTCAACTCTCGAGGTCCCCGGTTTTGAGATGAGATGATGTATCAATGCGCACTCTGACTGTCGGCCATTGACTAGGATCGCGATGCTTCTCAGTCAGCATCCGATTCGGAGGAAGATTCTTCGCTCTCAATCGGCTTGAAAACCCAATCGCCGTCGTCTTCTCTCAACAAGCACACCTTCACTTCGCCGACGGCATCGTCTAGTCCGTTGGGGACATCCATGCCATCGCCAACTCTCGCGAGAATCGACGTGTCAATCCGACAAAACAACATTGGTAACGAATCACTCTTCCACACCGATATGCCGTCGCGAGCGCCCCTGATGATGGTGTGGAAGAGGTAATAGATGCTGATGATGATCAGGCCGGTAGGAAACAACAGCCACTTCCACTCCACAATGATCATTTGCGCCACCTTGTACGCCCGTCCGCCATATTGATACCGTTGCTTGCCCCGAACCTGCCCATTGAGTCTCACCTCGTTCGTCAGACTGAGGCTGAATCGATAGATCCAC
This sequence comes from Colletotrichum incanum, assembly GCA_001625285.1. Classification (NCBI taxonomy): domain Eukaryota; kingdom Fungi; phylum Ascomycota; class Sordariomycetes; order Glomerellales; family Glomerellaceae; genus Colletotrichum; species Colletotrichum incanum. The sequence goes on along the minus strand of LFIW01002587.1, from coordinate 8,445 downwards.
AATGGAAGATTGCGTCGCGCGTTGTACATGCCTTCGGCCCAGTCCGATGAGAAGTTGATGATGGTGTACTGCTTCTCGTACGTTCCGTCAACTAGCGGATCCACAAATCTCCGCAACGCTGCCAGCGCCTTTCTGGAGATGCTGTATCTGGACTCCTTCAAGACGTTCATGTCGGCTGGTATATTCACGAAGACATACTCGTCACCGTGCGCGCTATTGCTGGTCTCGAATTGCGTCGTGTTCCAGATGCTGGTTATTGTCTGATTGGACCGACTTTCGGTCACTGTGATGTCGTAACTCATCATGCAGAACCATAGCGCACATTCTTGGCCGATTGTCTTTGTTTCTTTCCTTGTTTTCATTACCGAGAGAACGTCAAATACGGAGATGTAGGTTTGGCTCGTGGAGTTAAAGCGGTGGTAGATTCCCGGCGACGAGGCCGTCCGGAATCGCTCGGTAGCCGGCGCATTTTGGTTGATGGCCACTGAAGTGCCTGAAGGCAAGCTGTACAGACAGGTCTGTGACTTGTCGGTGCACATTGTTCTAACGTTCAAAGTATTGCACTCTCCACAGACGGCGAGTGTTGGCATGATGGGCCACGTGCAATTAGTAGAGGAGCACTCAACGTCGAGCTCGGTTATGTCGGCAGACAGAATGCCTCTATAAACAGCTGCTTTAGTTGACACATTGAGCGCAGGAACTGAAGCACGTTAGAAGTTTGTTGCAACAAACAAATACGGCGCCACTTACGCGGGTCCAATCCCCGGGACACCGTGTAGTCCTACAGGTCGCTTCTCGGGGGTGCCAGGATGGGGAGATCATTGGGCCTTTTGTCCTCAATTGGTCGGCCCTCGTACCTGTAAAGTTGCTGGGAGGATGCTTCAAGTCCGTGAGTGAGGACTACAATCAGAGCGCCGACGCAGGCGAGGTGTCTGCCAACTCACTGGTTAGCTTAGGCTGGACTGAACACAAGGCTGCGGTTGCGGCTGCTCACCGTCCCCTCAGCCGCCACAAAAGGCATAGGCTTCCCTAGAGCCCACGCGATGCCTCGTCATAAATCTTGAAATCCTCCAGCCTTGCTCGCATATCGTTGGTGCGACGCTGGCGTGCCTCGGATACCCAAATCCAGGCGGCTTGGCTGATGGACGACTCGACGATGCCGCTCATGGCTACGCGGACGCAAGTGAACATGGCGACGATGATGACGTCGAAGTCGATGTCACCTTTCATCTGGGGGACCACTTTGTTGTCAAACTTCTGGAAGATGATGCCTAGGGCGATGGCACCGAAGATGCAGACTGCCAATAGTCTATACTCGTCGTTCCACCATTTATAGATGGCCTTGTAGTCGTGTTCCGGAAGAGGCCGCGGAGGACCTTCCTCAGCGTCATCGTCGTCGTCGACGGCGCCATCATTTTCGACTTGGCGGAATCGCAATCGCTCTTGGAGGTTCTGTCGAAGGAAGCCGCTCATGGCTATGGTTTGAGCAAGAGGTTTATCTTTTGGGCCAAAAGACGTAGTTTGTTTAAAGATGCTGAATGCCGTTTTCAATAGGAAGGAAGGTCTCGTTCAGGTATTTGTTGCCACCATCACAGGGAACAAAAGGAATACAGGCTATGGATGTGTTGTTGGTGGCGTGAGAGGGTGATGTCTGGCGGATGCTTGAAGTAGATGGACTTGGAAGTAATATACCAGAACCGAGGTATTTCTGTGCCTCCCCCGAAAAGGCATTTTCTGTCATACCGATGCGCCTTCCATTTCTCATGTTGAATATATTTGGGGCAAGGATGACCTTCAAAGTCAAGCCACACCTCCACTTACATATGTGTGGCTAGTGCCGACTTCATTGAGGGGTTGTGATAAGGAACGAACGAGGCAAGGGCCCAATAGGACGATGACGTCGATTGCCTACCTACTACATCCTATAGCATCTGCATTGTGGCATCTTGGTTTCCAACCAGTAACTAAAAAACCGAGCAAGCCTCTGTTCAGCTCATTTATTGTCTAATTTCAAAACCTCTAGGAATCTTAACTTGGTGAGATGATGCATTCTCTGACGACCGTCTTACTGTTCCTCCGGGGCAGTATTGCTTGGAAACTTCCCCACTCAGCATTCGTCAACTTTGAATCTCCTCATGGCAATCAGATACCGATTAGCCTTACAGACGACACCGAACTCGGTACCTTCGGCGCCAGTTCGTTTGCTGGACTGAGAACGTTTGCGAACCTTCCGTTCATAGACTGCTTTTCCGACCAAAACACTAGGGATCACAAGTACGACATTGCCGTGTTTGGTGCCCCTCACGACACTGTTAGTACTCCAATCCTTACCCCTCGGGAAGTTCAAGTCCGTTTAAATGACAGTTAAGACAACCACTGGTCGACCAGGTGCACGTTTTGGCCCACCAGCTATTCGGACGGGTAGCCAGAGGAAAGGCCCCGGGGAATGGAGCGTTTACACAGGCACGCCACTCTTTGGAACGAGCACCTTGCATCTCCATCTCCTAACTACAGCTGAATAGGTCGAAATCCTTTGCAAAGCTGGGCAACTGTGGTGGATTGCGGAGATGCAAAGCTCACGTGGTTGGACAACAAGGTGTCCTTGAAGAGGCTTGATAAAGCCCATACGGTAGGAATGCTTCTCTCCGGCTTATCATGAGCAAAAACTAACAAATCAAAGGCAATATCTGGTCGACACGCAGCAAATTCGTCGGTCTCCTCCACGCCAAGAATTCTGACCCTCGGAGGAGACCACACTACGACATTGTCTGCGTTGCGATCAACTTACCAGAGATGGGGACCTGTCTCGGTTATTCATTTCGACAGCCATATTGGTTTGTAATCTTTGTGGAGGGAGCTGACTTCTGATGTTAACACTGTTTCATAGATACTTGGGATCCAGCAGTTCTCGGTAAGCTATTGCATTTGATTGATGAGGATGTTAACCTGGGCATTGACCATGTCGTTATTCAGGAGGTGGAATTTCCGATTATGCGTAAGTAAAAATTCGAGGCGTATTGGTAGCAGGATCGTTGTCCAAGCTGACCTTAGCAGAGGCCTGAACCATGGGACTTTCCTCCACATCGCCCACGAGGAGGTATCAGCACCGTTGCTCTTACAAGGCATTAATCAATAAGCTGACGATCGTAGCATCTCATTTTGAACAATTCGATCCACGCCGGTATCCGAGCCCCTCTCATCAGACGAAAAGGTGATCTAAGAAATGACGTCCGCTGCGGGTTTGAAATTATCACCGCTCGCGATCTGGATAAGCTTGGTGCCAACGGAGTCATCTCAAAAATCAAGGAGCGCGTTGGTGGCTCCAAGGTATACATCAGCGTTGACATTGATGTCCTCGATCCGGCATACGCTCCAGGTATTGATAGATTAATAGAACCAACAACTGATCAGAACCATGACTGATTAAAAGCAGCTACAGGGACAGCCGAACCAGGCGGTTGGTCTACGCGAGAGCTTCTCACTATCCTCGACGGCCTCGAAGGGCTCTCCGTAGTTGGTGCGGACGTCGTTGAGGTTGCTCCTGCATATGACAATAACGGCGAGACAACTGTTCTTGCTGCAGCCGAGGTCGCCTATTCTTTGGTTGACCTTATGGTCCTGACACCTGTTCAGTCAAAGGCAGATCTTGAGAAGGATAGTTAACTAGTCGGGACGACAATGCTGCATCCAAACAAAGACGGAAGCTGCATGGCATAACAATGGTTTAGAAGTAATTTGAGACAACGGAGAACATACCAGATAACTTACAATGTTTGATTGGAAGATCAAAACGCGTGGTGTGTGGTTGGTAGCCCCGTCTAGTTGTGTTTCGACAACATCCGCCTGCGACAGGTCATTAGTGTACAACAAAGCGAGAATAATGGCCATATCCTCGAAAAAATCGAAGAATTCTTTTACACTCCAAAGATCTTTTGATTGATGGGGAGTTTGGGGTTCTAGACGAGTGCAGGCACACACAAAGCCCTGTGTGAACATACTAACAATGACCGCAGAACTTAACATCTGGAATGAGTGAACAAAACAAAACCTCCTCATGATAATTAAAAAGCAAAACGGGTCCACCATTTCTACAGAGGATGCTGATGTCGAGTCCTGATTCACGTTTTTTTGCTTCCTCGTTCTCAAGAAAAACAGTTCCCACAACTCACCCACTTGTCTCACTTGCATCCTCCGATTTCAAACCAACGTCAAAAACAAACACCGACACGTAATCTCATTCACTACAGTGAAAGTACCGCTCCCGATCAAAATGGCTCTGCAAGATGAGCTCATGCCGGAGACTAGGATGGTTTATTCCGACATGCCATCTCCATTCGACGGTGCCCCTTCACCTTTGCCTAGTATAGAGGTAGATCCCTCAAGCTCACCTGAAGCCTCAAGCTCCCTGTCTAAAGCATCGTCGAAGCAAATGGTATCCAAGAAAGCATATGGGAAGCAGCCGGCTACACAACAAGCCGACCAGGGCGACGTCCGGAGCTTACCCAAGGCCCAAAAGATACTGCCTAGCAATCTCCCTTGCGAAACAAAAGGAAAGCAGCTAGCCAAACAGAAGAAAGACAACGAGGACCACGAAGACAACAAAGATCAAAACAGACCTTTAGTGAAGTACGATACGGTCCTAAGACGTCTTGAGATCGGCTTCGAGAACACGAAGAAAACCACATACCACAAAATCATCGAACTTCTCCGCTCGCACGACCAGTTCGACGCAAGGGTTAAAGACCTCGAGGTCTACGTCGGCAGTGTTGATGGCAACTATGATAGACAATCAAAGCCGAGTAGATCCCAGCCCAATAGAAATCCCCGAGACCACAGACAAAACAACCACCAAACCAGACCCAGTCTGACACAGCGACAGAACGGCTATGAGGACGGGCAGGACCGCCTAGGCGAGCAGCAGGACGTGATCGCCTCACAGCAGCAGCGCTTGGACCGCCGCCTCGCCGACATCGAGTACTGCCTCCACTTGAACGCGCCGACCAGGGCGGAGTCGGCTCCCCCGAGGCCCACAGCGCCCACGGCTGGGCTGTTCCCCCCTTGGAGTGAAGGGTATTGGGGCGGTAGCAAGAGTCCCAGTCGGCTTGCGGGTGCATGGGGCTTAAGGAGCTCTCGCAGCAGCCGTGGGGCTGGAGGGATGCCTAGCATCGAGAACGGCAGCGGCGGGGTGGATGTCGGCGTCGTGGGCGGTGGGATTAGACGCTGTCTTGAGGCTCCAGTGACGGGTCGTACTGCGGTTCTCGGTCCGACATCAACTGTACCTGCGAAGAGAAAGTCTGAAGAGCTCAAAGATGACGATGTTGACGCCGAGAAGAAGGCAGCGAAGTGCAAGAAGCGAAAGAATCACAACGAGGATGAAGATAAAGAGGACGAGGGGGCTAAACCAAAGCTGAGGCTGAAGATTAAGGTTAAGCCTGCTGGAGTCACAAGGCCCGCACCCAAGGAGCTCAAGGTCCTGCTGAAGAGCAACAAACGAAAGACAGAACACGGAGGTAATGATCCTGAAGAGGGCAACGACGACGGCGAGGAGCCTACACCAAAGATTGGTGGAGTACCAAAGCATGCGACTAAGACAGCCCCGGAAACTGGGGACAGGAGGAGAGCAGACAAGTCGGAGGATGATGGGGATACTGATGATCATAACGACGACGACGACGAGCTCAAGAGGGGGAAGAGATATAAGCCACAGGCTGCCGGTGCTACGAAACCTACGCCCAGGAAGCCAGGTGTCGTTCCCAATACTGATTCAAAGATGGCTCCACAGACAGCACTGAAGACGGCGCCCAAGGCTGCCTTGAACTCCAAGCTAAGCACTGCACCAAAAAACTGCAAGCCAAAGAATGATAAAAGCGATAGCGAGGATGAATCGGAGGATAGTGGCCACAAGGCCAAACAGGGAAAGCCGAAACCAGAGACGAAGCCGGCCAAGACGATGAGATCTATGCCCAAGGCTGCGCCCAAAATTGCATCCAAGACCGCCCCAGAGACAACTCCGAAGAAGGGGCCCAGGACCGCGGCTAAGAGGTGGAGAGAGGATGACGACGATCAGGAGCCGGGGAAGAAGAAGGCAAAGGTGGCGCCGAAGAAGACGAAGTCGGCACCCAAGACGGCACCGAAGAAACTCACTTCCAAGGCCGCTGCTAAGCCGGCGTCAAAGGGTTCGAGAACAGGGCTGCGCAGCCAGGGTACACCGGCGCCGGCTCCTCCCCCTCCACCAGCCCCTGCCGCACTGGCCCTCGCTCCGGCCCTCGCTCCGGCCCTCGCCCCGGCTCCGATCCCGGCACCAGCTCCAGCCCCTATGCCAGTTCCAACTCTGGGTCCGCTGGCGGCTGCTGCTGGTTCTGCTGCCAGTGATGATGATGATGATGATGATGAACGTAGAACTAATGGTTATGGCTACGACTCTGACAATGTTGTCTATTATATCTAGAAACTAGCGTAGCTGGACCGCTGCTTGACGAGCAATCGGCTCTAGTTGGGTGTATTGGAACCAAAACGCGTAGCATAGAGTTGTGTTTTTCAAATAGAAGTGCACGTTTTGTTAATAAACCAGCGTATTGTGAATTATATCTGATATGGATTCGACGTCCTATCCCATGCGTGCTTGTTTAATCTACGGCATCCAACTCACCACCTCCATTCCCAAAGCCAAGCACATCATTCAAACATTCCAAGATCCCCTTCCAAACCCCCTCCCGCCATATAACCGCCAAAAGGCCACCCGTGCCTTCGTCTTTGTGGGCAAACAACCCCCAAAGGCCCCTGACAGACCCAGTTCCCCTGGTATACGCCATCGCATACACGACCCGCATGTGTCCCATCTCCGACACGTACGACAGCCTTAGTACCTCCGCCCCAGCACCCGAAGCAGACATCGCAAAGACATCGTGTATGTAGCCCGGCGTCGGCGGCTCCACAAGCGGCAGCGACCTCGCTCTCGAGACATCGGGAAAATGCCCCAACTCGCCCCTCCGCCAACGTCTCCCCTTTCCAACAACAATCTTCGGATTCCGATGTTGCTGCTGCCTCGGCGCCGCAACGACCCTCTGCTCCTCCCACCTCGCCCCCTCGAAGGCACAGTAACTCCCACCATCGATCTCCCTCGTATCCCATCCCCTCACCTCAATCCCCCACCCCGACCCCGACCCCAGCCCCGTACCGAAGCCCCATCCCGTCGACCGCCGCTCCCACCCGCCTCCGACAGACCTCGCCCCGGCGTCCCGTCTCGTAGTCCTCGGCCGTCGAGGATACGGCGGTCTGCGCCTCCTCACGTCCAGCCAATCATGGTCTACACCCGCTTCACCGTCCCGCTGCGAGCGTTCGTGGATGGTGGTGTAGGTGGTGGCGCAGGTGGAGGAGGTGTACGTCGACATCCACGAGGGCGAATTGGTGTACATTGACGCATATACCGGTCCGGGGACGGAGAGCGCGTTCTTCTGTGCTGTTTCTGGGGATTCATTGTCCGAGGGCGGGTGTTGAAGAACAACTTCTGGGATGGCGACTTCAGGCGCCGTACGGGCGTCATCTACTGCCGCCGCCGCCGCCGCCGCCGAGGAGGTGGATGATTCCGGAAAACAAGCGAGTTCGAGGGACGACTTCCTCAACCGCCGCGGAGCCGACGAATGCTGTTGAGGTTGGTCTTGGCGTCGTCGTTCTCTGCACCGTTTGCACAGCCTGCTCCTGTGTCTACACTTCGCGCAGGGGATCTCAGAGTCCGGCGAGCACGAGTTCTCGACCCCCGCCCCATCCTCCTCGCTCGTGTCCGCATCCTCCGCATCGGGGAAGATGTCCCAGTATACCGGGTCCATGTTCTATGAAGGCCGGATACGCTACCTCTTGTTCAAGTAGTAGCCCAGAAAAGCCCGAAAAACCAGCAGAGGGAAGAGAAATGGTGGACCGGTTGAAATGTATACATTCCCAGACAAACGGGAGGCGGGACAATCCAAACCATGTGCTGTCCTGGAATTTTTCCTCGTCACGTACGATGGCACAAAAAATCGAAAAACCTCCTAAGGTGAGACACGCATGCAAAGGTAGGTTGGGGTAAGAATGTGAATGGCCGCATAGGAACGCGACCCGTCTGACAATGCAGTCCGGTTCTGGTTCCCTCCCCTCCCCCTGATTATGCGGGGGATCGGATGGACCAGCCGTGGGAATGGCGCACACTAATGATCATACCAAGCAGCATGTGATTGGAGTCCGATGCCGCCGATGCGCGTTTTAAGGCGGTACGTATGTATGTGTACATCAAGGTGGCTGTCTCCTGAAAGGGTATCCCGCCGGGTTGCTCAGGTTGAAAAGTCCAGACTCTTCGGAGCGTAACTGGATTCGTTTGGTTATGCTTCGGGTGTAACTTTTTCTCGTATGCGGCGAGGTCAATGGTCGGTGGTGATACATGATCATGATGGTAATAGCCTTGACCCCCCC
>LFIW01002584.1:0-12234 GCA_001625285.1 Colletotrichum incanum | reverse complement strand
TACCCATCATCACCGGTTCTTGCATATTATTCAATGCATTTCTAGCATCCCTTTATCCAGACACAGTCGTCAATCCAACACCTAACCCCAATATGGCCTATTTGCATCTGTTTCATGTAGTGTAGCACATCTCGATGGATCTAGCCAACTGGCCACTTATACTTATCATCATCAATCAATACACAGTTATGCCGTTACTCGCTGGTAGCCACGCTGTCTATCTGACACTTATCATCATCAATCAATACACAGTTATGCCGTTACTCGCTGGTAGCCACGCTGTCTATCTGACAGTCTTCATAAACTAAGGTGATAAGTCTTAGACTCAATAAGTAATTCGCAGTGAAGGTAAGTGTTACGACCCGTAAACAAGGATAACAGCTGAACGACCCACTTCAACGTCGGGCGGCTGGAACAGGACATTTGTACTGCAGAACGACGGGAACAGCAGGGACTCGCTCAGGGAACGGAAGAACTATGGTATAGGTCACATGATGACAAGGAAATGAGCAAAGATGAGGAAGCCTAATGAGCGCTCAGTAGGTACCAAAATGAGTGCTCATGGTAAGAAAGGAACCTGCGCTCATGGACAATGGAACTGCTCAAACCAGAACCTGTATATAGTATGACCCTGAGCCTGGCTCATGGTCAGTGTAAGGGTCTAGGACAAGGTCGATGCCGTTGGTCTAGCCTACTACTACGAGTACAATAAATCTTCTTGAAGAACAGGAAACAGAACCGTATCCTCCCTATTTCCTGGGCATTGTTACAACCTTGCCATTGACCTTGTCGATATTCCTGGAACCTTCTAGCAAATGCGCCATTGGATTTGGTGGGTCCAATGAGTCGTGGCTGAGGGTCTTGCCGAAGGCCGAACACCGGTCCATAGACCGTGACAGTCAGACTTCATAGCTCTTCAGCAATCAACTTAGTATTCATCCTCAAGATACTCTCAGCTTACCTTCACTGCGAATTACTTGTTAAGCCTAAGACTGATCACCTTAGCCTCTGAAGATCGATCTAGTACAGCCTACCACCTACGACCCAGACCACGACCCCAGTGTACTGTTATTACGTCTCAATCCCCAGCTTCTGTTAGCAGACCCTACTGTCGGATAGCTGACCGTAACACTGAGGTCCTAGATTCAATTAAGGCTCGTGGCGATTAGGCCCAGTTGCCTCCTCGATACTGGTTAAGTAACGTTGGTTCTGTGTTCTGCGGTGGAGCTAGATACCCTAAAACGAGCAGAGTTTACAGATTCTCGTAAGAGTTGGTTCCGAGATGGTTCTCATTACCATACACTTGATCAACCAGGATAATCATCGGAAGATGCTATAAAGTTGTTCTGACTTATGCTTTTGATATTCAATTGAATTTGGCTTAGTCGAACTTGGGTTGATGTGTCTTTTAGCAGTTGTCGTTGGTGTGTTTTTGACTTAGAGAAATGCCGACTGGGATATTTGACTTAGCGATGAACTTATGACTTACCGAGGTCAAAGTCTTCAATTGCTTTCCAAACCTTTATCCTTAGATAACTTCTTACACAGAAGATCTTTACGGTTGGCGATTTGACCGTTGGAAAGAGCGAGTTGAGGCGATCAAACTGATGCAAAGTCCGACCGCAAAAGTCGATCGGTTGGCGAGATATAAAGGAATGAAGTTGTCGTATACAAAAGAAACAAATGAATGGAAGTGACTCAATTGAGATTGAGTCCCAAGATATCGTCCCCGGATTGGGACTTGTCGTTAGTTGTGGGCGATTTGGATAAACCCAGCATTCTGGCGAAGTCGCGTTGCTTCTCCGCTACCAGTGGTTTGGTGAGGCCATCAGCAGCCATTTGATGGGTCGGGACGTAGTCAATCTGAAAGTCTCCATTGCTGACGTTGTCAACAATTCAGCGATGCTTAATCTTGACGTGGCGCAGTTTAGGCGACCATTTGCCTGATAGACAATCGTTAAGGGCATTCATAGAATCTGTATAAACCTGGAGGGGCAATTGAACAGAGATATTCATCCCTTTAAAGAGATCTGCGATATGTAGCAAAACCTTCCCTCCAGGCATCAGATTCGTCCACTCAGCCTCATAGGTTGATGTGGCTACGAACGATTGCCAGTGCCGATTGCCAGGCAATTGGCGCTCCTCCACACATAACCACATAACCAGCTGTTAAGTTCCCAGATCTTTTGCAATCAGACCAACTGGCGTCGCAGTAAACTGACAATTTGAGGTTGTCAATGGAGTAACCAGGGCCACCAAGGCAGAGTGCCAATTGCTGTGAACCACAGAGATATCTCTGTACTGATCTCAGCAGCCTATCATGTTTTTCAGAAGCATGTTGTTGATCTCTGGCAGCCCTGCCTGTGGGCGTTGCGATATCCGGTTGCGTACCATTCGCAATCCACCACAACTTGCCCAGATCGCTTTGATATTCGTACATCTCAGCGGGTGATTTGCGTTGTTTTGTAATCTCTGGCAGCCGAGCATCGCCAAGGGAGCAGGGTACCTGGTTATATCCAGTGATGCCCTTCTCTATCAGCATATTGTTGATATGCTTGACCTGTGAGATCCAGAGTGGTTTCTTTTTGCGGTGGCGAATGATCTCAAACCCAAGAGACGGTTATGCTTGACCCAAATCTTTGAACTGGAAGAATTTGCATAAGTTAGCTTTGAAGTTGTTGACTTGCTCAATTTTAGGTGCAGCAATGAGCATATCGTCAATGTAAAGCAATACCATAACGCGATCCTCATTGACAAGAATACAGGGTTCCTTTGGGAGTGGATTGGACCCTGATTGTTTGAGGACAGCAACGATTTGCTTGTACCAGAGAAGAGGCGATTCTCGCAGTCCATAGGGAGCTCTCTTCAACCTGCAACGCCGGCCAGATCTATCGTCAAACCCATAGGGTCGGGCGACGAAGATATCTTGGTCTCCAACAAGGTCATTTCAGGAAGGCTGTGACTACGTCAACCTGGTGAAGTTCCAGATCTTCGAGTGCCACAATCAGCAGGAAGACTTTCAGCGCGATGAGATTGACAACCGCAGCACAAACTGTCTTGTTGTCTTTGTCCTGAAAGTTGCCACAGACAACCCATCTTGCTCTAATTCTGTCAAGTCTTCCACCTGCTGTAACCTTCTTGTCGTATACCCATTTGCCTGAGAGATATTTGAGGCTGTCTGGAAGCTCTTCAAGCTACTAGCATTCCATCCCTTCCAAGCTGTCAACCCGAGTCTTCATGGCATCAAAGATAGCTGACTTCAGAGGTCCTTCTTCCATTGCCTCTCATTTCCGGAAGGTTGTGGGCAAGTGAATCTCTGAGCCAAGGGCCTGTGGCAGATCAGACGCTGAGAAGGCGAAAGTGACTGGTTCTCAGTCTATTTCGTCTTCAACCAGGTCAATCTCTGTAGCCCCCATCTTGCCGAATTCTCTGTCAAACTTCTTCGCGTCATATGGCACTCGGGTTCTGAGTCACCGGGCTACTTGACTAGGTGAAGAACCAGTTGCTCTTGGTGATCTTGTGGGCAAAGAGCCTCTACCACTGCCCCTTGGTCTTCCCTTTGGTCTTCCTCGTATTGGGCGAGGTGTTTGGGGGAAAACAACAGGAGAGCTTTGCTGCTGCAGAGCAGCAGCTGGCAATTGTTGTCCCTGAGGAGTGGTAGGAGAACTCTACCTTGGAGGAGAAGCAGGAAAATATTGCTCCGGAGGAGAACCTTCTTCTGGGATTGTTTGTACCTGTACATTTATAGTGCTGGTATCTTGCACTGGTGTGCATGGTTCCAGATCTGGAGTTTGCAAAAAACCTCTTGCTGCTGACTTCTTCTTGAGGAGACTCATCTTCCCATTCTTGTTCGTCGTTACCTTCTGATTCCTGGACTTCTTCTAGGTATAAATTGCCTGTTTCTTCCTCTTGCTGTTTTTGTTCAGCAGGGCCAATGTGTGGCCGGTGGTGTCCACATAGCTGTATTTCAGCCTCGCGAGTTGCTGTTGGCAGTTTGTTGCCATATTCATAAGTCTCTGGCTGAACGTCTTCCCCTAGAGCTGTCATATCCCATGAATCTTCCAAGCTCGGCTCTGGGCCTCATCAGCGCTGCCGCAAGTCCAATCTGACTTGCCAAGTTAACCAAGTCAACTAGTCAAAGTGATGCCATCGCCATCCCTCAAGTAGTCAATCTCGCATCCCTCGATTGACTTGAAATACCTGATTGTTTCACTTCTGACCAATGAGAGGCCGTAGATCAGCTTGCGCCCTAGTTATTCGGTTATGCCCAGCCACTGAAACATGCCACTATTGCCAACCTCGCGATGACTACATATCTTGATGTGGTTTTTCGAACTGCCCTCAAAATACTAGTTTACAGCCAATCCCTTTGAAACTTTCAGAGGAGGTAGAAGGGATCACAGCGGTTCGAATGATATATAACTCATCCCGATTGCACACTTCTAGCGGGATTTGTTCATCATCTCACATCTTCTTCACCATTTTCAGCCATTTTTAATTTCACCGACTCCATACTCACGATGTCGACTGCTGCCACTGCTGCCAGCGCTTCTCACGCCAACGCGTATGAGATGTTAGGTACCCCGCGCCTCCGCATCTCGACGCAGATCGCGCAGGCTCTGCTTGTTACCCCACCTCTGAATTCCACGATCGACGACCTTCCTCACATCGTCGTAGGCAGTCGAGAGTTCGTTCTTGAGACGCAGTTATCGCGAAGGCGTGGCCGAGGGCGCTCTAGCTGGATTCGAGATCATGGCGAGTTCCTCGTCGAAGTTATTCAGAGCCGCGCCGGCGCGTCCTTTTGGAGCTGTCGACGATGCGACGCGAAGGGGTCTCCTCGTCTGTTTGGCGCTGCCGCCACCTCCGCTCCTCAAGAGCACTTACTTCGGTATGTATCTGTCAGCTTTCTTTCTATATAAGTCATATACTGACGAAGCTGAAGTAGCCATAAGGTCTGCAGGATCTCTGCTGTGTCAGATGAGGACTCTGACAGCAGTACTCTGCCCTCCTCGGCAGACACATCAGGCCTGCCTTCGTACAAACGACTTCGACCTAACAGTAATGTGCCGAGGGCCAAGATCACGACTCTGAGAGACCTCAGCGTTGCCTCCATCGTCTCTGCCGATCTCCCATTCGTCCACTTCGAGAACGCCTACGTGCAGCAGATGTTTCGGTACCATAACCCGGAGGTCGCTGGCGAGATCCCGTGGGGCCGGACGGCGATTCGGGACCGTCTCGATGACTTCTGCCGGCGTGGAGAGGCTCTCGTGAAGTCTGAGCTTCACTCTGCACTCTCAAAGATCCATCTATCATTCGATCTATGGTCATCACCAAATATTTACGCCTTTATGGCAGTCACTGGTCATTTCATCCATGCTGACGGCACAATACAGTCTCGTCTCTTAGCCTTCCCGCAGCATCACGGCAATCACAGCGGCCTCAGCCTCTCGGAGACCCTTATCGACGCCGTCGACCGTTATGAACTCCGGCCCCGCATCGGAGTAACGATCTCCGACAACGCTACGAACAACGACACCTGCCTCCGGGCCTTCTACCGGAGTATCTCGCCCGAGATGACGGATGCGGACGTCAAGGCCCGGCGAATGCGGTGCTACGGCCACATCCTCAACCTCGCCGCCCGGGCCTTCTTGTTTGGCGCTGACAAGGAGGTCCTAGAGGCTGAGTCGGACTTCTTCCGGCTCTGTGAGCGGTATGAGGACGATCTTGAGCTCTGGCGGAAGCTTGGCCCCGTGGGCCGGCTCCGGAATATCGTCAAGTTCGTCCGGGCATCTCCGCAACGGACGGAGCGGTACCGGAAGGCTGCGGCGGAGGTCGACGGAGACTCCGACTTCCGGATCTTCTCGGAGTCACGCCGGGAGGCACAGCTTATACTGAATAACGACACTCGATGGAATAGTACGTATCTTATGATCGAGAGGGCTGTGAAGAAGAAGACGGAGATTCAAGCCTTCCTATTAGCCAACAACGACGACGACGATGCCAGGCAGCACATCTCAGAGAAGGACCTACTCTCGAGTGAGGATTGGAAGGTTCTCGCTGAGATCGGGATGATCCTTGAGCCCTTCTACCTCCAGACGAAGCGGTGTAAGGGCTGGGGTATTAATGACGGGCATGGGCGACTCTGGGAGGTAACGTTGGGTATCGAGTACCTTCTCTCGCATCTCATCAACTGGAAGATCTACTACAACGCCAGTTTATCACCCAGTATAGATCACGACGATGAGGGTGACTCTCAGCAGTCGCAGCAATCTCAGAAGCGTGCCAGGCGGGCCCGGCGCCGTCATCATAACCTTCAAGCCCTGCCCGATCATGTACACCAGGACTGGGCATCGCCAGCCTCTCGATCTGCCTCGAGATTCGAGTCTCTCAACGAGGAGTGGCAGACCTTCTTACGTAGCAGCGTTGAGCAGGCGTGGCAGAAGCTCTTCGATTATTATGATCTTCTCGGAGACTCGCCACTGTTCTCTGGTGCGATCATCCTGCACCCGTCATATGGTATTTCATACCTAAGAGATATATGGGGGCAAGAACACCAGGAGGGATGGGTTGAGAAGGCTCTGAAGACCCTCACAGAGTACTTCGATCAGTGGTATCGTCAACCCGGCGAGATATATCCGTCTAGCTGGCAAGCCGGCATGCTTCCAGTTGATCCCGGCGCCGGGGACGGAGAAGATGTGCATTACCGGCAATGGGTTAACAGCTGGCGCCGCAAGACGCCGCCCCGGACGGATGAGCTTGATCTCTACCTCCGGCAGCCTCCGGAGACCACCTCCGATCCCGTTCGATGGTGGAGGGACCATTCGGAGACCTTCCCGGCGCTCTCGCGGCTTGCCCTCGACGTCTTCGCCGTGCCGGCGATGGCGGCAGACTGTGAGAGGGCTTTTAGTACTGCCAAGTTAACCCTCACTTCGCAGAGGCTCTCGATGGTGCCGGGTACTATAGAGACTCTCCAGCTAAGTAAGAACTGGATGAAGAGGGGGGTCTTGATGCCTTTGCAGAGCTTTACTCTGTTGCCGTCGTGATGTATATAACTTCACTTTTTCTTGATTAGTAAGGGTTTTGCACGTGTTTTTGTATGATGATTGACTTATTTTAATTGGCAATTCACCAAGTAGTCAAAGCCTCAAAAGAAAAGAGGCAATTTAGCAAGTTGGGGGGTCAAAATTGACTTGATTGGACTTGCGGCAGCGCTGGGCCTCATCTTCCGTCGTTTCATATACAGATGGCTATCTGGGTGATTATGGACGTAGGCTCGGCAGCCCCAGCGGCGGAGGTGACGTGTGTACGGTTCTCTTGTGGAGGGAGATGTGTTGAGCATTTGCTAGCTTCTCAGAAGGACTTATATTGCCCTTACTGTCAGCCAGCAGATTGCCAACTTCCATAGAAGTTTTAATTGACCAGGGCCCAAAGGATTTAGGACAGCCAGCTCCCATACATATTGCTCGTGCCTTTTGATAGAAGCCTTGTTCTTGAGCAAAAGGCTCCATCACCTTGAGAAGAGCTGTGTCATTGTCCATAACTGCCTCAAAGTGAACGATACCGTTGGTTGGTGCGACTTTCTTCAGAAACCAGCTTCGTAGCCATGGCTGCGTCTTTCTTTGGTTTGACTGCCTGGAACCATCTATAAGTTGAGAAGGCTTCTATGATACGAAGACCACAGGTGGCACCTACAAAGCCTTGTGGCGTTGGTTCCAGTAAATCAAACCAGAGCCATTGAAAGGCCCAGGTTGGTTGTTCTCGTCGTCTGTTGCCGGGTTGTTGTGTTATCTTTGCCATAAGGCAGATGTGACACTTGGATCCTATAGGAGGCACTATGAAAAGCTTCACATTGGTATCTCTTGCAGTGGCCATAGTTGCCTCTCTGGGTGGATGCCCCAGAAGAGCGTGAAAAGTTTGGTAATCCAGCCCAAGAGAGCCGAATTCATCACCCCAGTTTGAGGGATGGATCCGAAGCCAAGGGACTTGCATATCCCATTTGAAGTTGACAACGGTTTCAGATGTGTCTTTGTGAACCAGGGTATCATCCTGACCATTAAAATGGACGCCCATCTTCCGAAGAAGATCAGTACTGTTGATCTGTACTGTATTGCGAGGTTCATAGAGGGCACCATATATTCAGAAAGTGGTCTTTTTACCTCCTGGCTTGGTGACAATCATCTTGGCTGTGCCAATAGCCTGGCCGACTTGGTCCCTTCTGCCCACACAGTTCATAGTCAATCCTTGAGGGAGATCTCGAAGTTCCTCAAAGATGAAGAAGAAAAATGACGGTTGGGAAGCGCAACTAAGCCAATATGTCATGTCTACAGCCTCCATCAAGAGGACAGACTCCTTCGTGCTGGATACCGGCGCCAGCAGACATATCCTCAACGATCTCTCCATTGACTTCCTCAATAGCACCACACGTAAAGAAACTGTCAGTCTCTGTTCCTGTAGTCTGATCAGCAAAACTGCAGACAGAGAGTTCAGATCTCTTCATCGGTTGCTTCTCAACTCTCTGCACATAGTTGAATTCACATGGATCTCTGGCGAGAGATTGAGTGTCAAAGTATAGACCAGATGCTTCGAAGTCATCAACTGGGAGCTGTGGAAGGGTCCTCTTCGGAAAAAGCCTCAGATTATTGCTCAATACCCCATTCGACACCTGAGTTTCCAAAGACACTGTCTTGAGTACGGCATTCTAAGGCAAATACAGAAGCTAATGCCTGTGTAGTTGTTTGTGTAGTTGTGCGTGCTGCGTACTTATTATGCTTGAAAGAGCACTTGTCGCAGGGAACTGGGCATGGGGAAGCATTACTATGGTAGCAGAAACATGTCTTGCATCTGTGTAGGTTTCTCGGATGCTTGGAATTGCAGGAAGTGCAGGAATCCCACTGCTGAGTCTCTCTGTTGTTTGCAGGCTTGGAGGGCTGCGTTTGCTTCTTTGCTTCTTTGCAGCAAACTTCTTCTTCTTTGATGGAGCTCCAACGCCCTGAGAGGCTTGCTCATGTTGTTCCTTTTCGCTCAGACCTCTGAGTTCTCGCAAGAGGTCATCATAAGTTCGAAGTCCCATAACGAAGTCATTCTCCATGGAGTCAGCTTTGGCTTGGTCAAATCTTCTGAAACCCCAGATAAGTCTGTAGGCCAGAGCCGTAGTTGACAGGCCCATACCAGAGCCATTCAGTTTGTTGAAAGTTGAGTGAAGATCTTGTACGAAATCCTTGGTATTTCCGTAGTCAACTCTGGTCATCCTGTTCCAGTCATCATAGACCTTTCCTACCGCCAGCTTATTGAACTTCTGGGTGTATTCTTTGGTCTTGATGAAGATGCGGTAGGCTGAAGCCGTCACAGAAAGGCCATCATTGATCATTTCTTCCAAGAGTTCATATTGAATCTTCTCCATCAGCAACTGTCTGGCAAGCATGAAACCCGCAAGCATGGGGTCACCCAAGGAGTTTGGATTCTCAACTGCTGCAGCCTCGTCTTCCGTGAAAACCATGTCCCTATTATATCCACCTGGTATCCCTTCATCCGTCAGGTAGAAGAGCAATCCCATAACCTTGAAGGCGTTCTTGAGATTGATCTCCCACAGCTGAAAGCTCATGGCTTTGGTCAGCCTAGGGACAGCATTGTATGCCAGAGTCCCTGGATCCAGTCCCTTACTGACCACTTTCCATGCAGCCGCTTGGGCTACAAGGTCTGCAGCAGAAGAAGTAGGGGGAGGACCAGATTGGGACAATCCTCAACCAGCAGAGCTGGAAGAAGATGGAGTCGGATTGCCAGATGAGGACATATTGATTCGTTCGATCGATTCGACGGTTCGAGAGAGGCTCGAGGAGCAATTGCGAGCAATTGTCGGACAGTTGTTGAGCAGTTGTCACTATACGACTATAGCAATTGTTGAACAATTGCCAACTTGACCAGCCCAGGGGCTGAGGAGATTTTACAAGCAGGGGGGGACACGTGTCACGACGGTCGCGACCTCCACTTTCAAGCAAACTTCTAGCAGCTCAGTAATCCATCAATTGCCCTATATCAATTGCCAGACGGGGAGGTCAAAGTCCCAATAGCTACTTGGGAACAACCTCACTGTCTGGCAGATGGATTCGGGTATATAGAGGGCTCATCACCTGCGTGCAGTGGCTTGATTAATCTAGCTACGAGCGCTGGACGCGCCTGCCTACAAAGTGGTGTGGCCGACACCTTACGTAAAGGCGGGATCGGGGCCCGGGCCGGGCCGACTTCCGTCTCGCATAGGGAAACCAGGAAAGTTCAGAAGGCGGAAACGATCTATGTTTGCATGTCAAGCAACGGCTAGGCGATCGGACAACGGAGCAAGAATGTCCAAGCAACAGTGTATTGGACTTAAAAAGCGCCGTTGGTTAGCAGGAGAAAACTAGAACTCAAACGGGCTACCATCTCCCTGAGATCCACGATGGGAGAGCGGCGTCGCGAAGAGCGGAGAGGGCCGTTCACACAAGGGTGTGTCATTGGCGGCGTGCGCTTCTCTGAGTGGGTTAATGTCGGCTTTGCCTCCGGCCGACGGCCATCGCTTGGCCAGCTCTACAGCAGTGGCAAGAAGGGAGGGGGCGGCTCCTGTCACTTCGACCGTGCTTCCGTCTCCATCATGTTGAGTGCGCATATGGCCTCTGCCACGGCGGAGCTGGCCTGGCTGAGCGCACGGCTGGAGATCAAAGAACCGTGCCACCGGGATTCAAGTTCTGCGGTCGGACTCGGCGCGGCAGGTGTGTCGGGATTCGAGCCGCGTGAGAACGGTACGCTAATGACGTGGTATTCGCGGTACGGGGCGCAAGCATCGTGTACCGCCGCCTCACAGACCGCTGATAGCCGCTGTAGCATGGGCCGGACTACCATTGCCAGTACGATATTGACCTCGGCGGCGGAGGCAGTGAGCTGGAGGCCAGCCTCGTCCTCGACCTTGTTACCGAACTTGACCTCAAGTAGTTCCCTGTTAGACGTGAAGAGGGTAGCTATGCGGCAACGGTGGCGCAAGAAGAGGTTAAAAGAAAGAGCAATGTTCGTGATGAGGAGACCGACGAGTAGAGAATGAAGGGAGGCGGTGCCAGCCGTACGGATACAATCGTAGCATCGAGACATCGTTTCGGCCAACGCCGTGAGCGGCTGAAGCCTGGAGAGGAACTCGGAGGCTTGGTCGGGATCCAGCCCGTGGAAAGGGATGCACAGCGCGAGGTAGATAAATATGCAGACGTCCGCTGGTGCCAATCCGGATGTTGCCACGCCCGATGGGCCAGCATCCATGATCGCTTGGGATAACAAGAGGTGATGTTGGCATGTCGGTAGCGGAGCGACCAAGCGATCGGCGGCGGGTCTCTCCGGCGAGAGTGACGCGGCGACAGAGCGGCCGTCTAGCATCCACGGGCCCGGGACGGGCCCAGCACCCGGCGGCGAATGGGGCTGCACGACACAGGTATCGTCACCCTCTAATGTTGGGTCTGCAGTGACGGGCACTGTTGTGCCTAGCTCGGGGACAATGTTCGCCGGCTCAGCCACGGCGGGGAGTTTATCTGACTCCACCAAGGCGAGTTGTGTGCCTACGATCCGCGGTGCGTTATCTGAACATCGACTGGGTTGCTGGGTTCGCATACAGTGTGACGGCTGTCCCCGACACTTCTTTTTCCGCCGTCCTGCCATAATATTCGGTGTCAGCTGCCGGCCCTGGGGGCGGCTACAAAGATGAGCTCACTGACTGCAAGCTTCGCATGCCACATGCCGCTTGGGGGCTGAGGGACCGCGAGCGACCCGGCTGCGTTCTTTTCTTCCCAGCATTTGCGTAGCAGCCAGGCTGGAATATGTCGCCCGACATGGGGTAGACATGGTGCGGCCGCATCCGCAACTTCGACGAGGCCGGGTGTGGTCGCAGGAGGCTGTCGCAGGAGGTTGTGCACAAGAAGCAAGACTAGTAGTTCGCGGACGACTTTTGTTGTAGACAATGGCGATTCAGACCAAGCTACGTGTAGTTGCTGTCTCCTTTGGCGGCATGCTTTGACTGACAGCGAGAGATGCCATTAAAATAGACAAATGCAAATCCAGGACCTCCGAACCCCGAGAACAATCACAATACCCTGATGAGATTAGCGACGGGGACGGCGGTACAGTACTATGCAGTACGCTGTTAAGTTTCAAACATCTTTGATTATCCAGTTAAGTAAGTTCAGAACTACAGTCGCCAGCGTCTTCAAGCTGCCCATGCCGACC
>LFIW01002579.1:0-25534 GCA_001625285.1 Colletotrichum incanum | reverse complement strand
TTTCGAGTCCCCGGATACCACTGCGATGCGCAGGTGGAGCAAGCTGGGCCCCCCCCCCCCCCGCATCGCCATCCATGCCATCCCAACATCCATCCCATCGCCCCAGTCTTTAAACTTATCTTGATCGGCCGGTGTCGACCTCGTACCTCGGCTCACCTTCCACTATGGGCATATATATCAGAGACGTTGATGGCATGGGTGGCTTCGTCAACATGACATTCCGTGTTTCCTTTCCGGAGTCCTAGACCGACTCGGCCACGCTCAACCAACATATAGCACTCCAACCGAAGCCGGAACTGTGCCCGACACACCAAAAATGGCAAGCCGATCGCGCGATGTCATCGCGAAGCAGACCGGCGCCGACACCCGCCTGGCCCGGTCCGCCTCGACATCCCCACCGGTGCCCAACATCGCCGCCCTCGTCGCCCACGTCGAGGCGCACGGCTACGTCGTGATCCCCCACGCTTTCACCGCCGCCGAGGTGGACGAAGCCCACGCCGAGATCCTCCGTCTCGCGTCCTCGCCCACCACGGCCGGGCCCGCCGGAGGCTCCGGCGGCCGCAACGCGTTCGAGGGCCTCAGCACCCGCCGCATCTACGCGCTCCTCGACAAGTCGCCCGTATTCTACAAGTTCCCCCTGCACCCGGCCCTGCTTGCGCTGAACAGTCACTTCCTGGACCCCGGGTTCCTGCTGAACGCGTTCCACAGCGTGTACATACAGCCGGGGGAGGCGCCGCAGGCGTTGCATCACGATGACGGGTACGTCGGTGTCCCGAGACCCCATCGTCCTTTCGGAACGGTATGTGCCCCCCCTCCCCCTTTGGCGCATCGCTGAGCGCGGAGCTTGACAAAAAAGCCAGGGCGTCATGATCGCGCTCGAGGACTTTACTGCCACAAACGGCGCCACCGTCGTGATCCCCGCCTCCCACACCTGGGGCCCGGATACCGGCCACTCGCAGGTGCCCCGCCGCGAGGACACGATCCCCGTGGTCATGCCCAAGGGCAGCGCCGTCTTCTTCCTGGGGACCCTGTGGCACGGCGGCGGAGAGAACACGTCGGCCTGCGAGAGGAGAGCGCTCACGGTGCAGTATTGTCAGCCCTGGATACGGCCGCTTGAGAACCAGGTCCTCGCCGTCGAGTGGGAAAAGCTGAGCGGGATGCCGCGCCGGCTAGTGGATCTGCTGGGGTACGAGGTCGGGGCGCCGTTTGTCGGGTACGCTGATGGGGTTCACCCGTGGAAGGTTGTGCAGAGGCGATTGAGGGAGCGGGAGAGGGTAGGTTACCATCAGAAGTTGTAAACGAAAGTCGTAGTCAAGACTGAACTCTCATCCAAAAAGCATCCCAGTGACGTCGATCACCTGGGTGCATGTCATTCCAACTGGCTCATGAAAATCCGACCAAGTCTTGTATTGAGATGACCCTGAAAGGCCGTCGTCTTCCTCTGCCCCAACATAAAAACCGCCCTCTCCGCAAAATATATAAATATACACACATATATATTTACAAGAATAGTATTAACAGTCGCACCATGCGAAGATTAGATTTGTGTCGCATCTCATTGGATGCCGATAGTTGTCGCCGATATGACGTTGCATCCCTGGCGAGTGCGCCTTGTCTCATTCCTGCCTCGACGGCCATGCCAATGTCCCAAAGTGACCAAACCGCCAACCGATGCCGTCCCTTGGGACCCGGCTCTTTTTGTCTTCCCATATCCGATCGCGAGCCGAAACAATAAGAATAATAATAAATAGTGTAATGACCGAGAAAAACTCGGGCCATGTGGCGAAAAGAATTATAAAGTGTAAATGCTAGAGAATGTTGAGGGTATCATGGCGCTTGCTGCAAAATCAAAGAACTCAAAGCATGACTCGTAACCATCGGCGCCGGCTGCTGGACTGTCGTCCCGCCGAAGGACGCCGACAATGGCTTACAGAAAGTTGTAGGCCACAGCCAGCGCTAGTGTCGTCGTCGTGAGGACCCACGACGGCGCCGACAGCACCGCCATGCTTACGGCGGCCAGGAGCGTGTCATTGACGTACTCGGGCCCGCATATCGTGTTGACCTGCTTCGCGGCGTCCTCGTACGTTGAAGCGATGGCGAGTTTGCGGTTCGTGGTGAAAGTCTGGAAGATCTCCATGGTCTGCCGGAGACACGAACCGCAGGTGGGGTTCGCGCTGCCGGGGAGGGTCATGTTGAGCGGGAGGTAGTAGAAGTAGACGTTGGAGGGCGTGGTGAGGTTGGTGACGGCGTTGGCGAAGCAGTACATGGACGTGTCAGGATCGGTGAGGCAGGTGGCCTTGTATAGCATCTCATACGACTTCAAGCCGAGGTAGGTCTGCATGACGATGGGGTTCCCGCTCTGGTAGTCCGAGCCGCAGTTGGCGTCCAAGGTGAGATTGCCGGCCACGCCGTTGAGGAACTCGGTGCAGTATTCGACGTCGGTGCTGCAGGTGGCGTCGAGCACGCGTACGATACTCAAAAGCTGCTTTTCCGCCTCGAAGAAGGATCTCGAGCCCTGCGCGAGTTAGTCCACGTCGTACATCGCCCAGCACTTTCCACATACCTGAAGCAGCATGGAGAGCGGGTAGCATTTCTTGAAGTTCTGGTTGGTGAGAAGCGAGTTGATGAAGCGGGGGCAGGAGGCGCCGTCGTTGCTGGTAAAGTTGAAGGCGAGACTGGTGTCGAAGGGCGAAGGCAGCGGCGACGGAACGTCCACCGTGGCAGCAGGAACCGTCACAGAGACGGTCAGCGTCGTGGGCTGGACGGTTGACGTTCCGGTAGTGCTCGGCGTGAGCGTGATACCGTCCTCGTCTCGCTTCTTCAGCTCGTTGTACTCGGGCGGGACCATGGTCCAGCGGCCCTTGATCATGGTGGGCGTGAGGTCGTCCACAACGAGGGCGTCCATGGGAGGCTTCACTGCGGGAGCGGTAATTTGAGCCGGGAGCGGATCCAACGAGGGTGCCGAAGCCAGCGCCATGGAGGCGATGGCGAGGAAAAGGAAAAGCCAGAGTGACCGTGGCGGGCGGATGGATGGTGAAGGCATGGTGAAAGATGTGGATGCCATCATGATGAAGCTGCGATACGCAGATGTGAGAGACAAAACATAATCCTGTCTTCGGGTGGCCGACAAGTCGAGTACGATGGTCCTCGATAAGCACGGGTAGAGGCAGGCAGTTGTGTTGTTTTCTTGGAGAACCCCACGTTGATCGGCGTCGACTGTCTCTAGCCGGTGATC
Organism: Colletotrichum incanum; assembly: GCA_001625285.1. NCBI lineage: Eukaryota > Fungi > Ascomycota > Sordariomycetes > Glomerellales > Glomerellaceae > Colletotrichum > Colletotrichum incanum. Next base: position 22,299 of record LFIW01002579.1, on the reverse strand, counting down.
GACCAGATCACGCACGCGATGGTGGATAATAAAATGGCACCAAGGAAAAACAAGACCACCACTCCACTGACTGCGGGCGGGCTGCGAGGTTGCTGTCTACCAACGAAGGCGACGGATAAACGAATGGATTCGGCCAAGATGACCGGAGAGTCTGAAGGCTCGTCTCGAAGTCGGGGGGTTCGGGCGCGGTCAAGGTGATGCCTCGAAGGTCTTCTTATGAGTCGACGTGCTGAGATAAAAGCGTCGATTCAAGAGGCCGTACGAGTCTTTTTCACCACAGTCGAGTCGTCGATCGTCAAGCTCGGTCGAGTTTGGTGAGTAAACGAATCAAGCAAGCTGAGGCTCTTGGAGGGCGGCGGCGATCCCTGGGTCTGGCTGGGGTGAGGGAGGTGAAGAGGTTAAGAACGAGCGACAAGTGGACGAGCGGGTGAGATGAGATGAGATGGGAAGGGGGGAGAAGCTGGCAGCAATATCGGCTTGGCTTGGCTCGCCCGCGTGGTGGGAAGCGTGGTAGGCCAGGCAGGGGGACAGGGGTTCGGGAGGGAGGGGGGGGGGGGCAGCTTCGCACCTTAGGTTGGACCTGACTGGATGCCCTTGGGGGCCCGAAAACTAGGAACAAAACAGAAGGAACTGAACAGCAGGTCCCAAAGAGAGGGTAGCGTCGAGACCCGTCAGAGGACCGTCCGTGAACGGGCTTCTTCGGTGGAGCGCGAGCGATGCATGGACAGTGGCCGGGGTGAGTCGTATTTTCAACCGACAGGCGGACGCCGGAGGGCCTTCCTTGCTTGCCTTCCTTCCCTTCCATTGCGTTGCCTCTACGGATGGATACACTTGGACTGGTTCGTGGCAGGTGGTTCTGGGCCCAGGTCCAGCAATGGACCGGCCACCCTTGGCAGGGGACAGGGGTAAGGCGGCCGGGAGGGGGAAGGAGGAGATTTGGCGTCAAGCCAGCATGAGCCAATATTTGCACCTGCCGCCTCTCCGCCAACCCAACGGAGGCACCCCCCTTGGCCACCACCAGCGCCAGCACCTGCATTTGGTGCACGTTTGCATTGTTGGGTTTTCTCACCTCCCTCCCCATTTCACTTTGCACCTGCATCTCTGCGTCTGTACTCCACTTGTTGCTTGATGTACGTAGTGCGTGTTCATCCCGTGCAGACACATGGGAGTACGGTACGTACCTTGCGGAAGGGACGTGTTGCCCAGTCGAAGCTTGGAAACATTTGGGCCTTGGAAGCTTGACAGGGGCGCTGTCCCTGGGCGGCGGGTTGACGTCGTACCGTCTGTTTGGGGTCCGCTATGAAAAGCAACGCCCGAATATGAATGCCGGGAGACACATCCGACGTTGCACTCCCGAGGTGCTTGAGCAAGGGAACAGGAGAGCACGATAGATGCACTGCATATAGGCAGGCACACAGGTAGGCCGATGGCGTGAAGGGAGGGACGTAAACAACAACGTTATCATTGAGCAATTTCCAAGGCCGGCCAGCCTACCGCGGCTGCAACGCAACCACAATACAGAGTACAGACGCAGCGCGATGCATGGATGACCGGACGAGGCAGACGAGGTGGTCGTGAGCATTCGTGTGGGCGGCTGACTGAACATGCCAGCGGTCGGTCTAGAACTACTGTGTACACAGGCATTGCAGGGTTGCAACGAGGGATGAGCAGCCACGGCCGTTCATTGGCACCAGCTTGGAAATGGCCAGCACGCCAGGTTGGGATTATTGTCTCTGATGGGAGGCCGATTCCGTGGTACGCTAGAACCGCGACCCAAGAGTCTTGGGAAACAAATCCAAGACCCAACCGATGGCGGGCGGGAGATGGCCACCATGATATTCCGCATTGGGAGACCCCCGGTCGGTGCCGTCGTCGTCGTCGTCGTCGTGGGCCGTGTCCGGTGGTGGCCGGGCCATTATGGTCGTGCATTGCGTTCCAATGTCCGACTCACAGCTGCTGCGCCTAAAGTTGTGGGGGCGGATTCCGTTCGTTTGTCTTCAGGTGAGAGTCCACAACGTTGATCTCCTTGCCCACCTGGCACAACGGCCACCTGTCTCTGTCTTCAACAAACCTTGAAGCATCCGCGTTTCTATTTCCAGCCAGCATCGCACGCGGAGATCGACCACCGCACTTACTGCACCGGCATCGCATGAGCTGCGCGACCCCGTCAGCAATACTACAGCACTCACATCGCGCTCCGGGAAAGCGCAACGTACCCCTCGCGACGGGCGAATGACGGAACGTTGGTGGGCCCACAAGCTGGTGTAATCCAGATGAGTGTGCATGCACAGGACGAAGCCACCTGCGCGCGTGCATCTGCACATCCCGCAAATGTGCACCGCCCTCGAGAGGGATTTTGTGAAAATCATGGCAACAACAACTGATTGACTTGGAAAGTGCCAGATCGACCGGGCCAATCATGACTGGGTTCGATCGGGGGCGAAGTGTGGGCTCTTCAGATTGGCCCAAGTGCCCTACCCACCCCTACTTAACGGCTGCAGCGGTGGTCGCTCGCGAGAGACGGCAAGAGTCGTTCCTGACGTGACGGGAGACCGCCGTCTGTGTCCAGTGATCTTCCCGGTGCGAAAGTTGGCCGGTGCAGCTGGAGATGGGGGGCATTCCCAGCAAAAATTAGCGAACTCCGACTAGGCCATCCATGGTGCCGTGTGTCTGTTCCCTCGCGAGACCTTTAGTAAACAGTAAATTTCTCCTATTCACTCTGGTCCATGATTCAGTGTCCCCTATTCAACCTTTGTGGCGTGGTTTTCATCGATCCAGTCCGAGACTGGACGCCATTTCCCAAATTAACTCCCGTCGCCCGAGTCGTCATCGGCCAGCCCCTGTGTGGCCATGGCCTGAAGAAGCTATTTTTCGGCTCTGTCTAGGCTCAATGTGTCTCCCAATAAACGGCCGATGGGGGCCATCGCTTCCAAATTGGACAATGTCTCCCAAAGACAGCACCCCAATCGCGAGCCTCCAGCCATCCCTTCGCCGGCTGTCATATGGTTCTCCTCTATCAGCTTAATTACCCCCCAAAGGAAACTGGCTGCGAATGAGGCGTTGCCATCGCCATCAGTCAATTCCAAGGCCCGCGAGAGTGAGTGCCTGGACTAAGCCCGAGGTGAGAGGCATAATCCTGGCGAGCTGTCGGGCGTCTCATCGCGTCTAGCATTCGCAACCGCTCATTTCCTGCCGCGCCTTCCATGAAGGTTTCTAGCCGCCATCCAATTTACCCTGGACATCGCATTTGTACCTCAGTCGTGCAACGAAGAACCCTCCCCATACCCGCGCCAGTCCAGCATAAACTTCATCTGCTACCAAAAGTCAAATACATCAGAGGCAAATTGGTTGGACTTTCTTCTTGCTGCCACCGGATGCAGCGGCCCGACAGTCGACCTCTATCCATTCCAAACTCAATTGATTGCCGCTTCCGGCTTCTTGCAGGAGGGATGCTCCCTTCAGCCTTCGAGAAGTCTCGGCCGGAGCCCTCTCGACTGTCAACCATTGGTCGTGAGAAGTTTGCCAAATTCACCCAAAAGTGGTGCCATTCGACGGCGCGCCTCATTTCCCCGGTGCCCATACGCCGGTCAGCCCGGCAAGAGTGACATCTTACGCCTCTGCGTGTCTAACCATTACACGGCCCTGGAGGAGACGGCCTATCTTGGCATTGAATTGCGGTAATGTTGTAATGTTGGCTGTCTCTGGCTCGCATTTTCTCTTGGTTCTCAACGCGGTGAGTTAGTGCCGCGATGGTGCGAGTTCTATCGATTTGGCTTTCGCGGTGCCTCTCTTAGTCGACGGGTACCTGCGCCTCCTTGCATGCCGTCACATGGAAACCGCCTAAGCTCTCGCCGGTGTGGTAGGTAGTCTTGTGCAACGGCGCCACCGATCGCGCGCAACCGAGAAATGGATTTGTGCCACCGGCGGCCATTCTCGACCTGACTGGCCAACGGCTGAGCTAAGCCCCTATTCCAACCGACGGGCGTCGAGGAGTCCCACGGCTAATTTTTCCTTCCTTGGAACACCGAGGCCAACACGGTACGCACCTAGGCCTGGCTTACGTATGCATTAGTGTCTGGTAAAATCCTGACCAAAGTCGCGTCTCCGTGCCAATATTCCAGCATGGACGCCGGTCGTGACCGTTTGTCTGCTCGCTCGTCGAAGGCGGCCTACGTGTCTGAAAGAGCAAAGCGGCCTCTCGAGGCGACTTGTCGGCTGGCGCGCATCTGGAAGCCACTCATAACCGTCCACCAGCCCGCACAAGTGTTGCACGAACACGATATGATTTGACTGACCAATGCTGCTCGGCGACGGCCATCTTCGCCCGGCCTAGAAACAGACAGGGCTTCTGTAAAACGGTGCACAGCTTCGCTCAGACCAGTTTCACAGGCGACAGCATCCGGGGAGCGAGAATCTCGAAGCAAAATGCCACAGGCTCAGAACACGGAGTTGCCGAAACAATCGGTGGCTGAAAATCTCCGCCACATGCCCGGCGGCGGGCCGCAGACCTAGATCGAAGTGGCCACTTTTTACGGGTTCCCAATGTGCATACCGTCGTCAGTCTTCATTCCAGGGATCTCGAGACAGGTCTCACCACCACGCCCTGCTGCGACGCATGTCTCACGAGCTGGGGCAAGCGAGCCCAGCCGGTGGTGGTTACAAGACATCGCTAATGACGTACTTCTCATGTCAATTCAATCGCGGCCAAGCGAGCAAGGGCGAAAGAGCCCCCAGGCTCGACAGCTTGGCTTCGGCTGGCTGCGTGGAACACGACCGCCGAGAACCCTCATCGACCATAAAGCGCCTTTGCCTGGAACGAGGACTAACGTTTCAGGCAGAGCAGAGGAGTCACGAAAGCTCAAGGTCTTGTTTACCAACCTGTGAGGACGGAAAACCGAGCAAAGCCCTACCGACGTCTGTGTGAGGCGCCGGGATCTTACCCTTGCAGATCTCGGACGTGGCCCGGATGAGATGCAGGCAGCCCCGCTCGGCTCCGTGTCACCGCCTACGCGCCCGGCCCAAGCGGGTCGTCCAGACCGTGCCGCTTCAAGCCACTGGAAGGACCTTGGCTCTTGGACTTGGATACACGGATGCCTTGATGTTGCACTTGAGGGCATCCTGAGCCTTGGGTCTCGATTACTCATCGTGACTGATCTGAATACATCACCGGCAAAATCAAGTGGTCTTGAAGACTGAATTAATTCTAAATGAGTGGGTACGACGAACTCGTACCGATGGAGGGGAGTCCAAACTCATAACCCTTCCTGCCTATTAAACCAAAGGCTACGGCAACTCAACATCTCTCTCTATCTCTAAACCCCCTTTTGTAAAGTGGCCAGTCTAAGCCACGGATCTGCGCGCCTATCCCTCGTAATGGAAATAAAAAACGCCCAACAATGCAAAATAGACATGGATCAGTGGAACGATCCGGATATCTCTGGAGACAGCATAACAGAACCTCCGCATACAGATGCAGTTCACAGCAAATCAAACATCTCTCCTCATATGGGCTCAGCCGCTCTTCTCTAGTGACTGCAGGTTGACCAGCTCGGCGTAGCGGCCGTTCTTCTTCATCAACTCGGCATGCGTGCCCTGCTCGACGATGCGTCCCTGGTCAAACACATAGATAATGTCGGCCTTCTGGATGGTGCTGAGACGATGCGCGACAGCGATGGTAGTGCGGCCCTTGGCGGCCTTGTCGAGGGCCGCCTGGACCACGTGCTCCGACTCGGAGTCCAGGGCTGACGTGGCCTCGTCCAGCAGCAAGATCTTGGGGTCGCGGATGAGGGCGCGGGCGATGGCAATACGCTGCTTCTGTCCACCAGAGAGCAGGGCGCCCTTGCTACCCACAACCGTGTTGAAGCCCTCAGGCATCGAGACGATAAAGTCGTAGATATTGGCTTCGCGGCAGGCAAACTCAATAGCCTCGTCCGTGACCTCGCTGTTGGCGCCGAGGATGATGTTCTCCCGGATGGTGCCCTGGTAGAGCGTGGGCTCCTGGCTTACGAGCGCGATGAAGGAACGGTACTCGTTAACGTTGAGCGTGCTGATCTCCTTGCCGTCGACAAAGATGGCGCCGGAGAGGGGGTCGTAGAAGCGCTCGAGAAGAGCAATGGTCGTGGACTTGCCGCAGCCAGAAGCGCCGACAAGGGCGACGTACTGTCCCGGGCGGATGACGAGGTTCAGCCCGCGGAGGACGGGCTGGTCGGGTCTGGTCGGGTACCGGAAGTGGACATCGCGGAACTCGAGGGTGCCGTCGACGGCGTCGAGCCTCGCTCCCTGCTCGGACCAGGTGTCGATGGTCGGCTTGCGGTCGAACAGCACCTTGAGCTCGTGGGCGGCCTGGTGAGCCTTGCCCATGTCCGGGGCGAAAGAGAAGATGGATCCGGCGGACTGGGCACCAAAGATGACAGCCGAGAAGCAGACGAAGAACTGGAACATGTTGTACTCGCCGTTGGCGATGAGCGTACCGCCGTACCAGAACCCAAGAGCAAAAGCCAGGAACATGAAAGACTGGGACGCGGCGAACAGCAAGCTGGACTTGAGAATGGAGATCAGACTCGAACGCTGCTGGATGGCCAGAGAGTGCTGGTACTGGCGTATGACGTCGTCCTCGCGCGTGAGCGAGGCGACAGTGCGGATCGCGGAGATGGCCTCGGATGCGTAACTCGCAGAGTTGGAGTAGGCCGTCTTGGAGCGACGCTGGAAGTGCGCGAGCATCCAGAAACGGAAGAAACCGCAGCCGATGAGGATCGGGATGGTCGCAGTGCAGACGAGCGCGAGCTTCCAGCCGATGGCGATGGCGAGAGCCAGGGCCGCAATCAAGGTCGTCGACACCATGAGCAGGGTGCCAAGGGTGACACCGCTAAGTCCAGCCAAATGAGTGGTCTCGGTGGACAGGAACGAGGTGAGCGCTCCAGCCGTGTTCTCATCCTTGTCGAAGAAGGCAACGTCCTGGCGCAGCATGGTGCGGAAGGCCTGGTCGCGAACGCGATGGATGAGCCTCTCGGAGCACTTGGCGAAGACGACCCCCTGGACGACAAAGGCAATGAACTGCACGACGGCAAGCATGAGGTACATGGCGCTCCAGAAGTCGGAGTCCTTCTTCATCTGGTGACGGAGGGCTTCAGGGGCATTGTCCAGGGGGATCGACAGTGTCGTGATCTGCTTGGCGAAGAAGACAGCCTGTGTCGGGTTGCCGCCACCGCAGATGATGGAGAAGAAAAGACCGATCAGCATGAGCTTCCATTCTTTCTTGTTGAACGAGGCAATGAGCTTGATCAGCGTCCACAGACTGTACTTGGCCTCGCCCTCTTCCGTCCGGTTCTGGAGGGCGATGCTCGACAGCGACTTGGAGGTGGTCGTGCGCTGCATCTTGGCCGCCATGTCGTCTTCGGGGTCGGCGACATAGCCCTTTTCGGAGACGCGAGATTTCTTACGGATGAGCTCGTCGTCCTCAGCGTCGATGGCATCCTCCTCCTCGGGGTCCAATTCGTTGACGCGGGCGATATTCTGGGCGGTGACGAGGTTATAGTAGGCGCCGTTCTTCGCGAGGAGCTCGTTGTGGGTGCCCTGCTCAACGATGCGGCCGTTGGACATGACCACAATGTTGTGGGCGTCCTTGATGGTTGAAAGGCGGTGGGCAATGGTGATGGTGGTGCGACCCTCGGCGGCGACTTCGAGTGCGGCTTGCACGACTCCCTCAGACTTGGTGTCAAGCGCGGAAGTGGCTTCATCGAGAAGGAGAACTGAAAAATTAGCCGGGATTCGTCGTCTTTGGGCTGGACGGACTTACTCTTGGGATCGGACACGACGGCCCTGGCGATAGCGATACGCTGCTTCTGGCCACCGGAGAGAAGGAAACCACGCTCGCCGACATTCGTCATGTAGCCCTCGGGAAGACCGCTGATAAAGTCGTGGGCATTGGCCATCCTCGCAGCATTCTCGATCAACTTCTTCTGCTCCTCCTCGGTGGCGTTCTCGTGCTGGGTGCCGATGAGGCCGTACCTGATGTTTTGGTAAATGGTGGTTGCGAAGAGCGTGGGCTCCTGGCTGACGAGGGCCATCTGCTGACGAAGCCAACGCAGGTTCAGGGTGCTGATGTCGTGACCGTCCAAGTACACGGATCCGCGGACGGGATCGTAGAAGCGCTCGACGAGACCAACAATCGTACTCTTGCCAGAACCAGACGCACCGACCAAGGCCGTAGTCTTGCCGGCGGGAATGGTCAGGCTCACGTCCTCCATGACAGTGACCTCGGGGCGGGACGGGTAGATGTGCTTGATGTTCTCGAGACGGATCGCGCCCTCGACCTTGTCGAGCTTGATACCGTCCTCGGTGGACGGGTCCAGGGGAGAAACACGGTCGATAGTGTTGTAGATCTTGGCGGCCGCGGCGATGGCGGTCGTGAAGGCCTGCACGTTGGGAGCAACGTTTCCGAGGTTGAAAGCACCGATCATGATGGACATCATGATGATGAGAATGTCGGACAGGGGAATGTTGTCCTCGAGGAGGAACTTGCTTCCCTGCCAGAAAGCGAGGCCGTAGTTCAGATACAGGATGGTCATCATGAGGGCAACCATGACGCCGATGGCCGACTTGACTTTGTAGCCGTACAGCTCGGCCTTGGTCAGATGCACGTCGTACTGCTTGGCCAGGCGGTCCTGGGTGCCGAAAGCGATGGCATTGCGAATGGAGCTGATGACCTCATCGGCGAGACTGCCTCCGTGAGCGTACGACTCGATGGACTGTTTACTGTACTTGACGATGAAGGTCGAGCCGCCGCCCATGCTCAGGAGCAGCGCGACAACGGTGGACAGCAAGATGAGGGTGAGCTTCCAGTAGTGGACGAAGCCAATGACGAAGGCCGAGATGAAGGTCGCGAGGGCAGCGAGCGTGAGGCCGACCTTTTCGGAAATACCGTCTTGGATCAGGTTGGTGTCGGCCGTGATCCGGGTCGTCACCTCGCCGGCGCCCAGCTTGTCAAAAAAGCCAATGTTCTGGCGCATGCAACTCTGAAGGTAGTGCTCGCGAATCTTTGCGCTAATATGTTCTCCCGTGTCTGTTTTGGTGGGGTTAGATTAAGCTCAAGCGCGCATGATCCCGCCAAGGCGCAAACTTACAAATGAAGCCGACGGTGCTCAGGTACTGACACACGAAGACGCCGATTGCAAGATAGACAAAGTACAAAACCAGGCTGGCCATCTCATTGTTGAAGTCCTGTTTGGAGATAACTCCATTAAAAAAGTTCTGGAAAGTGCCTTGCAGGTTGCCGAAGATGACAGTCATGAGCGGCAGGGCGGCGCCGACGACGATGGACGTGAAAGCGGCGACGGCGAGGATGATGAGGTCGTTGGTAGAGGAGTAGCGGTACAGGGTCGCCATGCCCGCCTTGACCTCGGGGGTGAAGACCTGGCGCTTGAGGATGGCGGCCTCGTCCTCGGGGAGGTGCTCGTAGGGGTCGTCGCTTGGGTCTTTGGGTGCGATGGCCTTGGAATCAGCCTTTTCGAGGTTGCTGATCTCGGCATTCCGGCTCTTGGGCTGGCTCGAAGCGTCCACCTCGGTCGAGTCGCCGTGCGACGATGCCCTATCCGAGTGGCCATTCCCAGACTTCTCAGCCACCTCCGCCGAATTTTGGGTAGCCCCGGCGGGCTTCTCGTTTTCGAGCGTCATATTGGTGGTCTCCTAACAGAGCTGCGCAGAGTGAGGGGGGCTAAAGAGGCGAGCTTGTTGCGCAGATATGCGCAGCGCGCAAGCTGGGTGAGATGTCGAGTTCTCCAAGCGCAAGCGACTCGGTAGCTAGGATGCGGGATGTCGTCGCCGATGGTTGAGGTTGGGATGCCGAGCTCGAAAGTGGCACTTTTATCGCATGGGATGTTGCTGCTCAGACGGGGTTTCTCAAGCTGCCAAGTGCAGGAGAGGGCAATGGAAAAGAAGAGCAGAGAAGAGAGAAAGTCGACGATGGCGAAAGCCAAGAAATCTTTGGCAACCGATCGGAGGAAGATCGTCCACGGGTGCAAACGAAAGAAATGATCGGGGTAGGCAAAAAGGTGGGAAACAACAAAAGCGTAGCGGTAATCGCTATCGGCTGGCGTACCTCCCTCGAGACTTTTAATAAAACGAGGACGGATCGAGAAGAAGAGGCGTTCCCACTCGGGTTGCAGGCCAGGATAGGGATTAGTGCTATTCGTCGTTGCGAGAGTAGGATGGGGGAGAAAAAAGTCCCTAAGACCTTGACCACGAACGGACTGGGGTGGGCACTTTTGATATAGATGGGCCTAGGACCCGGACCTGGGGCGAACCGGGGGGCGGATAAAGCGAGCATTGGAAACGAGACGACGACTAGGAACTGGAGCAGGAGAGAGATGGCGGTGGATAGCCATCCGGGACAACAAGCCAACGGAATGCGCCCACTCGTTGTGAGTCCTGACCTCGCTCTTCTCAACTTCCCGAACAGTGGCTAGCCCGGTTCCTACTTGGCCTCTCTGCCCGACCCGCGCCGCAGACGTACGCATCGCGACTCGAAAAGACGCATCAAAGTAGAGTGGCCCGTACCTTTGTCATCCTCCATCGTATGGGCGTCGATCATTGGGGCTCTCAGTCGTAGTACAGCTTCTCGTGGTAGGGCACGCGGCGGACAGTCATCCGGGGATGACGTGCAAGCAGCGGTACAACCTCCCCATGATACTGTACTCGTAAAGCGACTACAAAACTCGCAAAACCTCAAGGTGCGAGGTGCGAGCTTGCGGGACTTTGGTCGGAGACGCGACCAACGACGCACTGATGATGATTGATGATTGCAGCTTACGCCAGGGTGGTTTGCTGCTGTACATGCTCCGTATTGTGTGATAAGACATGGCAGCAAACGCCTGCAGGGCCGGGGTTCGCCAGCGACGGCTAACCGGGATTCAGCGGAATGGCAGGCCGCGCCACGTTGTCGCTGGTTGCCGCCGCGCTCTCTTTATTTCCTGTATTGGCATTTTTGTGCCCGCGTCCGATTCTGGGGAAGGAAAGCTCTGCGACGCGCGGGTACCCTGTACCTGTGTACTTCGGCGACCTGGCTAATGCGTGCGTACACAGCGCACATAAGCTGGCGTTCTCCGCGTCTTCAATCACAACTGGCGTTGTGTGGTGGGGCCAGTTCTTTCTCGTAGCCGAAGTTGACTGCGATCCATCAATCGTGTTATCTCGCTTGCTCGAGCGCTGTACATACATGCGACGACGAAACTCGGACGTAGCTGGTCAGCCTTTTCCTTCTTGTTGGGACGATGGCAAACTCAAAGCTTGCACCATGGCTCGAGTGTTTCCCCTATTTCGTCTTGTCATTGTCAAGCCGGCAACCGATACCTAGAGCACAGCATGCACCAGTCTCGGAGAAACCATACCCAGGCTCCCTTCTGCACGTCATGCTCGGGTCATCCGATAGCCAGCCTGACGCGGTGCTTGAATCAGACACGAATAGTCCCCGTACCAGTCTTTGCCTTTTCTGTCTCGCCGACCGTAAGGGAGGGTCCCATCATCCCAAAGGTCCCAGGTCGGATCCGTCCCCGGGTCGAGTCAGCCGGTGGCTGTTGGACACTAGCGCCGCCGTGCCTCGCTTAATTACGCTCACCAGCGTCCTTTGACCCTCCCTCGGGGTTCACCAGCAGCCCGAATTCCGATCCATTCATTTCCTTACCAAAGTCCCAGGGTGTTGGTTTCGAGAACATTTCAGCGGGTTCCAGGGGAGAGGGGCTATCGCCAGAGAGATTCGACAGCAAGCATGATCCGCTGAGCAGCTTTCTTACAACGACACGATTACCCCGCCGCGTCTGCCTGACAATAAGATTGGACGATGGTCCCCTTGACCGGCTTCGCGCAGTGCAATGCTCGGCAAGGTCTGGCGTACCGGAGCCCTGCCCTGCTTATGTCCGGGCTACTCAGCCCCGGCGATAACATATCGGGACCCGATCCTGAGAGCAAGATTTGCCGGGCGGGTAAAACTCGACGTTGGGTCCTGACGCGGGTGTTTCGCACCGGGTTACTCGTTTTCGGCGAACGACTGATTACGACGCCTCCCTAAGGATGCTCTTAGTGGATCGCGATACCGGTACATGCAAGTGCTTACTATCCAAGAGGTAAAGATTTCATTCAGACTGTAGCATTTCGTAGTGGTGGGCAGGAACAACCTCCAGCCAATGCCTTGCGCTCAGCTTCCGTGGATGAGACGATCTGGACTCGTCCGAAAGGCACTGGCGCTGGGAAGCGGTGTACTGTTGTTCCAGCAGCCAAGACAGAAATACAGTGTACTACGTACGTCGTCTCAAGACTCAAACAGCAGTTGGTATGGTTGAATCGCTTCAACTAGGTCTCCCTCAGCGCCCAAAGCAGGGATAAGCCTTGGGCGACTTGGGTGCTGTCATCGATGGAAGTCTCTCGCAGTGTAGAGGCAAAGCGGGTTGATGGTATAGGCGGCTCGGATGTGGCGTTCTGGAAAATCCGAGCAGCCAAGCCTCCTGCGCGGTCAGACGCCAGGCCGACGGTTCCCTGTCAGTCCCAGCGTGGCGTGCATGCTTCGTGTAGACATGATAGGGGTATGCAAGACCCTGTGGTGCAGGTATAACACAAACACTTTGAACCGTGAGTGTCGACTTCGGTGGCGGAGCCCGTCGTCTGACCTACCCGGAACCCAATCGCAACTGCTCGCATTCTCTTAGCAGATACGAATCATCCCTTGGCCTACCCCATCTCGATCTCAAGCGGTCAGCAAACTCGGTCTCCCGGGACACCACGAGATGCCGTAAACCGTTAAAAAAACAAAATAAAAATAAGAACAAACAAAATAAAAATAAAAAGGATATCCGCATCCTCGACGAGAGGGCCGTTCCCCAATCGCTACCCAATGTCTGGGGCGAATCAGTGGGCGACAACAGTAATAAAATGGCTAACACAGTACGTACCATGGCCCCCAGGTAATGAGGTGCAGCGTTGCCAGCTGAGCCTCCAAGGACTGCCGTTACAAGCTCACCATTTGACTTCGCTGGCGTTGTCGATCATCCGTAGATAGTCCTTCTGCTGCAACACCCGGATGACGACCGGTAGGTAGCCTTCAAGAGGGAGGCAGTCCTGCTTGGTCATGCGGTTGGTACGCCCATTGCCGTCGGGAAACGGATGAACGTAGACGAAGTCAGCCGTCATCTGACAGGCCAGAACCAGCGGGTGGAGCGTCTCTTCGCGATGCTACGTGTCGCGCCACTCGAAGAATGTCTTGACGCAGGTGCTGACTACCTGTGGGTAGGGAAAGATTCGCAGACGGTTGTTGCACACCGATATGAGTAGGTTAAGGTACTCTGCAAGCGGGACGTGTGGTCCCCATACCAGCTTGCCGGCCTTGGAATACTTGGTCTGGTCGTTCCCTCTCCATGTGGTCATAGGCCACCTCGGAATTTGTGTTTCTGACAAACGCGACATCGAGGACTCGTACCTCGTTATCGTGAAACCCCGCGGTGCAGACCTTGGCTGCCGCGTTCTCGGGTATCCATTGCGACGCGATATTGTGGTTCTTCAGCTTGCTTACTGCGGAGCCGTCGGGAGTCTTGCCCTCTGTCTCGGATCCGAAGATTCTGACAGGCTCGCTGCTGGACGTCGAAGCCAGGTCACGCGTCTGGAAAAGCCATTTTATAATGACTTGAGCATGCGGTCCGTGTCTCCGATTGTCAAAGAGTGTTCTCAATCATGGCGGACCGTTGCACGTACTCGGAAATCTTGGTTTTGCCCAATTCTGCCGTCGGAAGTTTCGCTTTCAGGGCGTCGATGTCGTCCATCCAAGGCTTGTGCCCCTGCCCGAGCCCTACGTATCCCTTTCCGCATCTATTGCTGGGTCGACAGTATTCTTCTCATATTCGATTGTTGCACTCAGGGTACCCTCTCTACCGCCGCGAGGCCAGGTCGTAGATTTTGATGAGCAAGACCCAGCGTGCCTGATGCTGCTTGCGCAAGACCACCTTGCCAGACATCTTGGCTCAAGTCATCTCCATTCCGAAAGATCGATGCCCTATCTACTGACGACAGAGTTGAAGAGAAGCCTGGGCAGCTTGAATGAAGTGTTCGACACCTGAAGGCTGCGAGGCCGTGCATCGACTTGGAACCAATATCCCGGGGAATCAACCAGTGGTAGACAAGGCGCCGTCTCGCTGCCGACATCCACAGTTCCAAATGCCATCGGGAGCTTGTATCACCAGTCAGATTTGGTCCACCGTGAGTTACACGAGCCAAAGGATGCGTTTGCAGAGTCCCGATTAGGCAGGAGGGCTCAGTGCACGGTCTCCCTGCATGCAGCTGCAGTGCATAAAGCAGAGAAATGACTGATGAAAGAAAAGGCCTGCGTTATCTGATCTGTACCGAAGGCAAAATCTTGCAACAGCTATCCACCCCTCATCGAAGGCTGAAATGGTTGTTGCTAATATTGCACCTTGTCGTGGTTGACGTGTCTGCACCCACACGGAGGGGAGGGAACGACAGAAGATAGGTTGAACCGTTGCGATTCATGCGAGAACGAACCGAAAGCGAGTTGATGTCAGTCTACATCAATTTCACGACGTGCCGACTTGTGGGGATTATGGGGCGCAATCAGGTCGGTCTCCAAGAGCAGATTCTATCAACTCTAGCCCTCAATCGTCCTTGTCATTGAAAGCAGGTTGAAGGAGGTGCCGATTCCAAACTTCAGGCCTTACCTGATAGACTTCGTATCGACAGACTCATTGCTGACGCTCATGTAGGAAGCAGAAATGACCCAATTTCTTTAGTGCAAGTGTCAGAGACGTCCGAGGCGTACCTTGTTGCTTCAATGACCGCTTAGACCAACTACGGTAGTAAGGACAAAACCCGAATTCAGACATACATTTGGCAGCTGTCATGCAAGCTTCGGGCGTTGAAGGTCGTGCAGAGGATGATAGACCCGGGACGTCGCTGTTGTTTGAGAAATATTGACCTTGCCCCTGCCTCGGTAAGAATGGAACACTCCTGCCAAAACCCCGGGGGCAGCGATACAAGCCTTGCCTGGAAAGAGACAAGCGTGGTTAATCACAGACAAAGCGTACCCGCCTTGGCACTCGCAACATGGACACCTGCCAAGCCTTCCTTGCCTTCGAGATGGAAGCTTCGACGGCGGTCGTGCTTAGATAAGCCAAGCTGGGGAGCGCCACAGAGAACAGGTGGCCCGTTTCCACTCGCCACGCTGCGCCACTCCTTCACCAAGAACCAATCCCGCATCGCCAGCACGACTCCAGCCTCCCCCCTACTCGATACGTATAACACATTTGATCAGGCAACCAAGAAACATCATATCTGTCCTCTGATCTTTCTGTCTTATTTTCAAGACAGACGTTACATCTACCTCGACATAGAATCTTTCTTGTTGCCTCTAAAACACGGCGCCAGGCTTGAAACCTCTATTCCCATGCTCTGACACGGAACGCTTTCCTTTAAGTCTCCAGTCAAGCCCGGTCTTACGGGACTCATCGAAATCCCGAACGCGACACAGCGTCGCATGAGGAGTTACACACCGGGAAAACAACAAGTTCCGGCGCCATGCATATTCCACTCACCTTGGGCCTGGGCCTTGTCCCCTTCCTGCCGGGCCTGGCATCAGCCGCAAAGGCGCCCAAGAACGCAATCCTCCTCTCGGACGTCCAATCCCTGACCCTCCGCGGCAAGGGTGCAAAGACAACCCACCGCCGCGTGGCCGCGGCGCCGCAGCTGAAATGCGTCTCCTCCAAGGCCATCTGCGATTTGCACGAAATCGACGTCATGCGGTGCACCAACCAAGGCGCCGGTTATTCCTCCGAGGACATCCAGTGGTCCTGTGTTGCCTCGCTGCCCGAGGAGCTCAAGCTTGGGTCGACGGACGTCATCTGTGAAGGCTACGCCAACTCTGACGACCCGTACATCCTCCGCGGAAGCTGCGGCGTTGAGTATCGACTCGCTCTGACCGAGAAGGGCGAGCGGCGCTACCCGAACCTTGGCAAGGGTCACGACCGCGGGAGCAGGGGGGAGGGCGAGTCAGATTGGGGCGCGTATCTCTTTGGAGTTCTCTTCTTTGCCGTTCTAGCTTGGATCTTGTACTCAGCGTGTGTGGCTGGTGCGCAAAATCGCAGGCCTGGCGGGAATGGGCGCCGCCGTGGAGGAGGCGGCGGCGGTGGTGGTCCCGGAGGAGGTGGCGGAGGCGGATGGGATCCCGGCTTCGGCCAGGACGACGACCCTCCCCCGCCGTACCCGGGCACGAAACCTTCCAACCAAGGCGGACAGCAAGGATGGCGCCCCGGGTTCTGGACCGGCGCAGGAGCTGGCGGCGCCGCAGGGTACGGAGCCGGCTACTACCACGGCAGAAACAGCGCGAGGAATCAGCAAGGGTACGGTACAGGTGGCTGGGGCAACGACAGCAGCTCGAGCTCATGGGGAGCCGGTCCGTCGAGGTCGACCAGTTCATCGTCAAGCTCGGCGCGTCACGAAAGTACCGGTTTCGGATCCACCAACAGGAGATAGGGGGGCATTTGTCTTGAAGTAGGCATAGAGTAATCTGAACGTATTGAGCCAGCTCGACTGTAGGTCTATCCTGTACTCCGCGCTCTCGTACACCGCTCTCACCGGCCTCCTCCAGCTATTGTGTGGCCAGCCCCCTTTATCGGGTGGCATGACATTATGTACATTCCCGAGGTCCAGGCCGTCTTCCATACGCGTAAAAGTACAACAATCCATCATTTCCAATTGCGAGCGTCTTCTGGGCAAAACCCCCAAGGTATCATACCATGAAATCCCCTGCTGCGAAAGCAAACTCCAAACTGCGCAAACATCTGTGATGCATATCAAAACAGCGTTTCTTCGTGACCCTTCAAACGAGCCAAATAATTTAAGCCAAGCAAAACCTCATGACAGAGGCTAGTGGTGAACGGACATAACGTCCAACCGGTCGAACGCCCTGGAGCAATTGGGACACTTGCGCATGCGGTTGCTGATGCGGTCGTCCACGCATTGGTGGCAAAACAGGTGACCGCACGTCTTCAGGGCCGTATCCTTGAAGTTGTTGCGGCATACCGTGCAAAGTGCAAAGGTCTGGGGTTGTTGTTAGCCATCTACTCGACCGGTGCGGGGCACCTCGACTTACTCTGAGCATTTCCTCTTCTTCCGATGAATTGCTCAACGCCTTGCGCTTCCACTCATCCTTGTCCTTCTGCACCATGTCTGCGCGCACCTTGAGACGCTCGACCTCGGCCTCCTGGGTAGTGGTGCGTTCTCGTGCCGCTGCGACGGCTGCATCGCGTGACTTGACAAGGTTCGTCAGCTCGCCGATCTGGTTCTTGTACGAGTCGACTCGGCGCGCCGCGTCGGAGCTGGTCGACTCCATCTTCTTGTGTTCCGCGGCCATGGCAGCGTTGGCCTGTTTCAGATCCGACAGCTGCTTCTCGAGGTTGCTGATCAGAACTCGGTTCTGGGCCTCGACCTCCTTGAGCTGAGTTACTATCTCGGAGCTCTTGCGATTCTGGCTCCGGAGCACGCTGAGCTCGCGGTCTCTCATGTCTGCGTCCTTCTTCACTGCAAAGTACTTTTGGTCGACCTTTTGCTTTTCGGCGAGAGCGGCCGAAGCGCGGTCCTCAAGCACCGTGTACTCCATAACCTTCTTTTGCGCTAGGCCCATCGATCGCTTGTATGCTTGCTGCAGGGCGGGCAGCTCTTTGTTGATGGACTGAAAATCTTGCTGAAGTTTCTTGTACTTTGAGAGGAGCTCGTCCGCGGGCATGCTCTCCAATTCGGGGTCCGGGTCGGGCATTTGCTGATCCTCGACGGGCTTCAGCCGCTGCAACTCCAGTTCCAAGGAAGCAATTCGGTCCTCCTGAGCGCCTGTAAGCTCCTTAAGGTGCTGCAGCGCCTGCTTCTCCTCCTTCTCCCGCGTTTCCAGCATGTTGGCCTTGGCATACCACTCGTCCCGGGCCGCGCGGATCCTAGTCAGATCGGCGTCGCGCTCCTCGACCTGACGCTCCAGATCCGAAGTAATCATCTGCGCCTCGTCGTTGAGCTTGCTTCGGAACGCCGTCCGCTCGGACTGTAGTCTGTCGGCTTCCTCCCTCAACTGCTTATTCGTAGCCTCCAAGTGGTTGACTCGCTTGATCAAGTCCTCGTTCTGGTTCTTAAACTGCTTGAATACGTCCGTCCGGATAAAATCTTCGTCGGTGAGACCCTCTCGTCGCGCCTTGAGCGCCGAGTTCTCCTCCTGCAGGGTCTTGATGTCTGCCTGCGCAGACTCCAACTGCTCTTTCTGCTTCTTGACGACCGCCGACGCCTCCTCGAACTTGATCAGCGCCTCGGCAGCGTTGCCGTTTGCTTCTGCTGCATCGCTCCCGTTCTCCCCGCCGGCAATGGTCGGCTTGGCGCTGGCGATGAATTGCTGCTCGAGCTTTTGTACTTGAGCGCTCTTTAGTCTGTCCATGCGCTTCTCGGCCTTGAAGAATCTGAGGCTAGCCTTGTTCAGATCTTCCGACAATTGCTCGTTCTCTTGATGTGCACGGTCTAGCTTAACCAGATAATCTTTTTGTTGGGCAAGTAAGGTGTTGACCCGCGTCTCCAGGTCGGCAATGTTTGGTGTGATCTCTCCTCTGGCACTTGCAATGCGATTGAGCACGGCCTCGGCCCGCTTCTTGATGTCAGAGGCGGCATCATCCAGGTGCCGTTGAAATTCATCGTTATCTTTAAAATGGGTACTAGTGATATACGGAGGATCTGGGTGCGTCAGTTTCGATTTGAATTGAATCGGGCGGGGGCATTTACTTGACGGACCCGAGGGAGGCGGTAGTGCCGGATCCACGAGTTGCTCCATCTCCTCCAGAACCTAGTGAAAGTCAGCCAAGCGTCGAGACAAGGGATCAACCGGACTGACCTGTTTCCACCATGCTTCGATAATGCGGATATGATCTTCGCGGTAGACGAGGTTTTTCTGCAGTTGTTCGACGCGCGACTCGAAGTCGGCCTTTTCTCGTTTTGTTTCTTGCAGTTGCCGGTAAATGGCACCCTTTTGATAATTCTGAACTCATCATCAGCTCGCATCCCTTTCCATGTATTTCGCGCCAGGCGATCGTGTTCAAGTGTAAAAGCGTGGAGGAAGATCGGATGCGTGGAGGGCAGGGAGACTCAGTGCCGTCAGGCAGCCTCGTCGGCGGATCGAAAAGCCATTCCAGGCCAGTCGACCGCGACCCGCCAGTGTTGGACGTGGCTTTGGGCATTCGATGATCGTGATGTCGCGTCGCCACTGATGGTAGATGGGAATCGCGTGGGGGTCCATTGATTGTTGAGAAAACTTGACGTGTTGGGAAACCGTGTCTCGTGACACTTACCTCGATCCAGTGCTCTTCGGCGGTGTCGCCACCGTCGCCCTTGGACTTGCTTCCATTAACGGTTTGATGTCGCTTGCTGGGAGGGGCAAGATCCTCAGCGGTGCTGATGGGAGGTCTTTTCCTGTCCTCCATCTTGGATAAGGTGGACGGACGGGGGGAGGCAGTCGGGGCTGAGGTCGCTACAGGCATGAGAAAGGTAGGGATGCTGGGACAGCGTATGCATCCGGGTCGGCGAGGGGACAAGGCGGCTGGATGGAACAGCTGAGGGTATTCAGAGGTTGATCCAAGCCATGCGTGTGTTGGGAGCGTCGGGCTAGTCTGATTCGGCGCGGAGGATGGGGAGGGAAGCCTTGGGCAAAGAAGGTTGAATTTTCGAGGTTGAACGCCGACGCTTCACGTTCAAATCAAGCCAGGCGGGTCCACTCCTAAAACGGGACTAGCTTCACGCTAACCCGGAAGGGGCCTTGTCGCCTTATCGACCAGTCAGGCGCCCCGCGCAAAGTGCACGGTTCGGTTAATCGTCGGGGTCCCTCAATTCACTTATCACTTTTTCTCTGCATCCCACCCATTCATCATCCCGCCGCGATTGACAAAAGTCTGGTTCGCAAGTGACAAGCCATCTCCGACCACTCGACTACTCCGTACGCCTCTGCTCCGGCCATGAGGCTCTGTCAACGACGGCAATAGAACGCACCCGATATCATCGTCATCATGAGCTCCATGTTCAAGAAAAAGGGCGGCATGGCCTTCAAGCCTAAAATGCCCCAGGCTCGCCCTCGAGCGCCTGGGGCTGCCGCACCACAGCCATCGAGGGCGCCGTCGTCGATTGCAACTGAACCCACGACCGCGACAGAGACTCCCGCAGTCTCAAAGGAAACGACAGTGCAGGAGACAGTTGCGACCAATATTGGAGCGAAGGAGCCTGCTAGAGACCAGCCTACCAATACCCCGCCATCGACCGAGCCGAACACTGTGCCTCAAACACAACCGCCAGCGGATGAGCTTGCTGGTTCCGCCCCGGCATTAAACAAGACCAACAAGCAGCCAACTGCCGAGCCTTCCGCAAGTCAACCAACGACACAGACGCCGGCTGCCTCGACACAGAGTGCGCCGCAGCTGGCATCTGTATCTGGACCGGCTGCTAGCACGGCCAATGCGTTCAAGACGTCAGCACCCGCCCAGCTACAAACACCGCCCGCCACTGCTCCCTCCGAAACAGAGGTGGTGCCTACGACAGAAACCCAGGCCGACACTGGAGCCGAGCCAGCGAGCGCAGCGAGTGACACAACGAACGCAACTACAAAAGCACCCACCAAGCGACCCCGAAAACGAGCCACTCAGACGGCCGAGAATACTGGAGCAGCCGAGGACGGCACCGCGGGTCCGAAGCCCAAACGACCGCGGAAACAGAAGGAGGTTGCCACGGATGGCGAGGCGGCCCCGAAGCGTCCGCCCCGACCGAGGAAGAAGAAGAAGACGGAAGACGATGCTGCAACCGAGACGGACCCCACAAAGACATCGTCGAGACCCCGCCGAGCCCGCTCTGTGACCCCCGAGGACGCTGAGAACCAAGAGGCCGACCTCAGCACCCTCACGATGGGAGACCTGACGAGGGACCTCCGCATCGGCAAGAAGTTCAGCCGACACGATGAGCTGCTGCAGCGTCATCGCGAGAAGCAGGCGAAGGCTAGAGAGAGGCTCAAGGCAAAGAGGAATGGCTCGGAAGATGTTGCTTCGGAGAGCGGGACGCCAGCGCCCACGTCGAGCGGGCAGGCGACACCTGCGGCCCCTCCTCCACCGAAACCGACCAGCATGGCCTCGACAGGACCCCAGTTCCAGATCATCGACGGCCAGATCGTGGTGGATCAGAACTCCCTAAGCCTCGACCGACACGCCATCGCCGCCGCGGCCGCCGAGGGCGAGGACATGCTCGAGATCGAAGAGAACGACTTCACCACGCTTACGACGCAGAACAGTTACCGCACGGGCTCGAAGCTTAAGGGGCCCAACGTGTGGACCGAGGAGGAGACGGAGCTCTTCTACCGCGGGCTGCGCATGTTCGGCACCGACTTCCAAATGATCAGCGGCATGTTCCCTGGCAAGAACCGGCGGCACGTCAAGATGAAGTTCAACCGCGAGGAGCGCCACGCGCCTGCGCGCATCGACGCCATCCTCGTCGGCAAGAAGGAGCTCCAGATCGACCTCGAAGAGTACAAGACGTGGACCAAGGCCGAGTACGAGCCCGTCGAGGCCATCATGGCGGCGCAGCGTGCGCAGCAGGCCGAGTTCGACGCCGAGCAGGCCAAGATCAAGGCGGCCAAGGACGCCATCAACGCCAGGAACTATGCCTCCTTGCAGGACAAGGGGGAGGGCGGGCCTGCGGAAGAGTCATCCGCGGCGAGTGGCGGTGGTGGTGGCGGAGGCGGGAAATCCAAGCCGAAGCAGCAGGCCAACGTTGGTCCTCAAATCACGGTCGACGCCGACGGCATGATCACCATTGACGAGACCAACATGGACCCGGATGCCGGGCGGGGCAAGAAGAGGGGCGCGGGCAAGGCCAAGAAGAAGGCCGTCGAGTACAACATGCGCGGCGAGATCATCAACCGATGAAGGGTGTCGCGCTGAGCCGATAAGAGACGGCCGGGATTAACGGGCTATGGAAGTAGGGGGGGAGTGGGAAACGGGGGCGGCTACCAGAGACAGATACCCTTTGCTTTTCACGAGGAGAAAAACACGGTCTTGGAGAGGCACCTATTTTGCATCAGGCGGCGTTGGTATTGCTATTTTGCAGCGAGGGCTTAGGGATCAGACCAGATACGGCAGGACGCCTTGTTTACAGGCGCGGAAACCCCCAATTGTTTTGAGAGCTTGAGCCCTGTCTTCTTCAATTCGTGTCTCTGATGGCAGATGCTCGTGTGATGCTCTGACGTTTCCCCTG